>QAOA01005706.1:329-15593 GCA_003255065.1 Cercis canadensis
GAGAAGGTGAAGCTTCAGGAAGCACATTCTCAGTAGTGGGAGGAGGTGAATCAGCAGGAATTGCATTATCTGGGGCAGAAAGCTCAGGTGCTGGGGCAGGAGGGACATCTATTGTAGGAGAAGTAGAGTGCACAGGCTGAGGAATAACCACATCTTGAAAAAGATCCACTGTGGCAGCAACCTTTGGAAGTGTTTGGAAGGGAAATACACCTTCATGGAAAAGTACATCTCTGGATACAAGGAATTTTCTGGTTTGAAGGCTATACAGCTTGTATCCTTTGTAGCCTAAAGGGTAACCCATGAATACAGCAGGCATGGCTCTTGGGGAAAATTTATTTCTGTCATGAAGGGGAATGGACACAAAACACAGACAACCAAATACCTTGAATGCTGCATAATTGGGTTCCTTGGTGTAAAGAAGCTGAAATGGTGATTGATTTTGCAGCAGTGGGGATGGTGTGCGATTGATGAGGAATGCTGCTGTAGCTATACACTCACCCCAAAAATGTAGAGGCATGTTGGATTGATACATCAGTGATCTTGCCACATTTAACAAATGTTGATGTTTGCGTTCAACTACTGAGTTCTGTTCAGGTCTATAGGGGCAGGAGAATTGGTGGATGGTTCCTTCCTTTTGTAAAAAAGCTGTTAAAGCTAACTCTTTTGCATTGTCAGTCCTGATTTGCTTTATTTTCTTCCCAAACTGAGTATGAATCATTGCAAAAAAGCTAATAATGGAAGAAGTGGCCTCTGACTTGTGTTTCAGCATATAGAGCCAAGTGAATCTGGTGCAGTCATCAACAATTGTAAGGAAATAATTCTTACCATCATGAGTTTGATGATGATAAGGTCCCCAAATATCACAGTGGATGAGGTCAAAAGGTGTAGCAGACATGTGGTTATTAGAAATAAAGGATAACCTTCGAAGTTTGGAAAGTGGACAAATTTGACAAACCATTGGCGAGAAGCTTGTCTTAATCCATAAAGGGATTTATTGAGCTTACACACCTTGTTCTCCCCTTTAACTGAATACCCCAAAGGGAGCTGCATATAAACTCCTTCATCTTGGATGCTGTATATATACCTCACACTCACTGTATCTATTCAGTTAATTCAATATATGAAATTCCTCTCTTCTCTTTTCCTCTCGATTACTCTCAATATGGTATCAGAGCACTCTGTGCTGTGAACTCTGCATTTTTTCTTCTTGCTGTTCATCATCCTGCTCGACTTCAATGGCGTCTGAGTCAATGGACAACATGTCTAGCCCTTTTTTCTTGCATCCATCCGATTCCCCAGGATTGATTCTTGTTTCTCAACCCCTCACTGGAGAAAACTACAATTCTTGGCGTAGGGCAATGAGAATGGCATTGCTGGCCAAGAACAAGCTTGGATTCGCTGATGGCTCCATTGCACAACCTGATCCTTCAACAACTTCATTGTTTCTGATCTGGCAACGGAACACCAATGTTGTAGCATCATGGTTGCTGAATTCGATCTCTAAGGAGATTGGTGCCAGTGTGATCTATTCTACCACTGCTCATGAAATCTGGAATGATTTGCAAGAAAGATTTCAGCAGCAGAATGGTCCAAGGATCTTCCAACTCAGAAAGGAAATCCTTAATCTCACACAGGGCACTCTATCTGTTGGACAATACTTCACCAAGCTCAAGGGACTTTGGGAAGAACTTGGCGAGTATAGGCCACTGCATTCTTGCACATGTGGAGGAGCAAAGCCTTTAATTGATCATCTTCATCAAGAGTACGTATTATGCTTTCTCATGGGACTCAATGAGTCATTTTCTCAAGTCAGAGGCCAAATCTTGTTGATGGATCCTCTTCCACCTATCAATAAGGTTTTCTCCTTGCTGGTTCAAGAAGAAAAGCAACGAGAAATTGGTACCTCTTTGGTTTCATCTGACACACAAGCTGCATATGCAATGTCATACTCACATCCAAAGGCAAATCATGATGGCAAACAAAGACACGTGAAGAAAGACAGGCCTCTTTGTGCTCATTGTGGCATTCTTGGACACACCAAGGATAAATGCTATAAACTTCATGGATATCCTCCAGGGTTCAAGAAGGGAAGGCAGGCTGGAAATATGAATCAAGTTTCAGATTTTTCAGATGCAAGTCCAACACAGTCCTTAGATTAATCACTGCAAATGACCTCACAGCAGTATCAACAGTTAATTCATCTCCTCTAGAACCAATTGTCACAAGCAGCCATACCTGATCTAGACAATTCTTCAGAATCACTCCCCACTAATATGATTCTTTCTGCAACTAATACAAAATCTGAGATAAGTCCTGATTGTTAGATCATTGATTCAAGTGCCACTTCACATGTCTGTCATTCCCTTAGATTTTTTAAATCCTACCAGTATTTGAAAAATCATTTTGTAACTCTTCCAAATAATTCTAGAGTCTCAGTTTCAGCAATTGGTACAGTGCAATTGTCATCTGATTTTCAGTTACATAGAGTTCTTTACATTCCCTCTTTCCATGTTAATCTCATATCAGTAACAACTTTATTGCAACAATCAAGCCTTACTGTCACTTTTTACCATGATTCCTTCCAAATCCAGGATCACACCAGATCGAGGATGATTGGCAAGGGTAACAAGTGCAAAGGCTTATACATTTACCAACTCCAACAACCAATTGTTGCTGATATAGGACACATCCATAATGTCAAAAATGACTCTTCTGTAATAAATTCATATGTTGCTCATTCCAAAAATCATTTTCCTTGTACTTTAGATTTATATTCTCTCAGTCCTGCCCATTTGTGGCATGCTAGACTAGGCCATTTTTCTGATAAAGTCTTACAAACACTCAGTAATAAAATTCCTTTTTCCTGTCCTTTGCATTATTCTTCTAAATCTTGTTTGATTTGTCCACTTTCAAAACTTCGAAGGTTATCATTCATTTCTCATAACCACATGTCTAATGCACCTTTTGATCTCATCCATTGTGACATATGGGGACCTTATCATCATCAAACTCATGATGGTAAGAATTATTTTCTTACAATTGTTGATGACTGCACCAGATTCACTTGGCTCTATATGTTGAAACACAAGTCAAAGGCCACTCCTTCCATTATTAGCTTTTTTGCAATGATTCACACTCAGTTTGGGAAGAAAATAAAGCAAATCCGGATTGACAATGCAAAAGAGTTAGCTTTAACAACTTTTTTGCAAAAGGAAGGAACCATCCACCAATTCTCCTGCCTATATAGACCTGAACAAAACTCAGTAGTTGAACGAAAACATCAGCATTTGTTAAATGTGGCAAGATCACTGATGTTTCAATCCAACATGCCTCTACATTTTTGGGGTGAGTGTATAGCTACATCAGTTTTCCTCATAAATCGCACACCATCCCTATTACTGAAAAATCAATCACCATTTCAGCTTCTTTACACCAAGGAGCCCAATTATGCAGCATTAAAGGTATTTGGTTGCCTGTGCTTTGTGTCCATTCCACTTCATGACAGAAATAAATTTTCCCCAAGAGCCATGCCTGCTATATTCATGGGTTATCCTTTAGGCTACAAAGGATACAAGCTGTATAACCTTCAAACTAGAAAATTTCTTATATCCAGAGATGTGCTTTTTCATGAAAATGTATTTCCTTTCCAAACACTTCCCAAAGTTGCTACCACAATGGATATCTTTCAAGATGTGGTTCTTCCTCAGCCTGTGAACCCTACTTCTACTACATTAGATGCTAATCCTGCACCAGCAACTGAGAATTCTGTAGATTCATCTCATCACACTAATTCTGCACCAAAAAATGTGATTCCTGCAGCTTCACCTCATCACACTGATTCTGCACCAGAAAATGAGATACCAGCAGCTTCATCTAGTCGCAGAACCACCAAGACCATCAAATCTCCTGTCTACTTACAGGATTATGCGTGTTCTCTCTCACTTCCTTCCACCCCTTATCCTATACAACAAGTAGTCACATATGACAAATTCTCCCCCACCTACAAAAGTTTCATTATGCAGGTATCTAGCATATATGAGCCTCAGTTTTATCACCAAGCTGTGAAATATCCTGAATGGAAGAAAGCAATGAAGGAAGAACTAGATGCACTTAAAGCTAATCACACATGGACAGTGGTTTCCCTTCCCAGCGACAAACACACCATTGGGTGCAGATAGCTGTACAAAGTCAAATACAAGGCTGATGGTACCTTAGACAGATACAAGGCTCGTTTGGTTGCAAAGGGATACACTCAGCAAGTAGGGATTGACTTTCTAGACACTTTTTCACCAGTCACCAAGATTACCACTGTTAGACTCTTGCTTTCTGTTACAGCTGTCAAACATTGGACAATGATCCAATTAGATGTGAATAATGCCTTCCTCAATGGGGATTTGTTTGAAGAAGTTTATATGCAGCTCCCTTTGGGATATTCAGTTAAGGGGGAGCACATGGTGTGTAAGCTCAATAAATCCCTCTATGGATTAAGACAAGCTTCTCGCCAATGGTTTCACAAATTTTCAACTACCTTACTTCAGCATGGCTTCTCTCAATCCCATGGTGATTATTCTCTGTTCATTATTGGAAAAGGTCCCACACTTGTAATTCTCTTAGTCTATGTTGATGACATAATCCTTACTGGTCCCAATACAAAAATAGTTCATTATGTTCAACAATTATTACAGAAACTATTCAAACTCAAAATCATTGGTGACTTGAAGTATTTTCTTGGTTTAGAAATGGCTCATTCAGCCAAAGGGATACATCTATCACAAGGGAAATATGTCTTACAGCTGCTAGCAGACACTGGCTTCTCCGCCTCAAAACCTATGACAGTTCCCATGGAACCCAACCTCAAACTTAACAATACTAATGGGGATTTACTGCATAATCCCTCCATGTACAGAAGATTGATTGGCCGACTTATGTATCTCACAATATCAAGACCTGATATCAGTTATGCGGTTAATAAGCTTAGCTAATTCATGTCCAATCCCAGAACTCCTCACTTACATTCTGTTCATCATTTGCTGCAGTATCTCAAGTTTAGTCCAGGCCAAGGATTATTTTTTCCTTCCATCTCTTCCCTCAAAATCACAGCTTTTGCTGATGCAGATTGGTGAAGTTGTGTTGATACCAGAAGATCAACCACTGGATATTGTGTTTTCATTGGAAATTCACCCATTACTTGGAAGTCCAAGCGCCAACCCATAGTCTCTAAATCCTCTGCAGAAGCTGAGTACAGAACTTTGGTAAGTGTCACTAGTGAGCTCTTATGGTTGAGACAACTCTGCAGAGTTTTTGAACTCTCAGTACCATCAATGATGGTTTTCTGTGATAATCAATCAGCTATTCACCTAGCTTCTAATCCTATGTCTCATGAAAGATCCAAGCATGTAGACATTGATTGTCACTTCATTCGGGAACATGTCAATTCTGGTTTTATCAAACTCATTCACGTTCCATCCTAACAGCAAATAGCTGACATTCTCACAAAGGCAGTACCAGCAAAGCAATTCAGAATTTTGTTGTCCAAGATGGGAGTATTAGACATATATCTCCGACCTTGAGGGGGGAGTATTAGAATATATATCAGATAGGCAATTATATGTGGCAGTTGACAGCTAGTCAATCAGTTAGTTAGCATTCAGTTAGTTAGAATTCTGTTAGATAGTTTTCATCTCTGGATGCTATATATATAGCTTCCACTCATTGTATCTATTCAATTTAATTCAATATATGAGATTCTCTTCTTCTCATTTTTCTCTCTCGATTACTCTCAATACCCTGTGACAGATACCTGTACAGTATGCAAGAGATGTGGAATGGCTGGAAGAACTTGTCTCCTGTTAAAACGAAGGCAAGAGTTTCATATGCTAAAAAGTAAAAATAGTTCATTCCACTTTTTCTATGCAGGATTACTCATAGATCCTGGAGTTCGTTCATCAACGAAAGAAATGAAACTTTCATCCCAAAAAATTAAATAAATAAATAAAGAGATGAAATGGTCCACCTGGGACTTGANGACCTTATCATCATCAAACTCATGATGGTAAGAATTATTTTCTTACAATTGTTGATGACTGCACCAGATTCACTTGGCTCTATATGTTGAAACACAAGTCAAAGGCCACTCCTTCCATTATTAGCTTTTTTGCAATGATTCACACTCAGTTTAGGAAGAAAATAAAGCAAATCCGGACTAACAATGCAAAAGAGTTAGCTTTAACAACTTTTTTGCAAAAGGAAGGAACCATCCACCAATTCTCCTGCCTATATAGACCTGAACAAAACTCAATAGTTGAACGAAAACATCAGCATTTGTTAAATGTGGCAAGATCACTGATGTTTCAATCCAACATGCCTCTACATTTTTGGGGTGAGTGTATAGCTACATCAGTTTTCCTCATAAATCGCACACCATCCCTATTACTGAAAAATCAATCACCATTTCAGCTTCTTTACACCAAGGAGCCCAATTATGCAGCATTAAAGGTATTTGGTTGCCTGTGCTTTGTGTCCATTCCACTTCATGACAGAAATAAATCTTCCCCAAGAGCCATGCCTGCTATATTCATGGGTTATCCTTTAGGCTACAAAGGATACAAGCTGTATAACCTTCAAACCAGAAAATTTCTTATATCCAGAGATGTGCTTTTTCATGAAAATGTATTTCCTTTCCAAACACTTCCCAAAGTTGCTACCACAATGGATATCTTTCAAGATGTGGTTCTTCCTCAGCCTGTGAACCCTACTTCTACTACATTAGATGCTAATCCTGCACCAGCAACTGAGAATTCTGTAGATTCATCTCATCACACTGATTCTGCACCAAAAAATGTGATTCCTGCAGCTTCACCTCATCACACTGATTCTGCACCAGAAAATGAGATACCAGCAGCTTCATCTAGTCGCAGAACCACCAAGACCATCAAATCTCCTGTCTACTTACAGGATTATGTGTGTTCTCTCTCACTTCCTTCCACCCCTTATCCTATACAACAAGTAGTCACATATGACAAATTCTCCCCCACCTACAAAAGTTTCATTATGCAGGTATCTAGCATATATGAGCCTCAGTTTTATCACCAAGCTGTGAAATATCCTGAATGGAAGAAAGCAATGAAGGAAGAACTAGATGCACTTGAAGCTAATCACACATGGACAGTGGTTTCCCTTCCCAGCGATAAACACACCATTGGGTGCAGATGGCTATACAAAGTCAAATACAAGGCTGATGGTACCTTAGACAGATACAAGGCTCGTTTGGTTGCAAAGGGATACACTCAGCAAGTAGGGATTGACTTTCTAGACACTTTTTCACCAGTCACCAAGATTACCACTGTTAGACTCTTGCTTTTTGTTGCAGCTGTCAAACATTGGACAATGATCCAATTAGATGTGAATAATGCCTTCCTCAATGGGGATTTGTTTGAAGAAGTTTATATGCAGCTCCCTTTGGGATATTCAGTTAAGGGGGAGCACATGGTGTGTAAGCTCAATAAATCCCTCTATGGATTAAGACAAGCTTCTCGCCAATGGTTTCACAAATTTTCAACTACCTTACTTCAGCATGGCTTCTCTCAATCCCATGGTGATTATTCTCTGTTCACTATTGGAAAAGGTCCCACACTTGTAATTCTCTTAGTCTATGTTGATGACATAATCCTTACTGGTCCCAATACAAAAATAGTTCATTATGTTCAACAATTATTACAGAAACTATTCAAACTCAAAATCATTGGTGACTTGAAGTATTTTCTTGGTTTAGAAATGGCTCATTCAGCCAAAGGGATACATCTATCACAAAGGAAATATGTCTTACAGCTGCTGGCAGACACTGGCTTCTCCGCCTCAAAACCTATGACAGTTCCCATGGAACCCAACCTCAAACTTAACAATACTAATGGGGATTTACTGCATAATCCCTCCATGTACAGAAGATTGATTGGCCGACTTATGTATCTCACAATATCAAGACCTGATATCAGTTATGCGGTTAATAAGCTTAGCCAATTCATGTCCAATCCCAGAACTCCTCACTTACATTCTGTTCATCATTTGCTGCAGTATCTCAAGTTTAGTCCAGGCCAAGGATTATTTTTTCCTTCCATTTCTTCCCTCAAAATCACAGCTTTTGCTGATGCAGATTGGTGAAGTTGTGTTGATACCAGAAGATCAACCACTGGATATTGTGTTTTCATTGGAAATTCACCCATTACTTGGAAGTCCAAGCGCCAACCCACAGTCTCTAAATCCTCTGCAGAAGCTGAGTACAGAACTTTGGTAAGTGTCACTAGTGAGCTCTTATGGTTGAGACAACTCTGCAGAGTTTTTGAACTCTCAGTACCATCAATGATGGTTTTCTGTGATAATCAATCAGCTATTCACCTAGCTTCTAATCCTATGTCTCATGAAAGATCCAAGCATGTAGACATTGATTGTCACTTCATTCGGGAACATGTCAATGCTGTTTTTATCAAACTCATTCACGTTCCATCCCAACAGCAAATAGCTGACATTCTCACAAAGGCAGTACCAGCAAAGCAATTCAGAATTTTGTTGTCCAAGATGGGAGTATTAGACATATATCTCCCACCTTGAGGGGGGAGTATTAGAATATATATCAGATAGGCAATTATACGTGGCAGTTGACAGCTAGTCAATCAGTTAGTTAGCATTCAGTTAGTTAGAATTCTGTTAGATAGTTTNAGTTTTTCATCTTTGGATGATGTATATATAGCTTCCACTCATTGTATCTATTCAATTAATTCAATATATGAGATTCTCTTCTTCTCATTTTTCTCTCTCGATTACTCTCAATATGGTATCAGAGCACTCTGTGCTGTGAAACTCTGCATCTCTTTTTTCTTGTTGTTCATCTTCTTGCTGTTCATCGTCTTGCTTGACTTCAATGGCGTCTAGTTCAATGGACGACATGTCTAGCCCTTTTTTCTTGCATCCATCTGATTCCCCAGGATTGGTTCTTGTTTCTCAACCCCTCACTGGAGAAAACTACAATTCTTGGCGTAGGGCAATGAGAATGGCATTGATGGCCAAGAACAAGCTTGGGTTCGCTGATGGCTCCATTGCACAACCTGATCCTTCAACAACTTCATTGTTTCTGATCTGGCAACGGAACAACAATGTTGTAGCATCATGGTTGCTGAATTCGATCTCTAAGGAGATTGCTGCCAGTGTGATCTATTCTACCACTACTCATGAAATCTTGAATGATTTGCAAGAAAGATTTCAGCAGCAGAATGGTCCAAGGATCTTCCAACTCATAAAGGAAATCCTTAATCTCACACAGGGCACTCTATCTGTTAGACAATACTTCACCAAACTCAAGGGACTTTAGGAAGAACTTGGTGAGTAAAGGATCTTCCAACTCAGAAAGGAAATCCTTAATCTCACACAGGGCATTCTATCTGTTGGACAATACTTCACCAAGCTCAAGGGACTTTGGGAAGAACTTGGCGAGTATAGGCCACTGTATTCTTGCACATGTGGAGGAGCAAAGCCTTTAATTGATCATCTTCATCAAGAGTACGTATTATGCTTTCTCATGGGACTCAATGAGTCATTTTCTCAAGTCAGAGGACAAATCTTGTTGATGGATCCTCTTCCACCTATCAATAAGGTTTTCTCCTTGCTGGTTCAAGAAGAAAAGCAACGAGAAATTGGCACCTCTCTGGTCTCATCTGACACACAAGCTGCATATGCAATGTCATACTCACATCCAAAGGCAAATCATGATGGCAAACAAAGACACGTGAAGAAAGACAGGCCTCTCTGTGCTCATTGTGGCATTCTTGGACACACCAAGGATAAATGCTATAAACTCCATGGATATCCTCTAGGGTTCAAGAAGGGAAGGCAGGCTGGAAATATGAATCAAGTTTCAGATTTTTCTGATGCAAGTCCAACACAATCCCTAGATCAATCACTGCAAATGACCTCACAGCAGTATCAACAGTTAATTCATCTCCTCCAGAACCAATTGTCACAAGCAGCCATACCTGATCTAGGCACTCCTTCAGAATCACTCCCCACTGGTATGATTCTTTCTACAACTGATATAAAATCTGAGATAAGTCCTGATTGTTGGATCATTGATTCAGGTGCCACTTCACATGTCTGTCGATCTCTTAAATTTTTTAAATCCTACCAGCATTTGAAAAATTGTTTTGTAACTCTTCCAAATAATTCTAGAGTCTCAGTTTCAGCAATTGGTATAGTGCAACTGTCTTCTGATTTTCAGTTACATAGAGTTCTTTACATTCCTTCTTTCCATGTTAATCTCATATCATTACCAACTCTATTGCACCACTCAAGCCTTACTGTCAATTTTTAGCATGATTCCTTCCAAATCCAGGATCACACCAGATCGAGGATGATTGGCAAGGGTAACAAGTGCAAAGGCTTATACATTTACCAACTCCAACAACCAATTGTTGCTGATATAGGACACATCCATAATGTCAAACATAACTCTTCTGTAATACATTCATTTGTTGCTCATTCCAAAAATTATTCTCCTTGTACTTTGGATTTACATTCTCTCGGTCCTGCCCATTTGTGGCATGCTAGACTAGGCCATGTGTCTGATAAAGTCTTACAAACACTCAGTAATAAAATTCCTTTTTCCTGTCCTTTGCATTTTTCTTCTAAAGCTTGTCAGATTTGTCCACTTTCAAAACTTCGAAGGTTATCATTCATTTCTAATAACCACATGTCTGCTGCACCTTTTGATCTCATCCACTGTGACATATGGGGACCTTATCATCATCAAACTCATGATGGTAAGAATTATTTCCTTACAATTGTTGATGACTGCACCAGATTCACTTAGCTCTATATGCTGAAACACAAGTCAGAGGCCACTCCTTCCATTATTAGCTTTTTTGCAATGATTCACACTCAGTTTGGGAAGAAAATAAAGCAAATCCGGACTGACAATGCAAAAGAGTTAGCTTTAACAGCTTTTTTACAAAAGGAAGGAACCATCCACCAATTCTCCTGCCCATATAGACCTGAACAAAACTCAGTAGTTGAACGAAAACATCAGCATTTGTTAAATGTGGCAAGATCACTGATGTTTCAATCCAACATGCCTCTACATTTTTGGGGTGAGTGTATAGCTACAGCAGTCTTCCTCATAAATCGCACACCATCCCCACTGCTGCAAAATCAATCACCATTTCAGCTTCTTTACACCAAGGAGCCCAATTATGCAGCCTTCAAGGTATTTGGTTGCCTGTGTTTTATGTCCATTCCACTTCATGACAGAAATAAATTTTCCCCAAGAGCCATGCCTGCTGTATTCATGGGTTACCCTTTAGGCTACAAAGGATACAAGCTGTATAGCCTTCAAACCAGAAAATTTCTTATATCCAGAGATGTACTTTTCCATGAAAGTGTATTTCCTTTCCAAACACTTCCCAAAGTTGCTGCCACAGTGGATATCTTTCAAGATGTGGTTATTCCTCAGCCTGTGCACTCTACTTCTCCTACATTAGATGTCACTCCTGCTACATTAGATGTCACTCCTGCACCAGCACCTGAGAATTCTACAGCTTCATCTCATCACACTGCTTCTGCACCAGATAATGTGATTCCTGCAGCTTCACCTCCTCACCCTGGTTTTGCACCAGCAAATGAGATCCCAGTGGCTTCCTCTAGTCGCAGAACCACCAGGACCATCAAATCTCCTGCCTACTTACAGGATTATGTGTGTTCTCTCTCATTACCTTCCACCCCTTATCCTATACAGCAAGTAGTCACATATGACAAATTATCCCCCACCTACAAAAGTTTCATTATGCAGGTCTCTAACTTGTATGAGCCTCAGTTTTATCACCAAGCTGTGAAATATCCTGAATGGCAGCAAGCAATGAAGGAAGAACTAGATGCACTTGAAGCAAATCACACATGGACAGTGGTTTCTCTTCCCAGCAACAAACACACCATTGGGTGCAGATGGCTCTACAAAGTCAAATACAAGGCTGATGGTACCTTAGACAGATACAAGGCTCGTTTGGTTGCAAAGGGATACACTCAGCAAGCCGGGATTGACTTTCTAGACACCTTTTCACCAGTAGCCAAGATTACCACTGTTAGGCTCTTGCTTTCTGTTGCACCTGTCAAACGTTGGGCAATGATCCAATTAGATGTGAATAATGTCTTCCTCAATGGGGATTTGTTTGAAGAAGTTTATATGCAGCTCCCTTTGGGGTATTCAGTTAAAGGGGAGAACATGGTGTGTAAGCTCAATAAATCCCTTTATGGATTAAGACAAGCTTCTCGCCAATGGTTTCACAAATTTTTAACTACCTTACTTCAGCATGGCTTCTCTCAATCCCATGGTGATTATTCTCTATTTACTATTGGAAAAGGTCCCACCCTTGTCATTCTCTTAGTTTATGTTGATGACATAATCCTTGCTGGTCCCAATACAAAAATAGTTCATTCTGTTCAGCAATTGTTACAGAAACTATTCAAACTCAAAATCATTGGCGACTTGAAGTATTTTCTTGGTTTAGAAATGGCTCATTCAGCCAAAGGCATACATCTATCACAAAGGAAATATGTCTTACAGCTGCTGGCAGATACTGGCTTCTCTGCATCAAAGCCTATGACAGTTCCCATGGAACCCAACCTCAAACTTAACAATACTGATGGGTATTTGTTGCCTAATCCCTCCATGTACAGAAGATTGATTGGCAGACTTATGTATCTCACAATATCAAGACCTGATATCAGTTATGCGGTTAATAAGCTTAGCCAATTCATGTCCAATCCCAGAACTCCTCACTTACATTTTGTGCATCATCTGCTGCAATACCTCAAGTCTAGTCCAGGCCAAGGATTATTTTTTCCTTCCATTTCTTCCCTCAAAATCACAGCTTTTGCTGATGCAGATTGGGGAAGTTGTGTTGATACCAGAAGATCAACCACTGGATATTGTGTTTTCATTGGCAATTCACCCATTACTTGGAAGTCCAAGCGCCAACCCACTGTCTCTAGATCCTCTGCAGAAGCTGAGTACAGAGCTTTGGCAAGTGTCACTAGTGAGCTCTTATGGTTGAGACAACTCTGCAGAGTTTTTGAACTCTCAGTACCATCAGTGATGGTTTTATGTGATAATCAATCCGCTATTCACCTAGCTTCTAATCCTATGTCTCATGAAAGATCCAAGCATGTGGACATTGATTGTCACTTCATTNGAGCCCATGGAGTTGTGTATAAAGCCTCACTAGGTTCAAACAGAGTTCTTGCTGTAAAGAAGCTTTGAATATGCGGAGAACAAAAGGAAGAGCCCAAGCATGATGAGGGAGATTCAAACTATTGGACAGATTAGGCATAGGAATCTGGTCAGATTCGGAGACTTGTATTAAAGTATATACCAGTATATACCAGATAGGCATCCTACGTGGCAGTTGACAGCTAGTCAATCAAGTTAGTTAGTATTCAGTTAGTTAGAATTCCGTGCATTCAATAAGTTAGAATTCTGTTAGATAGTCTTTCATCTTGGATGCTGTATATATACCTTCCACTCACTGTATCTATTCAATTAATTTCAATATATGAGATTCTTTTCTTCTCATCTTTCTCTCTCGATTACTCTCAATAACTTGTGGTTTGGAAAGGAGTATGGTCTGATATTGTACTAGTACATGGAAAATGGAAGCCTTCACGATGTTTTGCATGATAAGAATCCAGCACCAGCATTAGAGTGGAATGTCCGGCATAAGATAGCTATTGGAATCGCACAAGCATTAAAATATCTTCATTTGACTGTGTTCCTCCCATGGTGCACAGGGACATCAAACCAAAGAATATACTTCTTGACTCTAATAAATGAGATTCTTCTCTTCTCTTTTTTCTCTCTCGATTACTCTCAATATGGTATCAAAGCACTCTGTGCTGTGAAACTCTGCATTTTTTTTTTCTTACTGTTCATCATCCTGCTTGACTTCAATGGCGTCTGATTCAATGGACAACATGTCTAGCCCTTTTTTCTTGCATCCATCCGATTCCCCAGGATTGATTCTTGTTTCTCAACCCCTCACTGGAGAAAACTACAATTCTTGGCGTAGGGCAATGAGAATGGCATTGATGGCCAAGAACAAGCTTGGGTTCGTTGATGGCTCCATTGCACAACCTGATCCGTCCACAACTTCATTGTTTCTGATCTGGCAACGGAACAACAATGTTGTAGCATCATGGTTGCTGAATTCAATCTCCAAGGAGATTGCTGCCAGTGTGATCTATTCCACCACTGCTCATGAAATCTGGAATGATTTGCAAGAAAGATTTCAACAGCAGAATGGTCCAAGGATCTTCCAACTCAGAAAGGAAATCCTTAATCTCACACAGGGCACTCTATCTGTTGGACAATACTTCACCAAGCTCAAGGGACTTTGGGAAGAACTTGGCGAGTATAGGCCACTGCATTCTTGCACATGTGGAGGAGCAAAGCCTTTAATTGATCATCTTCATCAAGAGTACGTATTATGCTTTCTCATGGGACTCAATGAGTCATTTTCTCAAGTCAGAGGCCAAATCTTGTTGATGGATCCTCTTCCACCTATCAATAAGGTTTTCTCCTTGCTGGTTCAAGAAGAAAAGCAACGAGAAATTGGCACCTCTCTGGTCTCATCTGACACACAGGCTGCATATGCAATGTCATACTCACATCCAAAACCAAACCATGATGGCAAACAAAGACACGTGAAGAAAGACAGGCCTCTTTGTGCTCATTGTGGCATTCTTGGACACACCAAGGATAAATGCTATAAACTCCATGGATATCCTCCAGGGTTCAAGAAGGGAAGGCAGGCTGGAAATATGAATCAAGTTTCAGATTTTTCTGCTGATGCAAGTCCAACACAATCCCTAGATCAATCACTGCAAATGACATCATGTTTCAGATTTTTCTGCTGATGCAAGTCCAACACAATCCTTAAATCAATCTCTGCAAATGACCTCACAGCAGTATCAACAGTTAATTCATCTCCTCCAGAACCAATTGTCACACGCAGCCATACCTGATCTAGGCACTCCTTCAGAATCACTCCCCACTGGTATGATTCTTTCTGCAACTGATATAAATTCTGAGATAAGTCCTGATTGTTGGATCATTGATTCAGGTGCCACTTCACATGTCTGTCGATCTCTTAGATTTTTTAAATCCTACCAGTTTTTAAAAAATTGTTTCGTAACTCTTCCAAATAATTCTAGAGTCTCAGTTTCAGCAAT
>QAOA01005707.1:0-17808 GCA_003255065.1 Cercis canadensis
CATATTTTCTGAAAATGGTACCAAATCCACCTCCACTCAAGTGTCCCCCTACACCAACAGTAGGACAACTTCCTGCTGGGAAGCCATGGACCTTGCTGTGCTTTGCAATTGCATAATACAATTCTCCAAGAGTAGCACCGGCCTCGATCCACACGCTCTCGCTTTTGATGTCAATGGTTATGGACCTAAGGTTGACAAGATCAATAATGAGAAATGGAATATCAGAGACATATGAAAGGCCCTCATAGTCATGCCCTCCACTTAGAACTCTTACTTGCAAGCCATGGTTTTTTGCACAGAGAACTGCTTTTTGGATGTGGAATACTTCTTGTGGAGTAAGAATAAGGTTAGGTTTTGGGACTGAACTGTCTGAGAATCTCAGGTTCCTTCTGAAAGATTGTAGAAGAGAATTATAAGAAGAACTGCTCTGGGTGGATACTACTCCTGAGGTTAAGTTAGAATTTCCTAAACCTGAAGAGAAACATTGAAGGAAACTTCTTTCAAGATCAAAAGAAATAGAAGTTGCTAGAAGAATTGAGATGAAAATGGTGATGGATAGGAGAACGAATTTGACATTTGTAATGGTCATATTTATGTTCTCCATTAAACAAAAATGATGGGAGGTTAACAATCTATAGCCAATTCAAGCACTGTGTTTAGTGTTATTAAACAACATGAATATTTGGGGAGCAAGGCATTGAAGAGTGAGAAAATGATATCTATTAAATATTTTTATGTCTATAGGGAAAAGATTCTTTGATATTAATTGGTACGTGACATATGTTTCATTGGATGTAACAGCTATGACAGTTTGTTGCCAACAATTTCTAGAGTACCAAATTGTAGGAGAGAAACTAGAAAGAAAGGATATGTAGCTGTCCATGTTCAATGAGTGGAGCTAGCCACTTCTTTAATATTATTTTTTTCTATTTCTTAATCAAATATTTTTGGAAGAAGCAACGAATCAATTATCCTTAATAGGATAATTATAATGCCAAATATAAACGCCAAATATACAGCTAAGATTGTTGACTCGTTGCTTATCTTCCAATAAATATATTCACGAGTTACTAATATACGTGCATTTATCTTAAACGAATAGTAAGTTACTTTCACTACTTAAATGCATATAGTTTATTTTTCCTTTGGCACATGCTCACACACCAAAAGTCAAAAAATATCTATAAAACAGTGAGATTCTGAATGTAAAAGATGTTTAAGTTGTCACACTTAGCTATTACGATAAAACATTTGCATTCTGAGGCAAAACCAATAAGGGGAACTATAGACAGACACCTATTTTTGGACTCTAATTTCAAACAAAACTCTAAAAATAATGAAAAATGGATGAAGGCAAAATAAGAAAACCTTTAAGGACATGTTTGAGCAAAACCCCTATAATTTACTTTGGTCCGATACCTGGTAGGTTAAATAGGTATCTAATTGGGTCCATCACCTAAATTGGGTAATAAACAATAAAAACTACACACTATTTTTTTCTTTTACCTGTTTGTGGGTCTTCTTAAATTATTTTATCCTTTCATAAAATAACTTGATGAAACAATTTTCTTCTTTATTTTTTCCTGGCATTTTTAACTTAAACAAAGTTAAAAAGAAAATATAACAAATTCACAATCATGTATATTACAATCATTTTTAAAAAATTGTCTCACGATTTCAACCAAAATTCTCATACATATAACTATATGAGCTCCCTTTAGCTAGCACAATCTAAAGTGTACTCAAATTTTGAATATCTTTCTATGAAGCTTCGGATGCTTATTTACATATATAGATGCATATTTAGATAGGATATTTTTATGTAATATTTTGATCACACAAAACAATTAGATGATAAAAAGGGTTATGAACCTCGAATGCAATTTCCTAAATGCATAGCCTCAATGTGGAGAAACAACATAGATCATGTTGAATTCCAAAGAGGAGAAGAAAAACAGAGAAGGATGAACCAGAGAAGCAGAAATGTTAAACCAGAGAATGGAAAAATTTCTTCGTATCTTGTATTCTATCTCATTCTGTAAATAGTACATAAGATCAGTTTATATACAGCACCAACTGGTGCAATTCATCTCAGCTCTCCTACCAGAGCACTTACATCCAGCTCATCTATTAACAAACTAATTAACTGTAGTTAATTAACTAACTGAGCAAGTTACAATATTTAACTGATCTAACTAAGTTCCATTGGTGAGAAGCCTGTTTTAAACCATAGAGAGATATTTTTAGCAGACAAACTTCATTGTGCTTAGCTTTAGTGTAACCTTGAGGAGACTACATGTAGACTTCTTCATCCAGATAACCATGTAGGAAGGCCTAATTAATGTCTAGTTGGTGCAAAGGCCAATTCTGAGCAGTAACAATAGCCAAGAAAATTCTCACTGTGACTAGTTTTGCTACAGGGGAGAAGCTGTCTTTATAGTGTATGCCTTCAATCTAATGATACCCTTTGGCCACCAATCTGGCTTTGTAGCGATCAACACTGCCATTAGGCAAATACTTGACTTTATAAACCCATTTTGAGCCAATGGCTTTCTTGCCAGGGGGCAAAGGGAGAAATCCCAAGTGTGATTGGACTCTAAGGCCTGCAACTCTTTGTTCATAGCCTCAACCCATTTGTCATTTTTGCTAGCATGATGATGTGAATGAGGTTTAGGAACAATAGACACATTGGCAAGAAATGACATGTAAGTGTTAGTGAATAGAGGGGAATGATGGTAGGGAAATGTGGGGGGTGTGTAAGTTGAAGAACCTGATGAGATATCAGTAAGTGAAGTAGAAATAGCAGTTGGTAAATCATAAGGAATAGTTACATTAGAGACAAAATCATGCATCCAGGCAGGTTTGAATTTTTGTCTAGTACTTTGTCTGATAGGATGTAATGGAACAACAGGGGGTGAAGAAAAAGGAGGTTGGTTAGGCGAGGGAAATGGAGAATTCAAGTGAGAGATAGGAGAGGTAGTATCAGGTTGAGCAGAATCAACAACAGTAGGAGTAGGAGTGGTGACAGGAAGATTATGCTAAGTGAGAGGAGTAGGTGGCAAGTGAGTAGAATCAAAAATATCATATTCGAGGAAGGGAATAAGGAGAGAGACATCACTGTCACTAGAAAGATCATTGGCATAAGGGAAGATATTTTCATGGAAAATAACATCACGAGAAGTGTAAAATTGATGACAGTCCAAATCATAAACTCTATAGGCCTTTTGACCTGTGACAAAACCTACAAAAATGCATTTATATGCCCTGACCTCAAACTTGTCTTTGTGTGGCTTGGTGTTGGTGGCATAACATAAGCAACCAAAACATTTAGGAGGCTATAATTAGGGGGTTTGTTATGCAAGACCTCATAAGGTGTCTTCCAATCTAAAAAACTGGTAGGTAATCGATTAATTATATAGGTTGCCATTAAAAGTGAATGACCCCAAAAGCTAATAGGCAATTGTGCCTGAAACATGAAGGCTCTAGCAATTTGTGAAATATGCTTATGCTTCCTTTCAAAAATTCCATTTTGTTGGGGAGTGTAAATACAGCTTTTGTGATGCATAATGCCTAATTGAGCTAAAAGAGATTAACACTTATTGCTAGTGAATTCATAACCATTGTCTATCCTGATGCATTTAATCTGGTTTTGAAATTAATTCTGCACCATTTGAAAAAAAAAAACTTTAAAGTCTGGAATGTTTGGTGTTTATGAGTAAGCAGAAAAACCCAGGTTTCTCTACTGCAGTCATTTACACAGTAAGCATGTAATGAGCACCTGTAATGGAAGGTCTACTGTATGGACCCCATAAATCTATATGCAGAAGATCAAAGGGAGAATCTGATTTTGTGTGACTGAGAGGAAATGATAACCTATGTTGTTTAGACTTATGACAAATGTCACACAATGAAAGCAAAGTGGTATCAATTCCCTATAAAAAGGAAATATGTTGTAAAGCCTTTAAAGAAGCATGGCCAAATCTATTATGCCACAAAGAGGCAGAATTTTTATTCGAATTACCAGAGACAGTACAAGGCAATTTGATGGAGTTACAGACAGAATCAAATGAAGATTTGATTGAGTCAATCTGATCATTACAGGAAAGAAAGGATGCAGAAACATGGAATGAAGTTTTATCTAAAATGTATAGATTGCCAACCATTTTACCAACTGCTAAGACAGCTTCAGTCTGAGGGTCCTGCAGAATGCATCTGTCAAGAAGAAAGACAAATTTAATTTGAGCAATTCTTCATAATTTTCGCACAAAATGGAGATTAAACTTGAAGCTAGGGACATAAAGTGCTTCAGTCAAGATTAAAGTAGGATTAAGATGTGCATCACCTACTTGATGAACAAGTTTAACGGATCCATTAGGTAAATAGACTGAAGTAATTTGTGCTACTGGTTTTGTGTTATGCAGTAGTTTGAGGTTATTGTACATGTGGTTTGATGCCCCTATGTCTACTATCCAAGTTCCAAGGTTCACATTATCAACTAGAGGCATAATAGAATGGAGAGCAGTATTGGTAATGTTACCTGCAAAATCTTCAATGTGTGCAAAGTTTGCCTGTTCCTTTAACATCTTTGACAACTCTTGCTGTATCATTTCTATCAAAGATGCTCTCTGAGCAATGTCTTTCCCTGCAACACTATTCATGTTGGCATCTAAGGGATTGTCAGCAAAGTTAGCCATGTGCCTTCCTCCCATGGCTTGATTTCGTTGTCCTTTAAGTTCTTTATACCAATCCGGATAACCATGCAATTTGAAGATAACCATGCAATTTGAAGCATGTGTCTTTAGTGTGTCCACTTATGTTGCGTTGAGCACAAGACAGCTTGTCATATTTCTCATTTTTCCTGTCATTGTTGCTTGGCCTCTTATGATTTCCTCTTCCAACACATGAGCTTCTTCCCATAGGAGATCTTGCTAGCATTGTTGAGTTCTACTTTCTCAACCAAGTTAAGATGAACTTCTCGTTGCTTCTCAATCTGCAAGATCATTGAATATGCCTTGTTGACTGAAGGCAGAGGATCCATTACCAGAATCTGATTCCTCACATGATCATAATCATCACTAAGCCCCATTAAAAATTGCAACAGCTTGCTGGAGTGAGCAAGATCAGAAAATTTCTTCGAAACATCACAGGTGCAATTCTTACAGGTTCATTTTGGAATTGGTTGTACACAGATTAATTCATCCCAAAGTTTCTTTAGAGTGGTGAAATACTTAACCACTGATTGGTTCCCTTGAGAAATAGTGCTTACTTCTCTTTGGATTTGATAAATTTGTGGTCCATTAGATTCACCAAATCTTTCTTCAAATTCCATCCAAAGCTCTCTAGCAGTTGATGCATAGAGAAAAGCTTCTACTATTTCTTCAGAAATAGAATTCAAAATCCATGATCTAATCATTCAATCCACATGAATCCACTGATCAAAATCCGTATAACTTTCTTCAGGCATCTTACACCTTCCATCGATGAATCCGAGCTTCACCTTTGCTCCTAAAGCTATTTTGATTGATCTACTCCAAGACAAATAATTGTTACCTATCGGAGGAGTTGTAACTAGCTGCATTCCAGGATGATCTGAATTTGCCAAAGCCATGGGATCTCCATTGAAGTTGCTCGATGGTTTCACTGTGCATCGAAGCAATTCCAGTGTGCATTGAAGCAGTTCCAGTTTCCATTTTCCAGTTGAATAGATTCAACTCCCTTAATCTTTCTCAAAAGAAATCAGTAAGTCAAAGATTCATGCAAATCTAGATCGATTTGCTCTAATACCATGTTGAATTCCAAAGAGGAGAAGAACGATGAACCAGAGAAGCAGGAATGTTAAACCAGAGAATGGAAAATTTTCTTTGTATCTTGTATTTTATCTCATTCTGTAAATAGTACATAAGATCAGTTTATATACAGCACCAACTGGTGCAATTCATCTCAGCTATCCTACCAGAGCACTTACATCCAGCTCATCTATTAACAAACTAATTAACTGTAGTTAATTAACTAACTAAGCAAGTTACAATATTTAACTGATCTAACTAACTTGCAGCTCAAGTTTATATACATATCTGTACAGATCATCCATTATTTTGATGGCTTCTACCATCAAAATTATCCATACTTTTTCTTTTGTCTGTGCAATTCTTAGGTCAACATTTTCGAGTTACCTAACTAATGCACACCTTTTTTCTTATATATGTGCAATTCTCCGGTAACCATTTTCAAGTCACCTAACATGTTTCTTAAATATTTTTTGTTGCTTCTTATAACAATTTGATCATGAAAATATTCTTTTTTAAAAAAATAATTTTAGGAATGGTAAAAAAAAACAATAACACATTCATAATCTTTCTATGACAATCATTTTTCAAAATTAATCTTGGGAGTTTAACCTAATTTCTCGTTCATCTAATTGTATGAGCTGCTTTTAGATGGTAGGATTGATCTAAAATATTTATATTTTTAATATAAGGAAAACTAGCTGCTAAAATTATAGGGTGGACTAGTAATGGTCCTTTTCTTTTTCCATTTACTATTTCTTTGGGTCTTATTGTACTTTGCAACCCAAAATATGAGATTTCTTTGAATCCTTTTGCTAAAGTTAACGTCTATGGTTTTCTGATATAGGTTGCTTCACTTCCTTCATTGTTTACTCTTCGATTGCCGATTGCAGGATTGGACTCTGGAGCAGGAAAATTGTTACAATCCAGCAATCCAGCCTATATCAGAAACGAATGTTATATCTGATATGCTTGCACGTGTTTCTTAAGAACTCTATGCTATACTCATAGGTGGCCTTTCAATTATTTATTTATTTATCTATCTATCTCTTTTGCTAAAATGCTTTTCATTTTGTTGTATCTAAGGATCGCTGTTATGTTGTAATGATGGGTGAACTCTGCAAGAGTAACTGTGTTTTTGGTTTTGAATTTCAATGTATACGGTAGACTAATAGATGAAATTTGTGGTCAGAAACTCGCATTTCAATTTTAATTGTAGTATATCTTTTCTTGTCAATTAATTTATTTTTCTAAAATAAATTTTGACTTTGGAAATTTGTTTTTCAAAAATTGTTGATAACATAACTCCCATGGAAATTGTAACTTTTAACTTTTTTTTTTATTTTTCTTTTATTGCAAGCATTTACTTTCCTTTTATTTCTTTCATTTGTAAAATCCTTTGTCTAAGTACCCACTTAAAAAAATTGGAATTTTGACGCTGCCCATCTATTCCCCATTCAAGCAATTAACAATGATAAGTGGTTGCTACTAAGCTAGCGCTATCTACTCCTTTGACTTTATATAATGTAAAATACATTATGTATTGACAGTTTAAATAATTTACACTAGCCCACTCATAGTGGCTTCTCAGAACCTCTTTTTACATGTTTCATCTATCAGATGGACAAAGGTGGAATGCTCTGCTCGTCCCTGAAGAAGTTGCTAGGATCAACCCTGGCTTTTACACGAGCCAATCTTTCAAAGTTGTTCTTAAAATATTTCAAACCCCAAGCTTTTGCTTCTTCGTACGTAGTATTGCCTCTATTCACTCCCAAATCAAGGTCTCTATAATTTAAATATGCAGCTCTTGGATCCTTTGAAACATATGGTCTCATGTATGCATATAGCCTTCTCATCCAATCTATATGCTTTTGTGTTTCTTCATTTGAATCCCAATACACCAAATATTGGATGCCATATATATTCCCATTTCTATGAGGAAATGGAGTTTCAAACTCAGAAATCTCACTCATTCTTGCACCATAAGGTGTCAAGATCAGCTGTGGTGAGTTCTCTTCAAGTAGTATCTTCCATAGCCCTTCCACACCAGTCACAGGAATTGGCTCCTTCACATAGTCAGATTTTGCTTTGAAAATTCCGGATGTTCCGTTTCTCTGAAGTAAGACATCTAAGGGACCATCAATGGAGAAACCTGCAAAATAAAGAACAGATTGAATCCAGCTCATCTCCGTGCAGTTTTCGCGCTGCACACCCAATTCTGCAAAATTCTTTTGCATCAAAGAGAGGAGATAGTCAGCTGTCCCAAGATATAATCCAGTGAAAGAAACCGTTACAGTTTTTCTAGCACTAGAAGATGAGTTAACAACTCCCATAACTGTGTGCAGAAAAAGTTCTCCGGGAAGCTTATCTGCAATAGTTTGCCATTTCAAGAAAATGTTAGCCGCACCTTGATCCAAGCTCTTTGGGATATCGAAAATTGTAACTATAGGTGGAACAGGTACTAGCTTTACTTTCCATGCAGTAATGACTCCAAAACTTGACCCACCCCCTCCTCTTATGGCCCAAAAAAGACCTTCCCCCATCAATTTTCTATCATGCTCCTTCCCATTAACATCTACAATCTTGGCATCAATTATCTGATCAGCTGCTAGACCATATTTTCTGAAAATGGTACCAAATCCACCTCCACTCAAGTGTCCTCCTACACCAACAGTAGGACAACTTCCTGCTGGGAAGCCATGGACCTTGCTGTGCTTTGCAATTGCATAATACAATTCTCCAAGAGTGGCACCGGCCTCGATCCATGCGCTCTCGCCTTTGATGTCAATGGTTATGGACCTAAGGTTGACAAGATCAATAATGAGAAATGGAATATCAGAGACATAAGAAAGGCCCTCATAGTCATGCCCTCCACTTAGAACTCTTACTTGCATGCCATGGCTTTTTGCACAGAGAACTGCTTTTTGGATGTGGAATACTTCTTGTGGAGTAAGAATAAGGTTAGGTTTTGGGACTGAACTGTCTGAAAATCTCAGGTTCCTTATGAAAGATTGTAGAAGAAGATTATAAGAAGAACTGCTCTTGGTGGATACTAATCCTGAGGTTATGTTAGAATTTCCTAAACCCGAAGAGAAACATTGAAGGAAACTTCTTTCAAGATCAAAAGAAATAGAAGTTGCTGGAAGAATTGAAATGAAAATAGTGATGGATAGGAGAACTAATTTAACATTTGTAATGGCCATATTCATTTTCTTCAATAAACAAAACTGATGGGAGGTTAACAATTTATAGCCAATTCGAGCACTATTTAGTGTTATTCATCAACATTGTAGCCGTCCAGGGAGGAAGATTCTTTGATATTTAGGCAGCAACAGATTGAAGAGTCAGAAAATGTTAGGCATTGAAAATTTCGAAGTCTATAGGGAAGAAGACTCTTTGATATTAATTGATATACTTCGAAGAAAATTCTAAGAGACACAATTGAAAGAAAGGATACGTGGCCGTCCAGGTTCAAAGAGTGGAGCTAGACATTGTTATATTATTTCTTCTATTTCTTAGTCCAATATATTCATGAGCTACTGATATACGAGCATTTATCTTAAAGGAAGAGTCAATTACTTTTACTTTGTCAACTGCATATAAATTTATTTTTCCTTGACTTTCTGGACTTCCGTAAGAACATCAACCTTCTAGATGGGTCGATGTCGTATTTTGAAACCACAAAACAATTAAATGAAGAAAAAAATGCTAAAAACCTATGAGGTAATCTCTTGACTGCATAGCCTCGTTGAACTGAAAAACATACATTATCCATTATTTTGGTGGTCTTAAGCACTGCACAGTTATCCTTTTGTTATGGCCTAATTAACATTGGTTTTCACTTTAAATCAAGCTCAACCAATAAGGGGACCGAAGACACCCTATTTTCGGACTATAATATCATACAAAATCTAAAAACGAAGAAAGAGGGATAGATTCCAAATAAGAGAGCCTTTAAGACCAAGTTTAAGTAAAAACCCTATAATTTATTTCTGTCAATTACCTCCAAGGTTAAATTGGGTAAAAGCCAATAGGAAACTACCATTTTTTTTTGTCTCTGCATTTCTCAAGTTAACATTTCCAAGTCGTCGAACCCGATTCTTAGATAATTTTTTCGTTTCTAATAACAACTTGATGATACTAGTTTTTTTTTCTTGCATTTTTAATTTTAAAAATGGTAAGAAAAAGCCACATTGAGAATCATGCCTATTTTATATATATATATATATATATATATATATGAACTCCTGTGAAAGTACAGTAGTACATGTATTTCGTGTATGAATATATCCGTGCTTGACTAAAATAACATGATGATTATTATAGAAGTCATAACATCAAATACTTTGGTTACTTTTTTGATGTACATCAAACGACACAGAACAAGAGAACTCCAAAAATAAAATATATAAAAAGAAAATAATTTTATTTAAAGTGTGAAAATTAAGAAAATACAAAAATTTAGAAAATAGTTAGAATTAAAAAATAATAATAAAAGAGAGGGAGTTGTCACCAACTAGTTTATGGTACAATCAAACACCTATAAAAATATTGNAACACCTATAAAAATATTAGTTTGTGATACCAAAGTTTTGAGTAAGGCATTGGTTATGCATACAATAGGTGTTAGCACCTTCCAACCCTCGTTCTATTGAACAGTTATTAATTTATTTTTATATCATCTAAAATTGTTAAATAAAAATTGTCCTTAACCTTATTTTATTAGAATAAAAGAAAATTTTTAAAATTTATATTTTTTAAAATGTCTCATTTTGTCTTGCATGTTGTCAAGAATGACAAATGACTACGAGAAGAGTGAGTGGTAAAATACCTAAACCTTATAACAAACTTTTATTTTAGTACAAATCTTTTTTTATGTATTTAATTTATTATTAGACTAGGCCAATGCTTCTAGCAAAATTCAAATAGTAACGCCTCAAGATTATGGAGTTGAGATAGCAATTGTCACTACAATCCTCACCAATTTATTCTTGTCATAAGCAAAGTTCAATTTTCTAAAATTTTTTAATGAACATAAAATAAAGAATATAATATAACTGCCTCTTATAGGCACGGTTTCAATTCTCGGCAATTTATGTTTGAAATATCGCCTAAACTCTTTCGTCCCATTTTTTATTTTTCTTTTTGGCACACAGATGTTGATGTTAATCCAGATTAAATGTTGATTAAAGATTAAGTTAGATTATATTTTATCTTTGTTATGTTTTATCTAGTTCTATGTAGATAAATGGTTTATCATTATCAAGAGTAGTATAATTAAGATTGAGTTTATCTTATCTTTTAGTCAAGTTTTATCTTTATCGTTAAAAGTTTTATCCAATGTTTTAAAAAATGGACCGAATCAGGCAGTTCAACTGGTGCCGGTCTGAATTTCAGTTCAGTTAGGAGGTCAAATCATTAGGGCAGTTAAACCGGTGAAAACCGGTCCAATTTTACATAGTCGGACAATTCATTGAAATTTTTTTTTTTCCCAAAACTATCACCCAAAGGATTGAAACTCTCTTCCTTTAGGGAATAAGAGGCTTGTACCACCAAATCAATTCATCTTTTGTGAATAAATTTGTATTGTAATTTACTTATTCTAATTTAAATTGCATAATGGGTAAATATTGGCCATAAGAAGATTCAAACCCTCCTTCCAAATAAATTTGCCACTAGGCCAACTTNAAAACTCCCAAACAAGGGAGTGGACTCTCTCATTCCTCTCCTCTCCTCTCCTTTCCCCTCCAAAAGAACTCCCAAACATACCCTTAGGGAATAAGAGGCTTGTACCTCCAAATCAATTCATCTTTTGTGAATAAATTTGTATTGTAATTTACTTATTCTAATTTAAATTGCATAATGGGTAAATATTGGCCATAAGAGGATTCAAACCCTCCTTCCAAATAAATTTGCCACTAGGCCAACTTTAATTTTATTACCAAATTTCCATAAAAATATATTCATTATAACTTAGGTTATATAATAGGCACATTAAATATTATATTTATATAAAAATTATATTTCTGACGTCAAGTTGGATCAGTTCAACTAGTGCTCATCCTCTAAAACAGTTCGCTCACCAATCCGATTTTTTAAACATTGATTTTATCATTATCATTGGTGTAATTCTAGTAGTATAAATAAGTGGATTGTGAAGCATTATTTGCTCATTCAAAAATACAGTATTCATTCGGTAAAGTTTTCTTTCTTCCTCATTGTTCTATTTTCATTATTTCTCTAGTCTTATAGTGGTTTACTCCAACATAAGTGATATCAAAGCTATACCATGGCAAATACACTCAATGGCTCATTTCCACCAAATTGTCTCCTATTAGATGGGAAAAATTATGATCGGTGGAGCATTTAGATGAATGTGGTGTTTGGCTACCAGGAGATCTTGGAGCTGGTGGAAAATGGTGTTGCAGAGTTAGTAACCAATCCAACTAAAGCCCAACGCCAAACTCATCGTGAAAATAAGAAGAAGGATCGAAAGACATTATTCTTTATCCATCAAGGCATGTCTGTTGCTGTGTTTGAGAAGATTCGGGGTGTAACCACTATGAAGGAGGCATAAGAGATACTTGAACGTTCCTACAGAGGAGCTGAAAAGGTGAAATTGGTAAGACTTGAAATTTACGCTGTCAATTTGAACTCTTACAAATAGAGAATAATGAAGTGGTTGGTGACTACATCTCTCGAGTCCTTGTTTTGATGAATCAAATAAGGACTAATGGAGATAATTTAGTAGAGAATACCAGAGTTGACAAGATCCTGTGAACTTTGACATTGTTACTGTGCTTCTGGAATCTACAGATTCCTCAGAGAGGACAGTTGATGAGTTGCAAGGCTCTCTTGAAGCTCATGAGCAGATACTGAATGAGAAGACTTCTGAGAAGCCAGTAGAGAAGGCTTTCCAAAGCCAAATATCGATCCAACAAAGATGACAAAAATGCTGAAGAAACCAACAGGAGTAGTAGAGGTTATGGCAAGCAGAGATTGATAGGGTCACTATGGTGGACGTGGTGGTAGGAACAATTCCAGCCATGATAATGAAAAAGGTGAGACCAATCGCTCTGATTGGAAGGGTTCGCAAAGAGGACGTGATCATGGTAGAAGAGGAAGAAGGTATGATAAATCTAATATACAGTGTTATGAATGCCGTAAATATTGCCATTATTCAAATGATTGCAGATCAAAGAAAACCAATCAGCATGAAGAAGAGGCACGTTTACCAAAGAAGATGATGATGTAGATCATATACTGTTGATGGTTGCTTCAAATTCAAAAGAGGCTAAATGCAACATTTGGTACCTTGATTCTGGATGCATAAATCACATGACCGGGAGAAAAGATCTATTTGTTGATCTAGATGAGACAACATGCTTCAAAGTCAAATTTGCAGATAATAACGCAGTGCCAATAGTTGGGAAAGGGAGGATTCTCATTCAATTGAAAGATGGGAGTCAAGCTTACATATCTGATGTGTTTTATGTTCTTGACATAAGCCTACATATCTGATGTGTTTTATGTTCTTGACATGAAGAACAATTTACTTAGCTTGGGACAACTTCTTGAAAAGGAGTATGACATAAGATTGCTGAATGGCCAGATTTCTATATTTGATGATAAATGTACATTCATTCTAAAAGCTCCTTTACCAACAAAGAATCGAATGTTTCGACTAGATATTAAAAGTGTTGGTTATCAATGCTTTACTGCTATAATGAAGGATGACAATTGGTTGTGGCATCTCATATTTGGGCACTTGAATTTTAGAAGTTTAAATCTAATGGCTAGATCTAATATGGTAAAGGGCTTACCTATGATTGATTACCTTGAAAAATTTTGTGAAGGCTATATTATTGGTTAACAACACAGGAAACCTTTTAATGGTCCAAACATTTGGCATACTTCAAAGCCAATAGAATTGGTGCAATCTGACATTTGTGGTCCATTGAATATTCTATCTCTTGGAAATAGCTGTTATTTTCTAACATTTATTGACGATTATAGCAGAAAAATATGGGTGTTTTTTTTGCAAAAGAAGTATGAGGTGTTTGATAAGTTTAAGCAGTTTAAGGCACTTGTGAAGAAGCAAAGTGGCTATCCCTTAAAGGTGATCAAAATTGATGGTAAAGGTGAATATAACTCTGGTGAGTTTAAAACATTATCTGAATATGAAGGAATTGAGAAATTACAGTTCCTTATACACCACAGCACAATGACATTGCAGAAAGGAAGAATAAAACAATCATGGACATGACAAGGAGTCTTCTAAAAGCCAAAGGTATGCCCAATTACTTTTGGGCTGAAGCAGTCTCATGTTCTATTTATCTGTTGAACATATCCCCTACTAAAAGTGTGAGAAGTATCACACCTGAAGAGGCTTAGAGTTGATTCAAGCCAAATGTAAAGCAATTGAAGGTGTTTGGCTCACTTGAATATGTGCATGTTCCAAAAACAAAGTCATTATCAGTAGAGATGTGATGTTTAATGAAGGAGGTGCATGGGATTGGAAGGAAGAAATAGAAGCTGAAACTCATCAAGCTCTTTTCCTCATTAAGCTTGACGAAGGTGGAGGAGATTTAGCCCATGCAGATCAACAAGTTCAAGCTTCACCCATTCCTGACAGGCCATAAAGAGCTCGGCAACCTTCCATTTGGTTGAGGGACTTTGAGGTAACTATTGATGATGCTATAGATGGTATTGGAGAATTGGTGCATTTAGTCATGTTTATAGATTATGATCCCATTACATATGAAGAAGCAGCTGGAAACAAAAAGTGGGTGGAAGCTATGGATGAAGAGATGCAAGCAATTGAAAAGAACAACACTTGGGAGCTTATTGAAATTCCAAAAGGGCACAAAGCTATTGATGTGAAGTGGGTCTTCAAGACTAAACTCAAGCCAAATGGGGAGATTGAAAGGTACAAGGCACGTTTGGTAGCAAAAGGGTACTTGCAACGCCTTGGTCTTGATTATCAAGAGTTATTTTCCCCTATTCCTTGAATTGAAACTATCAAATTTGTTGTTGCACTTGCTACTCAAAGGTGCTAGAAAATTCATCAAATGGGTGTGATGTCCACTTTCTTGAATGGGCTTCTTGATGAAGAAGTCTATGCAAGGTAGCCACTTGGATATGTGAAGAAGGGAAGTGAAGGAAAGGTGTACAAATTGAAGAAGACTTTGCATGGCTAGAAACAAGTCCCTTGTGCTTGGAATCGTCGGATTGATCTTTTCTTTCAAAAAAATGGGTTTGAAAAATGCCCAAGTGAACATATCCTATATGTGAAAGTTACTAATTCTAATGACGTACTGATTGTTTGTCTCTATGTTGATGACATGATTTTTACAAGCAACAATCAAAGCATGATTGAAGAATTTAAAAAGGCTATGAAGCATGAGTTTGAAATGACTAATTTGGGATCACTGTCATATTTTCTTGGAATTGAATTTATGTAGACCCCAAAAAGTATTTTAGTTTGCCAAAAGAAGTATGTTGCTGAGATCTTGAAGAAGTTTAATATGTCTAATTGTAATCCTACAAAAACTCTTGTTGAAGTTAGGATAAAGTTATCTAGAATAGGTGATGATGCAGTCATAGATCCTACTCATTTCAAAAGAATAGTTGGAAGTTTGAGGTATCACTCTTGCACTAGGCTAGACATAGCATATGGAGTTGGTCTAATTAGCAGGTATATGGAGGCACCTAGAGAGTCTCACTTGCAAGCTGCAAAAAGAATCCTGCGCTACATGAAAGGTACCTCTGAGGCTCTGATCATGGTTTGTTTTATTCCTCCAATAACAACTATGATCTTGTAGGGTACTTTGATAGTGATTGGGGAGATGGCCAAGATGATCGAAAGAGCACATCTAGCTATGTTTTTTTTTTGTATGGTTCAACAGCTTTCTCATGGTCCTCGAAAAAACAATACATCATTGCTTTGTTAACCTATGAAGCTGAATATGTAGTTGCATCCTCAAGTGCGTGTCAAGCAAGTTGGTTGAAGAATATGTCAAGCTAAATTCATGTTCTAGTTGAAGGGCCTATGAAAATCTTTGTGGATAATTCCTCTGCAATTGATTTAGCAAAGAATCCAATTATTCATGGAAGAAACAAGCACATTGACACCCAGTTTCATTCTCTGAGAGATCAAGTTAATAGTAATTTAATTGAGTTGATCTATTGCAAATCAAAAAATCAAGTGGCAAACATTTTCACAAAGCCCTTGAAGTTTGAAGCGTTTCTGAAGTTGAAGAAGAGGCTGGGCATGACAGTCCTCACAAAATCTGGATTAAGGGAGGATGTTGATGTTAATCCAAATTAAATGTTGATTAGAGATTGAGTTAGATTAGGATTTTATCTTTTTTATGTTTTATCTAGATAAATGATTTATCATTATCAAGAGTGGTTTATCATTAGGATTGAGTTTATCTATCCTAATTTATCTTATCTTTTAGTCAAGTTTTATCTTTATAATTAGAAGTTTTATCCTTATCATTGGTGTAATTCTAGTAGTATAAATATGTGGATTATGAAGAATTATTCACTCATTCAGAAATACAATATTTATTCAGTAAAGTTTTCTTTCTTTCTCATTGTTCTACTTTCTTTATTTCTCTAGCCTTATAGTGGTTTGCTCCAACAACAGACATCATGGTTTGAACATAAAACTAAAGTGTGCTCTAATGACTAGCCTACTGAGTAGTTTCTAAGAACCTATAATTACATGTTTCAGGTGGACAAAAGTGGAATGCTCTGCTCATGCCTAAAGAAGTTGCCAGGATCAACCCTGGCTTTTACATGAGCCAGTCTTTCAAAGTTGTGCTTGAAATATTTCAAACCCCAAACTTTTGCTTCTTCATAGGTAGTATTGCCTCTATTCACTCCCAAATCAAGATCTCTATAATTTAAATATGCAGCCCTTGGATCCCTTGAAACATAAGGTCCCATGTATGCATATAGCCTTCTCATCCGATCTATATGCTTTTGTGGTTCTTCATTTGAATCCCAATACACCAAATATTGGATGCCATATATATTCCCATTTCTATGAGGAAATGGAGTTTCAAACTCAGAAATCTCACTCATTCGTGCACCATAAGGTGTCAAGATCAGCAATGGTGAGTTCTCTTCAAGTAGTATCTTCCATAGCCCTTCCACACCAGTCACAGGAATTGGCTCCTTCACATAGTCAGATTTTGCTTTGAAACTTCCGGATGTTCCATTTCTCTGAAGTAAGACATCTAAGGGATCATCAATGGAGAAACCTGCAAAATAAAGAACAGATTGAATCCAGCTCATCTCAGTGCAGTTTTCGCGCTGCACACCCAATTCTGCGAAATTGTTTTGCATCAAAGAGAGAAGGTTGTCAGCTGTCCCAATATATAATCCACTGAAAGAAACCCTTACAGTTTTTCCAGCACTAGGAGATGAGTTAACAACTCCTATAACTGTGTCAAGAAAAAGTTCCCCAGGAAGCTTACTTGCAATAGTTTGCCATTTCAGGAAAATTTTGGCAGCACCTTGATCCAAGGTCTTTGGGATATTGAAAGTTGTAACTATAGGTGGAACAGGTACTAGCTTTACTTTCCATGCAGTAATAACTCCAAAACTTGACCCTCCCCCTCCTCTTATGGCCCAAAAAAGATCTTCCCCCATCAATTTTCTATCATGCTCCTTCCCATTAACATCTACAATCTTGGCATCAATTATCTGATCAGCTGCTAGGCCATATTTTCTGAAAATGGTACCAAATCCACCTCCACTCAAGTGTCCCCCTACACCAACAGTAGGACAACTTCCTGCTGGGAAGCCATGGACCTTGCTGTGCTTTGCAATTGCATAATACAATTCTCCAAGAGTAGCACCGGCCTCGATCCACACGCTCTCGCTTTTGATGTCAATGGTTATGGACCTAAGGTTGACAAGATCAATAATGAGAAATGGAATATCAGAGACATATGAAAGGCCCTCATAGTCATGCCCTCCACTTAGAACTCTTACTTGCATGCCATGG
>QAOA01005707.1:21571-49112 GCA_003255065.1 Cercis canadensis
AGGAGGGGATTGTGGCGGGAGAGGTGCGGACGTGCTCGGCTCCTCCGCCGGTGGTTCTTCAGGTGGTGGTGGTGGTGGTGCATCGCTCACCGGGGCCTCCATCTCTGGCGCTGCAGGACTGCCAGGTACAGCTCTTTGTGGAGTACCGGCTAGGGCAAAGTAGGTGCCCTGGCTGTCAGTACGGCGCTCCACCATCCCCATTGCCCTCAGGGTGTCCATTCCCAGTGGCAAAGGTCTACACGCAACCGTGAGGGTCGACTCGTCACCCAACACATCTAGGTGGCGAGCGAGGCGGGTGATGACTGAACCTCCGCCGATGGCTCCGAAGTTGCCTCGACGGAGATAGCCCTTGATCAGTTGAAGGAAGGCATACCCCAGATGGCAATGCCTCTTCTCCTTTATGCATTGGAGAAGGAAGAGGTCCCTCTTACTCACGACGCCTGTGCTCTCCCTTCTGGCGTTCAGTGAGTGCACCAGCAGCTTGTGGATGTACCTGAGTGCTGGTGACCGGAGGGTGGATGCCTTAGACCGCTTGGCTTCATAAGTGGCTTCAGTGCTCACTTCGAGCCAGCATTCTGCCGGGTCTTCGCTGGTGAAGGCCCAGTCCATTAAGAATGTGTTCTCAGGCCTGATTGTTGCAGATGGTTGTCCAGCTAACCCTGCTGCCTCAGTGAATTCTTGAAGGTTCATGCTATGCATGAAACTGCCGAGACGGAACCGGATACTGTCAGGCTCATACCACGTAGAGTTGGTTGGTGTGAACGTAGTGTTGACCTCTACAGTGGCGAGAAACTCCAGGGTGAGTTCTCTATATGCCGGTTCCTGGAGCTCGAAGATGTTGCCCCACTGTCCTGGACTGAGGAGTTGGCGAATCTCCTCATCGATGCCAAGCTCCTGCAACACTAGCCATACCGGGTATCGGCTAGGTTCAAACGGCTTTGTTGAGAGCTTGGCCAACCGCTCCCGATGTTCGGCACCTTGAAAACGGAGGAAGGGGTGAATGGATGTGTCAGGGGCCCCTGACCTTCTCTTCTTAGCTGGAGGAAAAGGTGATTCTGGAGGGTTTGGCCGGTTCTTCCTTGTCTTCAATTTCTCCCGGCGAGGTTGTGCGTCATCAGTACGCTTTGTCATTGTAGTGTCCTGGAAAACAAATTTAATAAGTAAGTTGCCAAATTTGGACAAATGAGCACATAAGAGTGATACCACAAAACAGAATATGCATGCAAAATCCAGTTGATGCATAACATTGAGCTATTTCAAAATGGGAAAATGCATGTCTATATGATAAAACCACAAGTCTCAAAACAGTAATTCAGCAAGTATTCTCAGAATCTCAGTACATGCACAAATTTATCCAATGGCCATTAATCAGATTTCAATTTCCACAAGCAGTTAATCAACTGAAATGCCAATTCCCACATGTTTACTAACCCAACACCACTCTAAAAGCAATAGTTCAACAAAGAGTTATACACAAGGCAGCAGGGTAGTAAAATTGAAATTCAGTATACTAGTTCAGTGCCCCACATTATCTCTCGAATCCTATCTCATTTTCATAATTCCAATTTCTAACATCAGCAAGTCATCATCAGCAATTACCCCACTAACAATTAAACAAATTCAGGTTCCTCAACCAGAATTTATTCTCTGGTCATAGTACAATAGAATTCAACATCAATTCCTACTGTGCTAGACAAGAAACTCAGATAATCCATCCACAGTAATGATCATTACCAGCTGAGAAAACACAATCTATGCATGAATTTTTGGATGAATTAACCAAATCCACAGGACAATATCCATGATAGTGGCTAAATGAGGAATTTGTAAAATGAACAACTGTCCCTAACAACAACTTGCAATAGATTAACAGAAATTCAGCATGGAATTAGAGTGGTGACAGCAATGGTAATTTTAGGATAACACCCTCAACCTCAGTAGATTCCCCCAATGATTTATTCTTATAGTCAATTCAGTATACTATGCCATCCTAAATTTCCTCACTAAGCACAGATTATGCAGACAACAATCATAGAGTACATAAATTATGCAGATAACCACCATATGAACTAAGCTAGGCACATAGAGCAAACACTCATAATCAAAACATAGCAGAAGACAACTTCAATCTGAGGGTCCTGCAGAATGCATCTGTCAAGAAGAAAGACAAATTTAATTTGAGCAATTCTTCATAATTTTCACACAAAAAGGAGATTAAACTTGAAGCTAGGGACATAAAGTGTTTCAGTCAAGATTAAAGTAGGATTAAGATGTGCATCACCTACTTGATGAACAAGTTTAACAGATCCATTAGGTAAATAGACTGAAGTAATTTGTGCTACTGGTTTTGTGTTATGCAGTAGTTTGAGGTTATTGTACATGTGGTTTGATGCCCCTATGTCTACTATCCAAGTTCCAAGGTTCACATTATCAACTAGAGGCATAATAGAATGGAGAGCAGTATTGGTAATGTTACCTGCAAAATCTTCAATGTGTGCAAAGTTTGCCTGTTCCTTCAACATCTTTGACAACTCTTGCTGTATCATTTCTATCAAAGATGCTCTCTGAGCAATGTCTTTCCCTGCAACACTGTTCATGTTGGCATCTAAGGGATTGTCAGCAAAGTTAGCCATGTGCCTTCCTCCCATAGCTTGATTTCGTTGTCCCTTAAGTTCTTTATACCAATCCGGATAACCATGCAATTTGAAGATAACCATGCAATTTGAAGCATGTGTCTTTAGTGTATCCACTTATGTTGCAGTGAGCACAAGACAGCTTGTCATATTTCTCATTTTTCCTGTCATTGTTGCTTGGCTTCTTATGATTTCCTCTTCCAACACATGAGCTTCTTCCCATAGGAGATCTTGCTAGCATTGTTGAGTTCTACTTTCTCAACCAAGTTGAGATGAACTTCTCGTTGCTTCTCAATCTGGAAGATCATTGAATATGCCTTGTTGACTGAAGGCAGAGGATCCATTACCAGAATCTGATTCCTCACATGATCATAATCATCACTAAGCCCCATTAAAAATTGCAACAGCTTGTTGGAGTGAGCAAGATCAGAAAATTTCTTCGAAACATCACAGGTGCAATTCTTACAGGTACATTTTGGAATTGGTTGTACACAGATTAATTCATCCCAAAGTTTCTTTAGAGTGGTGAAATACTTAACCACTGATTGGTTCCCTTGAGAAATAGTGCTTATTTCTCTTTGGATTTGATAAATTTGTGGTCCATTAGATTCACCAAATCTTTCTTCAAATTCCATCCAAAGCTCTCTAGCAATTGATGCATAGAGAAATGCTTCTACTATTTCTTCAGAAATAGAATTCAAAATCCATGATCTAATCATTCAATCCACATGAATCCACTGATCAAAATCCCTAGAACTTTCTTCAGGCATCTTACACCTTCCATCAATGAATCCGAGCTTCACCTTTGCTCCTAAAGCTATTTTGATTGATCTACTCCAAGACAAATAATTGTTACCTATCGGAGGAGTTGTAACTAGCTGCATTCCAAGATGATCTGAATTTGCCAAAGCCATGGGATCTCCATTGAAGTTGCTCAATGGTTTCACTGTGCATCGAAGCAATTCCAGTGTGCATTGAAGCAGTTCCAGTTTCCATTTTCCAGTTGAATAGATTCAACTCCCTTAATCTTTCTCAAAAGAAATCAATAAGTCAAAGATTCATGCAAATCTGGATCGATTTGCTCTAATACCATGTTGAATTCCAAAGAGGAGAAGAAAGATGAACCAGAGAAGCAGGAATGTTAAACCAGAGAATGGAAAATTTTCTTTGTATCTTGTATTTTATCTCATTCTGTAAATAGTACATAAGATCAGTTTATATACAGCACCAACTGGTGCAATTCATCTCAGCTATCCTACCAGAGCACTTACATCCAGCTCATCTATTAACAAACTAATTAACTGTAGTTAATTAACTAACTAAGCAAGTTACAATATTTAACTGATCTAACTAACTTGCAGCTCAAGTTTATATACATATCTGTACAGATCATCCATTATTTTGATGGCTTCTACCATCAAAATTATCCATACTTTTTCTTTTGTCTGTGCAATTCTTAGGTCAACATTTTCGAGTTACCTAACTAATGCACACCTTTTTTCTTATATATGTGCAATTCTCCGGTAACCATTTTCAAGTCACCTAACATGTTTCTTAAATATTTTTTGTTGCTTCTTATAACAATTTGATCATGAAAATATTCTTTTTTAAAAAAATAATTTTAGGAATGGTAAAAAAAAGCAATAACACATTCATAATCTTTCTATGACAATCATATTTCAAAATTAATCTTGGGAGTTTAACCTAAATTCTCGTTCATCTAATTGTATGAGCTGCTTTTAGATGGTAGGATTGATCTAAAATATTTATATTTTTAATATCTTTCTATGAAGTGTTGGATGCTTATTTACATACATTATGTTATTTTGGTCCCACAAAACAATTAAATGAAGAAAAATGCTACAAACCTACGAGGCAGTCGCCTGACTGCACAGTCTCGATGAAGTGAAAAGTATACATTATCCATTAATTTGGTGGTCACTACTATGAATAAGCACTACACAGTTTTTCTTTTGTTATGGCCTCATTAACATTGGTTTTTACTTTAAATCAAGCACAACCAATAAGGGGACCAAAGAAACCCTATTTTCTGATTATAATATCATACAAAATCTAAAAATAATGAAAGAGGGGTAGATGCCAAATAAGAGAGCCTTTAAGACCAAGTTTAAGTAAAAACCCCTATAATTTATTTTTGTCCATTACCGCGAAGGTTAAATGGATACCTAGTTGCGTCCATCACCTAAATTGGGTAAAAAGCAATAAGAAAGTATGTCTATGCATTTCTCAAGTCAAGCCCGATTCATAGATAATCTTTTCATTTCTAATAACAACATTATCAAGTACTCATGCACAGGCTTGCATGTAATCGATGGCCGTGAATATATAGCACTTGTCTCTAACTTATCTTTTCTCTGCTGATCAACTTCAAATTTCAACTTGCATCACTAGCATAATTCTTCTTCTTCTGTTCTTTTTCCCCTTCCTTATCCGATTTTCCCTCAAATAAGAATAACTTTAGCCTTTGATGCTCAATATATTATTGTGATGCCTTCTTGCAATCATTCCAAGCGTAAGCACCTTTTTATAAACACATAAACGGATTGATGCTTTCACATTAAAATGCATTTAGAAAAAAAAAAAAATTCATATTTCACATTAAAATGCATTTAGAAAAAAAAAATCATATTTCATATTAAAATGTAAATTTATTCATAAAGCTCCGTTTGAATAAACTTGTTTTATATTTCTAGATTAATTTATTAGGTATTGTTAAGTGTCTATTAACAAAATTTCACACATTTAAAATAGTTTATAAAAGTTAATCAAGTTCGAATAAATTAGTCATCTGTTAATTTTATTTTTTTTGTTTCATATTTGTAAATTATACAAATTTATAACCAATGAAAATATACCCAAAAAAAATTATACTCTATGTTACTAAGAACACATTATCAAATTTAGCTACATATTTTATATTCATCTAAGTGACTGTACGTGAAACCTATTTCTTTTTAAGAACTTATTTCAATAAATTACCTTGATCTACAAGTGAGCGAAATTACCGTTGGAATTATTTTATATTTTCCAACGGTTTTTTTCCCTTGGAATTACCGTTGGAATTTTTCGCATAATTCCAACGGTAAAATACCGTTGGAATTTCCGTTGGAATTATTTTCCGTTGGAATTTCCGTTGGAATTACGCAATTCCAACGGGGCATTTTCCAACGACACGTATTCCGTTGGAATTTCCGTTGGAGTGCATAATTCCAACGGAATTTTGTAAAATTCCAACGGAAAAATTCCGTTGGAATCCAGGAAATTTGTTGTAGTGATTTTAAGAACTTATTTCAATAAATTACCTTGATCTACAAGTGAGCGTGCTCTAGGGCTGGTCCCTTCACCTCTTTTTCTCTTGTCCAAATCTCCTTAATTGCAAATGCAATTACTATTTATGTAATGGGAAAAAAAAAATATTACTAATACACGAGTAATATGCATGCCAAAAGAGTTATCTCATTCTCACGTAACGTTAATTTGGATTCACAAATAGCTAAATCACTCTGTAATTATATAACAAATAGGCAAGATCTGAAAAGGCTGCAACTCGAATACACCAGAAAGAATCTGCAATGATATCTCCTAGATATATGTAGTTGTTAAAACACTAAAAAGAATACAAGAAAAGAAAGGAAGATAAAACTAGAACTAGAAGGGATGTTATTTGTTAAAAAATAGTAGATATATTACTCAAAAGATGATTTGCAAACTCAATTCAAAGTATTAAGTTGTCTTCTATATATGATTGCTTATAAAACATCAGAAATGATGTAGTTAAACGACCTATTCTATTAGCAAAAGGAAGGGAAAATGTATGAGACATTAAGAAATTAAGAAGCGATTGGACACCGTTTTTGAACTAAACATAAATAGCAATGTAGATAGAGAATTCATTAAAGAAAAACTGAACCATTAATTATAGAAAATTTGCCAGGTCTCCACCTCAACAGAAAGCTAAGTTCCTTTCTTTGCAGCAACCCCTGCGTTCTTCGCCCTGAAATTCCTGTAGGAATGCAAGTTCCTTTTGAAGGAGCCATTGCCATTCCTCAGTCAATGCCCCGATCCGGGACCATAGGCTAGAATGGCGCCAGTTATGAAAAGCACCACATCCAAAAATTCACGGCTAAACATCTACACGTCAAAATTTAATGAAGGAAGATAAGGAGAAGCAATATCAAGCAACCAGCCACTTGAAGAGCAGAGAATAACGCAGGAAAGCAAGGATGCTATGCCGTTAGAAAAACCGAACAGTCCTAAAAGTAAAGAACATCATGCTAAGAATAGCTCAGTATCTAGGTGCAGCAGTGTAGTACAGTGAAGCCAAGATATTGTTAGAAGTTAATTCAAAAATAATATCATGAGTTACAAAGTTATTAAGATAGGAGGGTTACAAAGTTAAATCATATATTAATGGTTATAGGTTATATTGTAACTCCTCAATGAATTCAGATATTAAGGCACTAGTTATTAGAAATAATAAGGTCTTATGTAATTGCTTTAGTTACGGTTATAATTAGGAGTACTATATAAGAAGATGTTTTGAGTCTCAAAAGAATTAGCCAAGACAAGAATATTTAGACATATAGAAAGCTATTTCAGTCATTTCTTGTTCTTTCTCTAATATTTTCCATCTATATTGCTTATTTGATCATAGGCCTACCATAATTTCATGTGGTGCATAATTTCTAGATTTTCCAACAGTGGTATAAGAGCTTGCTCATTATTAGATCTATATGGCCTCTTCTTCAAAACCTATTTCCCTTTTTCAATTCTTCTCAATCCAAGTTCCCACCTGTGAAGGTAAACATTATGACTATTGGAGTAGTCAAATGAAAACCCTCTTTATTTCTCAAGATCTTTGGGAAGTAATAGAGGATGGATACACGAAGCAAGACCCATCCACCTTGCAAGCCAACCCATTGAAAGCATACAAGGAGACTGTGAAGAAAGATGCTAGTGCTCTCCGCTTCATACAAAAGGCGTGGGTAAAACTATTTATCCAATAATCTTTGGCATTACTACTGCCAAGGAAGCATGGGATGTCTTGCAAAAGGAATTTCAAGGCTCAGAAAAGGTTATTTCTATCAAGTTGCAGAACCTATGGCGAGATTTTGAATTATTAACTATGAAGGAAAATGAAAAGGTGTGTGATTTCTCTAATAGAGTGGCTGGAATTATCAATCAAATTAAGAGCTATGGTGATACTATTAAAGAGGAGAAGGTTGTTAAAAAATTTCTTAAAAGCTTGCCCCTATAATGGGATTTTATTATTGCTTCAATAGAAATATCCCTAGATCTTTCCGCACTCACTACTTTTGAACTAGTGGACACTCTAGAAGCTCTTGAAAAAATATGCAGGGTGGAACAACCTTTGGAGCAAGTATTTCAATCAAAGATCAATTTTTCAAAAATGAAAGATGGAGAAAGAAAGAAGAAAACATATCAACAACCACAAAGGAGAGGAGGAAAATCAAGTAAAGCACGTGAGAGAGGAAGATCCAACCAAGATAGGCCAAGAAATAATGACAAGACCACTCCTCGATGCTCCATTTGCAAGAAAGACAACCATAATAGCAAGAATTGTTGATTTCAAGAATGCACTAGCTGCAAGGACTCAGATCGCAAAGTGATAAATTGTCCAAAGAAAGAGAAGAATGAAGCCAATTTCATAGAAGGCATTTCAGACCAAGTTTTCTACATTGCCAATTCCTCACAAGAAAAAGATGAGGTATGGTATGTTGATAGCGGTTGCAGCAGCCATATGACCGGAATTAAGGAGAATTTTGTCTCCTTATATAAGAATTTCAAGTCTAAGGTGATGCTAGGAGTTTTTGTCCAAACTAAGGGAGGTAATTCAAAGCTAATCAAATACGTTTATTATATTCCTTCCTTATCTCAAAGTCTATTGAGTGTTGGACAACTTATTCAAAAAGGATATAAGCTGAACTTTGATTACCAAGGTTGCAAGATCTTTGACAAGAAACAGAACCAGCTGATCACAACAATTCTAATGACTCAAAACAAAGTTTTTCCAATATTCCTGAAGAGTGGAAGAAACTTTTCTCTCAAGGCTGAATAAGTTAGTGCTTCCATGTTATGACATTGTAGATATGGTCACTTAAATTATCAAAGCTTGAAAGAGCTTCATCGAAAGGTGATGGTGATTGGTCTTCCCTCAATAGAAGAAGTAGCAAAGTATGTGAAGGATGAATCTATGGCAAGATGCATCGATTGCCTTTTCTCAAAATTTTTGAAGTTCATGACCTTAGTTGAAAGACAAAGACAAAGTGGACTGAAAATCAAAACTCTTAGAACTGATCGTAGTTGAGAGTTCATATACAAGCCCTTCCTTGATTATTGTAAAGAAAAAGGCATTAAAAGACAATTTTCTGTTAGTAGAAGTCCATAACAAAATGGCGTGGCTAACAGAAAAAATTGAAGCATTGTTGAAATGGCAAGAAGCATGATGAAGGCAAAAGGGCTTCTTAACAACTACTGGGTTGAGGCTGTTCACACAACAATTTATCTTCTCAACAGGTCTCCAACTAAAGCTCTTGATCATGTGACACCATATGAAGCATGGTACAAGAGAAAACCAAAGATTGATCACTTAAAAATCTTTGGTTATGTGGCTTATCATTTAATTCATCCCCAAGATAGAGAAAAGCTAGATGAGAAAGGAGAAAAATATATTTTCCTTGGGTGTAGTGATGAATCCAAAGGCTTCCGCTTATACAATCCAAGAACAAAGAAGCTGATTGTTTTTAGAGACGTGATTTTTAATGAAACAAAGGCATGGGAGCAGAAAAATGGAGATGCTGTTCAAATAGAATTGCCTATTCAAATTCAAGAAGCTGCTCATTACGACCATGAATTAACAGTTGATGCAACTACAAATTCATCTCCTAGAAAGACTAGATCATTGGTTGATGTTTACAACAATGTTGCCTTCATTGTTTATGAACCACAAAGCTTTGAAGTAGCATCAAAAGAGAAGGCATGGAGGAAGGCTATGGATGAAGAGATAAAGATGATTGAGAAGAATCAAACTTGGCATCTTCTTGAAAAGCCAAGAGACAAATAAATTATTGGCTTGAAATGGGTGTTAAAAACCAAGTTTAATGAATATGGTTTGCTTCAAAAGCATAAGGCCATACTTGCTGCAAAAGGATACACTTAGCAACCAGGCATAGATTTCAATGAAACTTTTGGCCTTGTTGCTCGAATGGAGACGATAAGAACCTTCTTATCATTTGCTGCTCTGATGAAACTTCTAGTTTATCAACTAGATGTGAAGTCAACTTTTCTAAATGGAAAGCTTGAAGAAGAAGTGTATGTGGAGCAGCCAGAAGGGTACATAATTCAAGGCCAAGAAGACAAGGTGTATTGACTTCATAAGGCTTTATATGGCCTAAGGCAAGCTCCAAGAGCTTGGAACAACAATATTGATGGCTATTTTCAGCAGAATGGGTTCCATAAAAGCCCAAGTGAGTCAACCCTTTATGTCAAAACTTAAGGTCCTCATGACTTCCTCATTGTTTGTCTTTATATTCATGATTTGATTTACATGGCAACTAATGACCACTTGTTAGAAGAGTTCAAGAAGACAATGACGAGTCATTTTGAGATGACAGACTTAGGATTCATGAAGTATTTTCTTGGCATGCAAGTGAAGCAAGAACATGGGAGAATTTTTCTTTCTCAAGAAAAGTATGCTGCAGATTTGTTAAAGAAATTTCATATGGTAGATTGCAAATCAACTCCTACTCCCATGGTTGTTAATGATAAACTTTCAAAGAATTATGGTGAAGAGAAGGCAAATGAAACTTTACACAGAAAACTTGTAGGATCACTCATTTACCTCACAAATACAAGACCTGACATTGTTTATGTTGTTGGTATTATTTCTCGATTTATGAGTGAGCCTGGCAAGCAACATTATACAGCAGCCAAGAGCATTCTAAGATATATCAAAGGCACAAAATCCTTTGGTATTCTATACCAATGTGAAGNTAATTTTTTATTAAATACATTAAAAATTCCAACGGTAAAATAATTCCAACGGAATTTTACCGTTGGAATTTGTCGTTGAATTTTTTTCCAAAAAATATTTTTCAACGGTAAAATTCCGTTGGAATTTCCGTTGAAATTATTTTCCGTTGAAATTTCTGTTGGAATTACACAATTCCAACGGGGTATTTTCCAACAACACATATTCCGTTGGAATTCAGAATTCCAACGGAATTTGGCAAAATTCCAAAGGAAAAATTCCGTTGGAATCCAGGAAATTTGTTGTAGTGTTTTCACAACCGCTCCAAGCATATTGAGCTCAAGTTTCATTTCATTAGAGAGAAGGTTGAAGAAGGCGAGATTGAGGTGAAGTTTTGCTAGACCGGAGATTAAATTTCAGACATCTTCACAAAGGCAATATCACAAGACAAGTTTTTTCACTTTCATTATAAACTTGGTGTTTTAGAACTTTCAAAATTAAGAGGGAGTGTTAGAAGTTAATTCAGAAATAATGTTATGGGATACAAAGTTAAGATAGGAGAGTTACAAAGTTAAGATTGGAAGGTTACAAAGTTAAGATAGGAGGGTTACAAAGTTAAATCATATGTTAATGGTTATAGGTTACATTATAACTCCTTAATGAATTCAGGTATTAAGGCACTAGTGATTAGAAATAATAACGCACTATGTAATTGCTCTAGTTACAGTTACAATTAGGAGTACTATATAAGGAGATGTTGTATGAGTCTCAAAGGCATCAGCTAAGACAAAAATATTTAGAATTATAGAAAGCCATTTCAATCATTTCTTGTTCTTTCCTTAATATTTTCTATCTAGATTGCTTATTTGATCCTACCATACTTTCATGTGGTGCATAATTTCTAGATTTTCCAACAGATGTTGTGGTGATTTAACACTAAAATGGCACTAAGTAACCCCAAAATGATGCAATAAATAACACAGAAGCAAACCATCAAGTGTGACTTAGTTTGCAAATTGAGCTTCATGTAAGACGAATCTTGAGGTAATGTTAGGAGTGAGGGCCCGTTTGGATAGGGTGGCTTATAGCTTATTAGAGCTTCTTTACTATTATAAGTACTTTTATACTATTTAAATGTGTGTTTGGATTGACTTATTTAAAAAGCTTATGATCCCTTAAAAGCTGTTTTTAGCTTATTTTCATAAGCTAAATTTTTAAGTTTCTTCAAAATAGCTGTTGCGGAAGCTAATTTCAACATGACCGGTCATTATTGTGCTGATTTTGTTTGACAAAAATGTCCCCAGTAAAATTAAAAAATTCCAGCTAATATCCTTCCCAATTCTCTGATAACACATTCTCTCCCTCTTCTCTATGTCTCTTTTTTTTTTTTTTGTGATGCTCTCAAACCCGTCGTCCCTTTCTAGCCTCTCCCTTTTAAGTTTCTACCACTTGTTGCCATTTTCTTAGTGCTGCACTATGCTGGTCTTCTGGGCACAACCCAATTTTCATTTATGCCCCATCTCTTTCTCTCATTTTTCCTCTTTGATTGATACTCTCCCTTCTCTTCATTTTTCTTCAAAGTCTATTGCCCTGCTTCTTTCATACTCACTTCACATAAACACCAACTCACATTGATTCACACCAAATCCAAACAAGGTGCTCTTCTCCTCTTTGCCTTCTTTCTCTGAAAAATCTCTTTCAAAACATATATATAGCACTCTCCAAAATGGAGGCCAGCGCTTCATTCTCTTAAGATCTATTCTCAATGTTCCAAGCCTCTGCATTGTCCAATTGAATCTAGTGGAAGATTTGCAAGAAATTGGACTCCTCCAACTGATTTACAATCAGCTTGAAGCTTGATTAGTTGTATAACTTAAGGCTCTGAGATTTGTTAATAACTTGAGTTTTTTTTCCTAATTTTTAGATGCTAGTTAATGAATAAATTGTCTATTGGGTTGTTTGTCTCTATGCCATTGCAAGCAAAGAGGGCATGCAAACTTGCTGGAAATGATGCCCACGTTCTTCANTGCTCTTCTCCTCTTTGCCTTCTTTCTCTGAAAAATCTCTTTCAAAACATATATATAGCACTCTCCAAAATGGAGGCCAGTGCTTCATTCTCTTAAGATCTATTCTCAATGTTCCAAGCCTTTGCATTGTCCAATTGAATCTAGTGGAAGATTTGCAAGAAATTGGACTCCTCCAACTGATTTACAATCAGCTTGAAGCTTGATTAGTTGTATAACTTAAGGCTCTGAGATTTGTTAATAACTTGAGTTTTTTTTCCTAATTTTTAGATGCTAGTTAATGAATAAATTGTCTATTGGGTTGTTTGTCTCTATGCCATTGCAAGCAAAGAGGGCATGCAAACTTGCTGGAAATGATGCCCACGTTCTTCATGTAATTGTAACGTCAATGGAAGCTCAAGATGAAAGGAACCAAGGCTATCTATGGGTCTTCAAACGGGTAGCTATGGGTTCTTCAATCTGCACTTAGAACCATAAGTGTTTATTAGTTTTCTCACAAAGTGCTTATTTATCCAAACACAATTTTTACTAAGTGCTTATTAATGTCTTTTTCAGTAATTTTCACAATTATAAGCACTTATACACTTGTCTATCCAAATACTTTAGAAATAGCTTATAGATTTAAAAAATACTTCTTCAAGTATGTATCCAAACATTAAATAACTTAATTTAAAAGGAGCTTATGGTATAAAAACTTTTCACATAAGACATTCTTATATAAGCGCTTAAATAAGTTGTTTACCCAAACGGAGCCTTAGAACTCTATTGAAAACACTAATAGTCAAGGCAATATGTTGAAGCCCGAGTGGGATTAGTCCCACACAAAAAATGTGAGAATTACCTCGTAAGAAACCAAAAAAAATAAAGTAAAATAAAATAAAATAACTCAGAAGCAGCAGGGAAATGTGCAGCACACAGCAGCCATATGAGTGAAGACTCTTGTCAAGACTAGTGATTAGAAATAATAAGACACTATGTAATTGCTCTAGTTACAGTTACAATTAGGAGTACTATATAAGAAGATGTTGTATGAGTCTCAAAGGCATCAGCTAAGACAAGAATATTTAGAATTATAGAAAACCATTCCAATCATTTCTTGTTCTTTCTTTAATATTTTCTATCTAGATTGCTTATTTAATCCTACCATACTTTCGTGTGGTGCATAGTTTATAGATTTTCCAACAGATATTGCGGTGATTTAACACTAAAATGGCACTAAATAACCCCAAAATGATGCAATAAATAACACAGAAGCAAACCATCAACTGTGACTCAATTGGTAAATTGAGCTTCATGTGAGACGAATCTTGAGGTAATGTCAAGAGTTAGAACTCTATTGAAAACACTACTAGTCAAGGCAATATGTTAAAGCACGAGTGGGAATTAGTCTCATATAAAAAATGTGAGGACTACCTCATAAGAAACCCAAAAAAATAAAGTAAAATAAAATAACTCAAAAGCAGCAGGGAAATGTGCACCACACAGCAGCCATATGAATGAAGACTCTTGTCAAGACTAGTGATTAGAAATAATAAGACACTATGTAATTGCTCTAGTTATAGTTACAATTAGGAGTACTATATAAGGAGATGTTGTATGAGTCTCAAAGGCATCAACTAAGACAAGAATATTTAGAATTATAGAAAACCATTTCAATCATTTCTTGTTCTTTCCTTAATATTTTCTATCTAGATTGCTTATTTAATCCTACCATACTTTCGTGTGATGCATAGTTTATAGATTTCCCAATAGATATTGCAGTGATTTAACACTAAAATGGCGCTAAGTAACCCCAAAATGATGCAATAAATAACACAGAAGCAAACCATCAACTGTGACTCAATTGGCAAATTTAGCTTCATGTGAGGCAAATTTTGAGGTAATGTCAAGAGTTAGAACTCTGTTGAAAACACTACTAGTCAAGGCAATATGTTGAAGCCCGAGTGGGAATTAGTCTCATATAAAAAATGTGAGGACTACCTCATAAGAAACCAAAAAAAATAAAGTAAAATAAAATAAAATAACTCAGAAGCAACAGGGAAATGTGCACCACACAGCAGCCATATGAATGAAGACTCTTGTCAAGACTAGTGATTAGAAATAATAAGACACTATGTAATTGCTCTAGTTACAGTTACAATTAGGAGTACTATATAAGGAGATGTTGTATGAGTCTCAAAGGCATCAACTAAGACAAGAATATTTAGAATTATAGAAAACCATTTCAATCATTTCTTGTTCTTTCCTTAATATTTTCTATCTAGATTGCTTATTTAATCCTACCATACTTTCGTGTGGTGCATAGTTTATAGATTTTCCAATAGATATTGCGGTGATTTAACACTAAAATGGCACTAAATAACCCCAAAATGATGCAATAAATAACACAGAAGCAAACCATCAACTGTGACTCAATTGGCAAATTGAGCTTCATGTGAGGCGAATTTTGAGGTAATGTCCAGAGTTAGAACTCTATTGAAAACACTACTAGTCAAGGCAATATGTTGAAGCCCGAGTAGGAATTAGTCTCATATAAAAAATGTGAGGACTACCTCATAAGAAACCAAAAAAAATAAAGTAAAATAAAATAAAATAACTCAGAAGCAACAGGGAAATGTGCACCACACAGCAGCCATATGAATGAAGACTCTTGTCAAGACTAGTGATTAGAAATAATAAGACACTATGTAATTGCTCTAGTTACAGTTACAATTAGGAGTACTATATAAGGAGATGTTGTATGAGTCTCAAAGGCATCAACTAAGACAAGAATATTTAGAATTATAGAAAACCATTTCAATCATTTCTTGTTCTTTCCTTAATATTTTCTATCTAGATTGCTTATTTGATCCTACCATACTTTCGTGTAGTGCATAATTTATAGATTTTCCAACATATATTGTGGTGATTTAACACTAAAATGGCGCTAAGTAACCCCAAAATGATGCAATAAATAACACAAAAGCAAACCATCAACTGTGACTCAATTAGCAAATTGAATTTCATGTGAGACGAATCTTGAGGTAATGTCAGGAGTTAGAACTCTATTGAAAACACTAATAGTCAAGGCAATATGTTGAAGCCCGAGTGGGAATTAGTTTCACATAAAAAATGTGAGGACTACCTCGTAAGAAACCAAAAAAAATAAAGTAAAATAAAATAAAATAACTCAGAAGCAGCAGGGAAATGTGCACCACACAGCAGCCATATGAATGAAGACTCTTGTCAAGAGAGCGTGTATGCAAAAATAGAAACGATATTAAAAAGGAGACCGCCACCAATTCTCATTCTTAAACAAGTGAATAAGTGAAACAGCCATCAAGTTAGAGCAAGTACAAAACCAAGACAACTACTTAACCAGCCCCAAAACAGTCCTCATTTTCAAACCCAAATCAGCCCCTCAAATATACATCATCATAACAGTCTTCTTTAAGCATCAAAACAGCAAGCAAAACAGTGCATAATTAAACCCCCAAAACAGCCCCTGCATTTCAATTCAAAACAGCACCAAATGGCGATATAATCATGAAATGGAGTATGCCACTTGTTAATCACCAAATGAAGACTAAGCTTAGAGAACCAAATTGCACAATACATACTAGCCATGAACTGAAATAAATTAACATAACACGATAAAGTTGCTCCAATATTAAAACTAAAGGAAAAGATCAGAGTAAAAATAAACTTTCAGCTCATTTTTAGAAACCTCAACTTTATCTTCAACCCATATATCATTAAATTCAGCCAAACCAGACCAAAAATCATCAACCCATAAAAGAAAAAATAGAACCAGAATACCATGACAGCATCTCAAACCAAACGTATTTATAGGCTACTATCGACCACTCTAACCCTTAAATCAATAAAAATAAACGGAACCAGCAGAGAATAAAGGGGAAATTTTCAGATAACACCTCTGCAGCAAAGAAAATAATATTAAAAATAAAATAAACAACACCACATGGGAATTCAGAAGATCAGATTAAATTAAAAAGAAAATTCTAATTTAGCCCATAAAGTTAGTTGCAATTTACTCTCAAATCTTTAAAACGTTACAAAGAAGACTTAATTGTAATTTTGGTCCTCCTATTTTAACAATTTAAATTTCTTAATCCCTCTATTTTAACAATAAATAATTTAGTCCCTCTGTATTCATAAAGTGTGCAATTTTGGTCCTTTCACCATTTTTCAGGTATAATTTAAGGTGTAAAGTTCTCCATTTAACAATCTCACCATTTAAATTGAACAGTTACGTCTTTCGAATCACCCACAAAATTTCAGCTTGATCCAATGATAGAACCTAGCCCAAAATGTCAAAACTAAAAGTTTTCATTTAATCACAAATTTAGATTCATTTACTATTAGATCGAATTGAAATTTTGTGGGGAGGTTCACAAGACGTAATTCTTCAATTTAAATTATGAAATTATAAATCAGATAACTTTATACCTTGAAATAAACTTAAGAAATTTTGGTTTAAAAACAAAAAAATTAAAATTGTATATTTTATAAATATAGAGACTAAATTATTTACTTTTAAAATAGAATAATCAAAAAATTTAAATTATTAAAATAAAATAATCAAAGTTACAATTAAGCCATTATAAAGAACTCCTGGTAACCTATTAAAATGAGCGGAAATCCATCATTCATAGACAGACGTTTAAAAAACAGATGGAAAACACCACGTGCCACGCATCATTATCACCCAAAATCGTCTTCTTCCTCCATGCCTGCTTGCTTTCCAAACTGAGATGAAGACCTTCCACCCTTTCCTCCTGACGGCGTCGACCTCACCAAGATGTCATCCCTCACCAGAACTTTCTCATCCACCTTCACCAACGTTCCGTACAGCAGCGGCCTGGGTCGGAATCATACCTCTGAATTTGTTGTTCTCCAAGGACAAAGATGAAAGCTTTGGCACTAGTGCCATGAATGAGAGTAAAAAGCCTTGAAGAATGTTATTGCTTACATCAACCGCAAGGCGTTTCTGTGGACGAGAATTGGTTGAAGGAGAGAGTCAATGGCTGCAGCAATGGAAGCTCAAATAAAACGAACGAACAGAGCCTCTGATTCTGTTGTAACATAACTACTTGCAAATACTCCGATGTGAAAGCCTCACCAGCAAAAGCAACCTTGCTTGCCACCGGACTTCCACTTCAGAACCTTGTTGTCAATGCGAACTTTCTCCATAGCTATTCCTGCACTTCACGAACAAAGAATCAGAAACTGATAGATTGAAATTCTCCGCTCGAATTTGAATTCTCCACCTAAATTCACTGTTTGTAGCCGGTAACTGAAGGACTCGCATTAATTATCATCAGTTTTGTAGTGGAATTTCGCCAATATATAACACGGTAAAATCGAGGAGAACGAAAAAATTTCTGAGAAAAAAAACTGTAAATCTGAACAAGAAATTGAAGGAAACAAATTTGAAATCTATTTTTAAAAACTGTTTTCTGTTTTTTAATTTTATAAAACAAAAAAACTTGATTGGTAAGCTGTTTTTATTGTACATGTTTTAAAAACTTGTTCTGAAAATGTTGTTTTAAAAACAAGAAAACCAAAACAACTTTGGTTTGTTTTTGTTCTGAAAACAACTCAGAGACCAGAGAACACCTGTTTTCATTAATTGCACATCCGTAATTAAATCCAATCTCCAAATATGCCTCCTCTCGACTCTCAGCTGAAGTCATTTCCCAAAGTCATTCTCAAATCCCGAGCCTTCCTCTTATTCTCCTTCGAACATCAAGTTCTGGAAGCGTCCTCTCTCTTCCCTCACTTTCTCCGAAAGGAATCAGCTTCGCTTTCAGTTGTGCTTCGTAATTCCAGAGCTTCCCCTTGCAGCTGAATCTTCTTATCCGAGAAAGAGAAGCTCTATTTCAAGCTCAGCAGAAAGTATTACAAATGGCTGGGAGAGAAGTTCGAGAATATACCAACCTAAGCGATCCAAAAGGTAATAAATTTAATTTCTTGCTTGCTGTGTGTGTGATAATTTTTATTTTTCAGTTTGTATTTTATAGTTACTGGGTTGTGTTAATTGTGTTCCGAATTTGCAGACAAGAAATGGGGTAAAGGGAAAGATAAGATAGACGATGAGAACATTACTTTTCAACGCATGGCTGCCAAGGTTAGCGCATTGAATCACCCTCCCTCACATTCTCCTTTTTTGAATACCTTTTGCCACTGTTCTTTTCCTTTATGGGGCTTATGAGCACCTCACGAATTTTTGACAAAACCATGATTGAACTTGATTCGGAAGCTAATTTTTTATTGTTACTAGAAGGAACCTTTGTAGTTTGCTTCTTAGCTACATTAGCTATTATTTTTGCAATGGGCTTTTATGCAAGTGCAAGTAAAGCCAATGCCACTGATACCAAAATATAGTATATGTGATCATTTTACGAGATTATTCTTGATCTTCTATTAGTTGTAGATTTCTTTCTCTTATAAACTTTTTGTCGTAAGTACTTTGAGAGCTTACATCCTCAGAAACACTCCTTCATAGAATTCTCTAATTTTGAGCCTTCTCCAAACCCCCTAAAGATACAAGAAGTAGAAGTACTTTGGAGACTTGCAGATTACCCCTCTCTTACTTATCCACCACAAAAAGAAAAAAGTACCTACACAGAGAAAAGGAAATTTGTTTCCTGATTTGGTTATGTAGTGTATATCATATAACTAGTAGAAATGAATGAGTCATGTATATAGTTTGTATTGAGTATTCAGTAGGAAGTAGGAAGAACAATTATATTTAAATTGATATTGAAGTTCTAAACTTGTATGACAGTTTGGCGATCATATCTTTTGAAAATCTTGTGGGAAAAAACAAAAAGGTTCAAACCTACTGCAGACTTTCGACATACCTGCGAAGCATCGCAGGAGCCATTTGGGCCTGTTTGAAATCTCTCTATACCTGCGAAGCATTGTGGAAGCCATTCTTGGGACTCTACGATTACGTCTCCTTTTCTATGTTTTATAAGTCTGAGCTTCTATGCTCAATCTCTGAAGCAATTTTTCCTTGTTTGTCTTCATTCAGCCCTTGAACTGAACGTCTTGGAAGGTCAAATTGAGGTGCGTTTAATCTTCTTCTTTTTTTTCATTTTTGCTTTCTTTTGCTATTTTTTCTATGTATTTCTTTCTGCGTTCTGTGGAGTCTTCTGCTAATTTTTGCTTAGGTTTTTTTATCTAATAGGAGGAACATTTTGAGGTTCTATTGATATTAGCTTTACATTTCTTTGGTCATGAGTAATTGTGGACAAAATCTGGTAGCGGGTTTAGAATTTTTGTCATGGAGAGATTAGTTGGTTCGGGGTCTCCATAAATGTTTGAAGAACCAGTGAAATTGTTTACTCTGTATTTTTTGGACAGTTTAATAAAAATTTGGGTAAAATTCTTCTTAACTGCTTCAAAATTTTGATTCTTGTCTTGCTAAAGTATAAAAAGTTCCTTTTGATTCTCGTCTTGCTTTTTGGTCATGGAAGAGACAGTTGTGGGTCTGGTTGGTTGAGCCTTTGGAATATGCCTTTCTTGCTTGAGCTTAAAGTATTTTACGCTTTCTATGAGAATCTCCCCTCTTCCTTTTCTCCTTTTTTTTTTCCTGTTAACTTTTACTGAATAGATAATGCAACCTCTTATCTTAGTGATTGGAACCAATTGGAAATTACTTTGTGACTAGCGTTATAAATAGATAATGCTGGATGTGTTGCTGCTCACTGTACCTGAATGTATTCATAACTTAGGTTTTAAGTATATACTTTCCCTTTTCTCTTGCTTAAATTATTCTGAAGTCCATGACTCCTGATTCAAGTTTGACTTAGCTGTATGGCATCCATTTGCTATAGATTATTTTACCAGTGTTCTTATGTTCTTTTATTAGGTATTATTTTCCTCGTTCTTTTCAAAATTCTTGATTTCCTCTTTGTTTAGCAATGACCTTGGTGAGTTGTTGTTAATAAAACATTTTCTCATTTGCAAGTAATTTTACCTATTGCTGATGTTTGAAAACTTCTTGTTGTTGGTGTTTTTCAAATTTGGTTTTGTGGCCTTTTTCCCTTTTTCCTATTGTACTTATCTTCTATCATATGTGAGTTGTGAAACCGTGAACATTTATAATAATAGGAAATTTAGTCCAAAGATATAAAATCTCATTGTTCCACTTGTAGATGGTGTATCCAAGCCCATATCCAAAGAGGTTCTATTCAAAATTTGAGTTAGGATAGACACCCTATGAAGTCATCTTGTAAAGTTTCCCATTATATAACTTCTTCAAATTTAATGATAAGTGTAGTTCATTAATAGAAATAATGCTGCTTTCTACCTGATTTTCATCAGTGTTATATCTAACTGACAAAGAAAACTGTAGGTCCATCTGAATGTTCCCTGCATGCTGTTTAGCCCAATCTGTCCACATTCGCTCTCATTTAGACCAGTTATACTTCCAGATTCTGCTCGACTTGAATTGAAGGTATTCTCTACGTGGTAAGAAGTATCTTCTTGGACATTCATGTTCCCAGAATTGCATGTTATTGTTTCATCGCTTGTGCTGCATCTTCTATGCCAAAAAAACGTTTCCATTCTTCAGCTATGCCAAGTTGTCTTTCAGGCTTATGTTGGAAAAAGCTACATGGTGAATAAGAGTATCCATGAGAATTATAATAACTAGATTTGTCGATTCATTTCTTTTGTGTGATTAATTGTTAACAGATTCCAGAAGATGCAAGAAGCAATTCATGGGTTTCATTTGATGGGAAGAGAAGGCAGCAACTTTCAAGAGGAGATTCTGTCCGAATATTTATGAGTCAGCATCCGCTTCCAACTGTTAACAAGTTTGATCAAACCGGTGATTGGTTTCGTAGCTTGATTCGCTGCCTAAATTGGAATGAAAGACTCGATCAAAAGGCCCTATAAAGACTGTGAGGGCGAAGAACATATACGCTTTATTCTCCAGTGAAGACTGGGCTTGTGTAATTACTGTACAAATTTTACATTGAGACTACAGAACTTAGAAATAGTAAATATACCAGTTACGTTGGCTTTCCATGTGAAGATACGGTTTGCCATTGTTTTTTCAAGGAGCTTCTCTGGAATTCCATGGTTAATCAACTATAAAACAAAGAAGGGCATGAGTTTTGACATGGTGGAGCCACCAAAAATAAATCCAGAAATATGAAGTGCATGCATCCATATACTTATAGTGAAAGTTGATGATAACATGCATATTAGTGAAGTACCTGGAAGAATCCCCATTCTTCAAACCCATTAGCAAGCTCTGCCTTGTTCTTGGCCCTTTCTTCCCCATTTAGCTTGGAAAAATCGATGACGGGGATTGCCATTAGAACTTGACCAAGATGTAGAACAATTGTTATGTTATTTGGTGAATTATTGGCCTTCTGTTTTGATTCCAATCGTCCGAATGTTAGGGCACATTTCTGAGCAAACAGAAGGTATTGGCCCTCTGATTTTATCAAGTCTTAGTGCAGAGAATGTGTACCAAGCTCAGAGAAAGAAAACTTGAAGAAAAATGAATTCTGTATTGTATTCAAAAAAGTGATCTCATCTCATATGATACAGGGGTATATAAACTACTCAAATACATACATGACGTGCATACATATTTAACCATTAAGATCAAAACTAATCTAACCATGCAGCTGCATTGTTAACTGACTTCTTTAACTAATTATGCTGACGTGTACTGATAGCACGTGCTTGACTAAGAGGCTAACTAATTAACTTAACTAACTTAACTGAAGCGTGTCTAATACTCCCCCTCAAGGTGGGAGATAAATGTCTAATACTCCCAACTTGGACAATAGAAAACGAAACTGAGGAGCAGGTAGTGCTTTAGTTAAGAAGTCTGCAATCTGGTGTTGAGACAGAACATGAACTAGCTTGATAAAACTAGAGTGGACATGCTCCCGGATGAAGTGACAATCAATGTCCACATGCTTGGACCTTTCATGAGACATGGGATTGGAAGCAAGATGGATAGCAGATTGATTATCACAGAAAACCATGACAGAAGGGACTTGTAATTCGAAAATCTTGCAGAGTTGCTTGAGCCAAAGGAGTTCACTGGTGACACTAGCTAAGGCTCGATACTCAGCCTCTGCAGAAGACCTAGAGACAGTAGGTTGTCTTTTGGATTTCCAAGTAATAGGAGAATTGCCAATGAAGACACAATAACCTGTGGTTGACCTCCTGGTATCAAGACAGCTTCCCCAATCTGCATCAGCATAGGTAGTAACTCGAAGGGAAGAAGTGGTAGGGAAAAGTAAGCCTTAGCTAGGATTGGATTTAAGATATTGCAGTAAATGATGAATGGCAGCCAGGTGGGGAGTTCTAGGACAAGACATGTATTGACTGAGTTTGTTAACAGTGTAGGCAATGTCAGGTCTGGAAATAGTCAGATACATGAGCCTTCCAATCAGTCTTCGATACATGGAGGCATCAGGTAAGGGATCCCCATCTGTTTTGTTCAGTTTCAATTTACATTCCATAGGCACTGAGAGAGGTTTAGAGCCTGAAAAACTAGTATCCTCAAGTAATTGTAGGGCATATTTTCGTTGGGAAAGATATATGCCTTTGGTGGAATGTGCAATCTCTAAGCCAAGAAAATATTGCAAAGTACCAAGGACTTTCAGTTTGAATAATGTTTGTAGAAGCTTCTGCACTTGGTGGACACAGGTAGCATTTGGTCCTGCAAGGATGATATCATCGACATAGACAAGGAGGATGACCAGTGTGGGACCTTGGCCAAGTGTAAACAGTGAGTAATCACTGTGAGATTGTCTGAAACCATGTTGAAGCAAAGTGGAAGAGAATTTACAGAACCATTGCCTAGAAGCCTGACGTAAACCATATAGGGATTTAGTGAGCTTGCATACCATGTTCTCCCCCTTAGTATGATAACCCAAAGGGAGTTGCATGTACACCTCTTCAAATAAATCACCATTCAGGAAGGCGTTATTGACATCTAACTGAATGAGAGTCCAGCTTTTGACAGCAGCAACAGAAAGTAATAACCTCACAGTAGTGATCTTAGCTACTGGAGAGAAAGTGTCCAAGAAATCAATGCCAGCCTGTTGCGTGTAGCCTTTAGCCACCAACCTTGCCTTATAACGATCTAAAGTGCCATCATATTTATACTTGACTTTGTAAAGCCATCTGCAACCAATTGGTTGCTTGCCAGCAGGGAGGGGAACAATTTGCCAAGTGTTGTTAACCTCTAAGGCAGAGATTTCCTCAACCATAGCTTGCCNAGATTTCCTCAGCCATAGCTTGCCTCCATTCAGGATGCTTAACTGCTTGATGGTAGAATTGAGGCTCAAAAATGGTAGAGACTTGCATGACAAAGTCTCTGTATGATGGGGAAAGTCTGTGATAGGACACAGATTGCTGAATGGGATAAGTGGTTTTAGGATTGGAGACAGTGCAAATGTAGTCCTGCAGGTAGGTAGGAGGCCTGATAGTCCTTGTTTTTTTTTCTCATAAGAAGAGTGGGAGGAGGGTGAGGTTCTGGAAGCTCATGTCCAGGAAGGGTTGGTGGAGGAGGTAAAGTAGGAGAATCAAGGCCTGGTTCAGTATCTGGATGTAAGGTGGGAATAACTGTGTCAGAGAATAAGTCGATGGGATCTAAAGTGGGAATGGTGTGAAAAGGAAAGGTGTGCTCATGGAAAATAACATCTCTGGAAATAAAGAATTTTTTTGTTTAGATGTTGTAGAGCTTGTATCCTTTATATCCAACTGGATAGCCCATAAAGACAGCTGGTATGGCACGAGGAGTGAATTTTGTTCTCTCTGGAGGTGGTGTGGATGCAAAACACAGGCATCCAAAAACTCTCAAGGCAGTGTAAGGGGGCTCTTTGTGGTAGAGCAATTCAAAAGGAGTTTGATTCTGCAGTAATGGTGAAGGAGTTCTGTTAATCAGAAAAGCAGCAGTGCTTAGGCATTCACCCCAAAATTGTATAGGGACTTTGGACTGAAAGAACAGTGCTCTAGCTACATTGAGTAAGTGTTGGTGCTTCCTTTCAACAACTGAATTCTGTTCTGGCCTGTATGGACATGAAAATTGGTGAACAGTGCCTGCATTCTTCAGGAAATCAGTGAGCTGCAGTTCCTTAGCATTATCTGATCTGAACAGCTTGATGTTACTGTCAAATTGGGTCTTGACATAGGTAAAAAATTGCATAATGGATGCACTGGCTTCTGCTTTAGCTTTGAGCATATATATCCATGTAAACCTTGTGCAATCATCAACCAAGGTGAGAAAATACCTCTTACCATCATAGGTGTAGTGATGATAAGGGCCCCAAATATCACAATGAACCAGATCAAAAGGTGTTTTTGCAAAATTATTGTGTGAAGTGAATGATAGTCTACGAAGTTTCGATAATGGACAGATAGAACAAGTGTTGGAAGTGTAATTTGCAGAACAAGAAAAAGGAATTTTATTGCTAACAACTTTCAATATTTTGTCTGACAAATGACCTAGTCTAGCATGCCAAATATGTGCATGTATAGAAGAATCTGAAACTGAATTGACACTGAAATGAGAATTTGATACAAGTAAATTTTTGGAAGGAAAACTGGGGACTACAGAAGCTGTAGTAGTGGTGACTGGTGCATCAATTCCTTTTGGATGAAAGATGTATAATCCTTTACACAGCTCACCCTTGCCAATCACCCTCGACTGGTGGATGTCCTGGATGAGGAAGGTGTTAGTGTGAAAAATTACAAGATAAGAGGACTGATGCAACAAAGCACTCACAGAAATAAGATTGACATGAAATTTTGGTATGAAAAGAACTTCTGTCAGAATGAAATTAGGAGCTAACATGACTGTACCAATAGCTGACATTGAAACTTTTTTTTTGTTTGGAAGTGTAACATATCGATTAGTGTAAGATTTGTAAGGAGTAAAGGATGTGAGAGAGCAGGCAATGTGTGAGGTGGCACCTGAATCTAAAATCCAAGAATGCATGTGATCTTGGAAATTTAAGCTAGTAGCAGAAAAACACATACCATTCACATTGGTGTTGGTAGTTGCATTATCCACCTCAAACTGATTTGTTTGTGATAGCTGGGGTTGAAGTAATTGCATGAGTTGATGATATTGCTGCGAAGTCATGTGGAACTGTTCTTGAGAGGAAGTAGCAACAGGAAATTCCAACTCACCAACCTGATTGACATTGCCAGCATGAGAGTTTTTACCCTTTCTGTAGCCAGATGTGTAGCCTGGTGGATAGCCATGTAATTTGTAGCATTTGTCCTTGGTGTGTCCAAGAAGCCCACAATGTGCACACATGGGTCGATCCTTCTTAACATACTTAGGTTTCCCTTCATAGGTTTGCCTGTGGCCTGTCACTGCATAAGCCATTTGGGCTTCGTTTTGTGCAGCAGAGAAACCAAGTTCCCTTTGTTTCTCTTCTTGTGTTACCAAAGAGAAAACTTTGTTAATAGGAGGCAGATGATCCATCAGCAATATTTGACCTCTTATATAGGAATAGGATTCATTGAGTCCCATCAAAAAACATAGCACGTATTCTTGAAGAAGGTGCTCAATCACAGGCCTAGCACCCCCACAATTGCAGCTACACACTGGGCGATACTCACCAATTTCTTCCCATATTGCTTTCAGTTTGGTGAAGTATTGACCTACAGACATTGATCCTTGGGAAAGATTCACCAATTCTTTCTTGAGTTGAAAGATCTTTGGACCATTTTGTTGCTGATATCTTTCTTGCAAATCTTGCCAAATGTCAGCAGCAGTGGCTGAATAGATGACACTTGCAGTGATTTCCTTTGACACAGAGTTGAGCAGCCATGGAGCAACAAAATTATTGTTACGCTGCCAAGCTAGGAAAAGCTGAGGGTCAATTTCATCAGGAACTCGAATTGATCCATCCACAAAACCAAGCTTGTTCTTGGCCATCAACACCATTCGCATAGCTCGACGCCAAGAATTGTAGTTTTCCCCAGTGAGAACTTGTGACACTAGAGTGAGTCCTGGAGAATCTGAAGGATGAAGGAAGAAAGGATTTGAGGCATCATTGATGGTGGAAGTTGCCATTGATGANATTTTTCAAGGCAAATGTGTTAGAACATAAAAGTGATTAATAAATTAGTTAAGAACTACTAAAATGGTAAGAAGCATTACAGTAAAATAATAATCCGAAAAATTGTAATAAAACATTGACAAAAGATTGTTTCTGTTGTATTAAGTCTTGGTGCAGAGAATGTGTACCAAGCTCAGAGAACGATTCCTTGAGGAAAATGAATTCTGTATTGCATACCAAAAAGTGAAGTTTATCTCCTCTGATCCAGGAGTATATAAACTACTCAACTATCTACATGACGTGTATACATATTTAACCATTAAGATCAAAACTAATCTAACCATGCAGCTGCATTGTCAACAGCCTCTTCTAACTAATTATGCAGACGTGTACTGATAGCACGTGCTGGACTAAAAGGCTAACTGATTAACTTAACTAACTGAGCTGAAGCGTGTCTAATACTCCCCCTCAAGGTGGGAGGTAGATGTCTAATACTCCCAACTTGGACAATAGAAAACGAAACTGAGGAGCAGGCAATGTGTGAGGTGGCACCTGAATCTAAAATCCAAGAATGCATGTGATCTTGGAAATTTAAGCTAGTAGCAGAAAAACACATACCATTCACATTGGTGTTGGTAGTTGCATTATCCATCTCAAACTGATTTGTTTGTGATAACTGGGGTTGAAGTAATTGTATGAGTTGATGATATTGCTGTGAAGTCATGTGGAACTGTTCTTGAGAGGAAGCAGCAGCAAACAAATCCAGTTCACCAACCTGATTGACATTGCCAGCATGAGAGTTTTTACCCTTTC
>QAOA01005709.1:0-64687 GCA_003255065.1 Cercis canadensis
AAACATAAAGGAATTTGAGCACCATTTTATTTACACCAAAGCCTTGCATATTCCAAAGTCCTGATACTCCACTGATTTTATTTATTGCACTAGTTAAAAAATCAAACGCAACTTTCTTTTCTTTTTTTCATGTGAATTTCTGATCATTTGTTGGTTCCATAATGATCTTCAAACTCTTTTAAGCTCTAAGGCTCTCTATATATATATATATATATAATCCCTACAAACAAAATTCATATCTTTGGACACTAAACAAAGAGACATGATATTTAAGAACTAATCTATTAACTTAGTCTGTTTATTTTACACTAAACAAAGAGCCATGATATTTAAGAACTAATCTATTAACTTAGTTTGTTTATTTTACTCTCAGAATCAGGAAATCTGAGAACAGAAGCTCAAAGGCAAAGAAAAGAGTAATCCATGCGTATAAAAGCTTCAAATCAAGTGGAATAAGACAACAAGAGGAATAAGGCCAGAAGCTCAACTACTAAAGCAAATACAACCAGAAAAACACTTCACTTGTGCGCCAAACCTCATCCAAGAAAATATAAAATGCATGCAAAACAGAGAGAGAAGCATAACTCACCAGTCCACAGAGCGAGACAATCGACGGTCCGACGGAGAACAGAGAGACCGAGAGATGAGAGGAGAGGTGATGGCTTCAGTCGATGGAAGTCCGAGAAGGCGAGAACGAGTTAGGGATTTGACTATTTGAGAATGGGAGGGATTGAGGGTCGAAGAGAAGAGAACTTAGGTTTAGGGATTGTGATTTCTGATTTGTGAATTTGTGAGGAGATTTCTGAAGGGAGGGAGGGATAAGGAGGTGTCAAAAAGAAGGTAAAACGACGTCGTTTCATCAGACTCGGTTCGGTTCGGTTATTTATCGGTTTTTCTTCAGTGGAACCGAGAACCGAACCGCATGTCTCGGTTTTTCAGAAATTCAAACCGAAAACCGGACCACCTCTCTCGGTTTGACTCGGTTTTGGTTCGGTTCGGTTCGGTTCGGTCGGTTTTACCGGTTTTCCGGTTTTCCCTTACACCCCTACTAGTTACTGTGTGTGATAAATTAATAGACATTCCTATTGTACACTAGTGGTACAATGATGCCAATTGTATAATTGGGGCAGCTGTGTAAAGATGAATTTGGAATGTTTTGGTTGCCACAAGATGATTAATACGCATTCCTATTATATAAGAGTGGTACAATGATGTCATGTGAATTTTATTTTTGCTCTTCCAAATGAATGAGAAGTGCATTCAAGAGAATATCTGCATTTCCATGATTTTTTTGAAGGCAGATTTGAAATATTTTTATTTTCCCTAGGTATCAGGTGTGAGTAATTGTTGGGCATTCCTATTGTATGAGGGTGGTACAATGATGCTGCGTGGTTTTTTATTTGCTTTTCTAAATGTATAAAAAGTTCTTTCAGAATAATGATGCCAATTGGATATCTAGGGTATCTGTGCAAGTTTATAAAACATGGCTTCCATGAAATTTTGTGCAGATTCCATTGGCTGTTTTTATGCTGAGTTGAATTTGGAATGTTTTTTTTTTTGGCACTTGGTGTTGAGTGGGGAGTATTAGCAGGCATACCTATTGTACTACGTGCTTTTCACTGGTTATTTTTATGTAAAGGCAGATTTGGAATATTTTGGTTGCACTACGTGCTTGGATGTGAATTTTTGGATGGCATTCCTATTGTACAAGAGAGGTAAAATGATGTCATGTGAATTTTTTGTTTGCATTTCAAAATGTATAAAAAATCCTCTTATTGTATGAGTGGATTTCCTCCGATATTATTTGTTAGCCAGATTTGTTGGTAGTAGGTGCACGAGTGTGGATAATTGTTAGGCATTCCTATTGTTCAAGGGAGGTACAATGATGCCATGTGAATTTTCATGTGATGTGTAAATGTATAAGAAGTCTTGTAATTGAAAATGCGTACATCTTTCATTGGTTATTTTTATGTGAAGGTTGGTTTGAAATTGTGTTACTACCTGAGGGTAATTTGTTGGCACTCTTATTATACAAGAGAGCTACAATGATGCCAAATGAATATCAATGGTTATTTTTATGCTAAGATGAACTTGGAATATTTTTGCTCGCACTAGGTGCTAATTGTGGGGAATTGGTAGGCATTCTTATTGTACAATTTAGGTACAGTAATGCCAATTAATTTTTTTGTTGCATTGTTAAATATAGAAAAACTGCCTTCAAGAAAATTGGTGCATTTCTTTTGTCAGGCAGATTTGGAATATTTTCTTTGACTGTAGGTGCCTTTCTGTGGATAATTTGTAGGCATTCCTATTGTACATGAGGTACAATGTTGCTGTGTAAATGTATAAAAAGTGTTTAATTGTAAATATGTGGGTGCTTCATTGTCTATGTTTATGTGAAGGTGGCTTTGGGATTCTTCGGTTGCCACTAGGTTCCAACTGTGGATAATTGATTGGCATTGCCAATCTACAAAAGAGGTATCATTAATACTCGGGCCAGCTCTCTAAATTAAGAAAATGTTCTGTGAATAAAATTTTGTGCAAATAGCAATGGCTATTTTGATTTTGAGATGAAGTTGGAACATCTTGTGTTTGCACTAGGTGCTGATTGTGGAGAATTGCTAGGTATTCCTATTGTACAAATTAGCTACAATGATGCCAAGTGAGTTTTTTGGTGAAGTGTGAAATCTTGAGGAAGTGCCTTGAAGAAAATTTGTGCATTCTTTTGGTTATTTTTTTGTAGAGGCGGATTCAGAATATTTACCTTGAATCTAGGGTGCTTGAGCGTGAATAATTTGTTGGCATTCCTCTTGTAAATGAGAGGCACAATAAGTCCATTCAGGATAATGTGGGCATTTACTTGGTAATTTTTTTGAAGGCAGACATGGAATGTTTGATGCCTGAGGGTGAATAATGTGTGGGCATTCCTATTGTACAAGTGAGGTACAATGATGTCATGGTAATTTTTGGTTCACATTTCTAAATGTATAAAATATCCATCCATGATAATGGCATTTCCTTGGTTAATTTTTTGAAGGCATACATGAAATATTTTTGTTGGCACTAGATGCGATAGTGTGAATAATGTGTAGGAATTTCTATTGTACAAGGTACAAGGGAGGTACAATGATGCCATGTCAATCTGTTTGCATTTCTTAATAAAAGGTCCGTTCATGAAATTTTGGCATTTTCTTGCTTTTTTATCTGAAGGCATGTTTGGAATACTTCCATTTGCACTAGGTGTGTAAGAAGGTGTTAGATGTTAAAGGGTGTTTGAGGAACTAGCTACAGTTTTTGTTTTTACTGCCTTGTTATAAAAAGACAGATGTAGCATTCCTATTGTACAAGGAAGGTTTAATGATGCTTTGAGAATTTTAATTTCATGTAAATCTATACAAAGTCCTTTAATAAAAAATGTGTGCTGCTTGCATTGGATGTTTCAAGTGAAGGTGGGTTAAGAATTCATTGGTTACCACTAGTTGCTACATGTCGATAATTGGTTTGCACTTCTATTGTACAAGAGAAGTGCAACGATGCCAATTGAATATTGAATTACATGTGTAAATTTACAAAAATCTCCTTTGAGAATGTCTGTATTTTAGCAATTATTTATATACGTTGGGGGATTCGGAATGTTTTGACAATTAATTGGCATTCCTATTATACAAAATTGATACAATGATGCCAATTGAATATTGAATTACATGTGTAAATTTACAAAAGTCTCCTTCAAGAATGTCTGTATTTTAGTGACTATTTATATACGTTGGGGGATACGGAATATTTTGACAATTAATTGGCATTCCTCTTGTAAATGAGAGGTACAATAAGTCCATTCATTTAATATGGGCATTTCCTTGGTAATTTTTTGAAGGCCGACATAGAATATTTTTGTTGGGACGCCTTGGGGTGAATAATGTGTGGGCATTCCTATTGTACAAGGGAGGTACAATGATGCCATGGTAATTTTTGGTTCACGTTTCTAAATGTATAAAAAGTCCATCCATGATAATGTTGGCATTTCCTTGGTAATTTTTTTGAAGGCAGACATGAAATATTTTTTGTTGGCACTAGATGCCCAAGTGTGGATAATGTGTAGGCATTCCTATTGTACAAGGGAGGTACAATGATGCTGCGTCAATCTATTTGTATTTCTTCATGAGAAGTGCGTTCATGAAATTTGGGCATTTCCTTGCTTTATTTTTGAAGGCCGGTTTGGAAAACTTTTATTTGCACTAGGTGCTGGGGTATGGATAATGTTTTGGCATTCCTATTGTACAAGGAGGGGTACGATGATGCCTTATGATACAAAGGAAACTTCAAGCTCATATTGGTCATGGGTTGAGAATGGGACTTGAACTCGGCTGCATTTAATTTCCCCGTTATTCCTCAGTAGCTCAATGGTAGAGCGGTCAGTTGTTAACTGATTGGTCGTAGGTTCGAATCCTACTTGAGGATATCTGATTCATTCCCACTGGATAAGGCTGCTATAAATTTATGACAGTCAAATTGGCATGCAAGATGCTACCGATTATGACACTCCAAAACAACTTTCTACTTATTATGTTGTTCATTTACATAAATTTGATGACAATTAGTCCTATGCCATGTTAATTATTTATAGAGGTTGTGTTATTACCTAAGTATACTTTCCCCAAGTGTCAATTATATGTAGAGGGTGGCTTTCAAGTTCTTACAATAAATTAAGAGAACGAAGTTGGGAAGCCAAAAATCAAATAGCTAATGAGGTTGATGAATCAATTATCCATTTATTTTTTAGATAAATTAATAACTCTCATTATCATCTATTGTTAAGGGCGGTTGCAAAGTGGCCAACAATAGTTGTAACTATATTAGGTCTAACATGTTAAGTATTTGCCCAAGTGGATTCGTGCTTGAGTGGTTGAAACCTATGCAGCCTTTGCAGTCGTGACCAAGTGCGAAGCAGTAGACATATACTGAATTCTTGGAGGGTGCAATTAATGTTGAGTTGCATGAAGCCTATAATCCGGAGACCGATCTCTGTCAAGCTTTGGTTGGAGATACTTGCAATTGCTCACAACCAAATTAATGTACACAATGTAAATGCTTGCATGCAACAATCATCTGAAGAGACACACTACGACCTAGGTCTTGTTCATTCCCCAAATTCTATAAGACAACTGTTCCATCCAATCCTGCATTAAGGAGTAAGCATTAGCAGAAAGGGGTTAGTGGAATTGCCAGTAACAAAAAGAACAAATTGAGATCAGTGCCTATTACCAAATTGGGTTTTATTCGTTTGATTTATTAGGATTTAGGGTAGAAAGCATGATATATGAAGAAGACAAATGGTTAGAGACCTCTCAATTGTCGGTGAACGTTTTGAAATGTGCCTCTCCCGTTGGCACTGAATGGTCTATTTATTTGCTCTTTCAAGTTACCCTTTCGTACTCTTTTCTTTAATCACAACTTTGCTAGTCTTCTATCTTTTGAAGCTTCACCTGTCTTTTTGCTTTTACCAAAGGTGTATGTATAGCCAACCTATGCATATTTTGTTAGAGTGTCTTTTCATTAGATTCTAAGCTAACACTAATCAGCACAAAATCCCAAAACAACCACCACACAAATTGACACACTATTTAAACTATTAAACTCATACTATATTTTTTTTACGCTTCATCTCTTACAAACGATTTAAATCTGTCACTACTAGGTTACACATTAAGCTTAAACTCATTATCTTGCAATAACATAACTAGTAATATAAATTTAACTGAATTCGCTTTTAACTATTTTTTTGGCATACAATGACATGAATATTTGAATCATTCACCTATAAACTATCTAAACTTTTACTACTAAATTTACTTAAAATATTGTTTTATGCCTCAATAATGTAAAATGAGCTAGTATGAGATAATATGAATTAAATGGTGTAAAATAAACATTTCTTAAAGAATCAATTAGCTTTTTGTGGTTTTAACGGTAAAGAAATCATCGGGCCAGTTTTTGTGTACTCAGACTAAGTCCCTATGCGAGAGATTTTAAGATGCACCTCTTACATCATCATAGTACATTTAGGAAAAAAAGTTCTCAAAGTGCTGACCATAAGATTTGAATTTTAACTAGTTTTGATGTACTTATTGCATATTTATTATCAGATTAAATCCTTGGAATTTACTCAATTAGTTAGCTGTTTCATTTTTTTCTAAATAAAAATTCATCATGATGCCAAATAAAAGAGAAGTGAAAGTGAATATAATCGTTTTCTCATCCTTAATTACCAATATTCTTTCTAATTTCACTTTCATGGTTAAAAGGAAATTTGGCAGACAGAATCTAGAATTGAATTGCGGTGTGAGCCTAGCAAATAAACAAGTTGCATATTTTGTGAACCTATCAAAAACTTACTCCTCCTTAGTTGGTGTGGAACTAGCACAGTTACTTATGATGGATTAGACACCAATTTTCTGAACAGGTCAGAGGTTGCCTAAATCGGGTTCAATTACTTGGAAAGGAGCAAAGGAACTTTTTATTGAAAATTCTTGCTAATATATGATAGCTTATTAGTTAGAGAGGAGCAAAGAAATAGTTAAAATGCCATGCAGATATGTCATATGTGCCAAACCAACATGGATCTGGTTGAAGTTTGATGGGGATTAGGCAATTTAGTATTTGCTGGAAGTACCTGTAAACCTTCAGTTCTGTGCATTGTGACTCTGAAAACAAGCTAAGATGAACAACGTTGTGCCTTAAGTTTGAAGCTAAACTTCTGAAAAGACTTGAGTTCTAAGGAAAATTTAATAGCATAACTAATTTGGTTTGTTCTATTTTATATTGTCCAAAAGTTGTATGATTCTCATTGAACTACAACACTTTGTGTAGGTTCTTATGGACCGTAGTCTTATTTGATATTTGATAGCTTTTGAATTCTGTAAAAATAGCTTCAGATTTTTGTTTCTTTGTACATTTTTGAGTGTTTGATGTGGTGAACTGTTGGTCCATGCATAATAGTCGTCCTTTCCTTTCAATATAAAAGCAGAAAATTTCTTTTGCTTCTCAAATATATTAATTATGCTGTTCCACGCAACAAGGATATAATTGGTGTAACATAGGGAACAAGCTTTAGCCTTTTCTCCTTAGAAACCTTTTTATTTTGCTTTATAAATAGTTTTTGCTGCTCTCTCTGTTTCTCTTACAAATTTCAATGTCAGTATAAAAAGCAAGTAGTGAACGTTCTGTTTTTGTTAAGAAAGAGAAAAAAAAAAAAATAGAGAGAAAATATGAAAGATTAATAATTTTTAAAAATTTATTTTAATTGTCTGATTACATTTATAACTTGTAAGTTTTTTTCTTTACGATATTTAATAATAATTTAAATAGAGGGGTATTATTTTTTACATTAAAAAGTTTGAAAACAAAAAATGCCTAGAAAATTTCATCATTAGTGTCTAGTATTAGAGATAGGGATGGAGATGAAATAGTGGACATGGAAAGAAAACAAACTACTTAAAAGAGAGATTTTTAAGAAAAATATTGAGATTGGATTTTTCGTTTGCAGTTCTAAATTTTAATGTCCGATTCATTTTTATTAAAATTCTAGAAAATTCAACGTTGTTCACGCGCTCACCAAACGGTTAACAGAAGACGCTGACATATCCATGCTTGTTCCATCGCGGCTCACAGTCAGCACCATTATGATTGGAGCTTGTTAGTCAAGCGTGGAATCTGCGAGTGAAGACATAATTTCTCAAGAATATCCTATGGTATATATCTTCCCTTACTCAAAGGTCGTTTTACCTTTTAAGGGTTACCAAAGAAGCAAGTGACTTCACTGACCAATATATTATTGAGGTTCTCCCACGTGAGAAGCTGCATTTTCCCTCTTTCCAAACAGAAAGAAGAAGAAAACAAAAAACAAGAAAAAAAAAGAGAAAAATTTTCCATTATTTTAAGCTCTAATTGGGTCAGTTTCAGACCAGAAAAGCGAAGCTGAGCTGCGAAGAAGACCACGTCGATTCGTTTATCAGTTCCGTCATTTTCCACTCTACTCTTGTCAAACATTCCGCCATTGATTTTTAGCTTCACCTCGGAACTGTGTTCGCCATGATCGGTTCCTACTGTTCCTGCATTAGAGGATTTACGTGTAGATATTTTGGTATACTCTTCTGCACTTATATACTGTATTTGTGTAGTTTTCAATCACTGCCTCTAGTAACTCATCATCGCTTTGGATTCATCGCCTTAGTAATTTATTTGCTCTATTAATCTATGTGTATAGTGGGTAAAATGGATTCTTTGCTTATCATCAATGTGAAAATTATAATATGTGGTATTGGGCATTTCTAATTTTGGTAATTTCTTTGTTTTCCCAGGTGTTTGACCAATGACCGATTAACGTGTAAAATGTGTTAATTGGTTTTATCAGTGAGTTTGTGTTTGGAAAGTTTAAAAAAGATGAATATGGATATAGCATGCAGCTTACCGCAGTCAAATATGTTACGTGGAGGTGGAGGGACAAGCTACAAATACAAATCAGTGGATTGTTTTGATTCTTGCATTATGTTCAGAAGTAGAGGTTTTGGTTATACGTTTGGTAACTCAAGGACTGTTTTGAAATCAGGTTTAAGTGTGGTGAACAGAACATATGGTGTTCCTGCTTGTAGGAATTCAAGAATAGGTTCTGTTGGAGAGTTTAAAGTTTCAACTTTGAAGAAAACTTTGTCCTTTAAGAATAATAATTTCTTTATGGGGTCAAGAGGAATTTGTTCAAAGTGTCAGGGTAATGATTCTTTAGCTTATGTTGATGGCAATAGCCGAAGTGTAGATTATATGGAAAGTCCAGATGGAGACTCTGGGTTGGGGCCCACTTCTAGTGCTGAACTGAATGCATCCTCAAAAGAAGGGCAAGTAGGGGAAGTAGAAATAGAGGCACCAAGTATGGATGAACTGAAAGAACAATTGCAAAAGGCCATAAAAGAACTAGAAGTTGCTCAAGTAAATAGTACCATGTTTGAGGAAAAGGTTAAAAAGATATCAGAGACTGCAATAGCTTTGCAGGATGAAGCAGCGTGTGCTTGGAATGATGTTAATTCTACTCTTGATGCCATCCAACAAATTGTGAATGAAGAATGTATTGCCAAAGATACTGTTCAAAAAGCAACTATGGTTCTTTCATTAGCTGAGGCAAAGCTTCAGGTGGTGGTAGAATCCATAGAGGCTGCAAAAGGAGTGGATGAGTCTCCACAAGGTGCTATTGAGAGCAATGAGGATAATGACATTGTGGAAGAGGAGAAAGCACTTTTGATTGCTCAGGAAGATATCAAGGAATGTCAGACAAGTTTGGCAAATTGTGAAGCAGACCTGAGGCAGTTGCTGGATAAAAAGGAGGAGTTGCAGAAGGAAGTGGAAAGGTTGAATGATATTGCAGAAACGACACAACTGAATGCATTGAAAGCAGAGGAGGATGTGACAAATATAATGCTTTTAGCAGAGCAAGCAGTTGCTTTTGAACTTGAGGCTACGCAACGTGTGAATGATGCAGAGATTGCCTTACAGAGAGCAGAGAAGTCTCTCTCCAGTTCTAATGTGGATACTCTAGAAACTATTCAGGTACAAGATGAGGAGGCTGTTCCTGAGGAGGAAAAAGTGGTTCAGGGCTTTTCTGGTGATGTCGCTGTTGAAAAGGACAGAGAATTACCAATTGACGATGAATCTTTGCTTGTAAAACAATCAACAGAAACCTTATCTGATAAAACAAGCCAAATTTTGGAGGACTTAAATCAGTCTGCTCATCTCAGTGACCATGAGAATGGACAGTTAAGTTTAGACTCTTCTAAAGAAGCTGAAATGGAAGCAGAGAAGTCAATGAATGCAGTTCAAACAAAAAAACAAGAAACACGGAAAGATTTGACTAGAGACAGTTCACCCTTAGCTCCCAAGGCATTATTGAAGAAGTCTTCCCGTTTCTTTCCTGCATCATTCTTCTCTTTTGATGTAGATGGAACTGAGTTCACACCAGCATCAGTTTTCCAGGGTCTCAAGGAGTTGGCGAGGAAGCAAATGCCTAAGCTGGTTCTTGGGTTATTGTTAATGGGAGTAGGGTATGTATGATCTCGCTACTTCTTGTTTCTTTTATTGCTTTTGGTTTTATTTCACTCCTTCTTGAAGCTGTTTTCCTAGAAAACATATGTATCATATGGTAGACAAATAGTATTTATAGTTTAGGAGTAATACATGCGACATTAGTATGAAATCTTTCAGTTTTTGTTGTGCACCTTGGTAAAGAATGGCACGCATTTATCAAGGCATGATATTTAAGTGCTTGTGATTGCAATAGCAACTTTACATCATTGTGGACTTTGTGAAGGGATTTATTCATTGCTAAGGTGTTATCTTCATTTAAGTTCTTCTGTCTTTGGTCTTCCTGTGCCTTCTTAAAATGGTTTTTAGATGCCTATATCCAATATGAAGATTTCCCCCATATTCAACCACTGTCACAGGGTCACCTTCTATGCCAATCGAGCGGAAAGGAGTTCTCATCTTCTTCAACAGCCAGAGGTCATTGCCACCAGTGTTGAAGAAGTTTCCTCAAGTGCCAAGCCTATGTTTCGAAAATTGCAGAACATCCCTAAGAGAATTAAAACAATTATTGCATCATTACCTCATCAAGAAGTATGTTTGTCTTCATTGTTTCCAAATTTAGTCTTAAGCTCAATTTGCTAAGTGTTATCTGACTGTCTATCCTATTTACCTAAGGTGAATGAGGAGGAAGCCTCCCTACTGGACATGCTCTGGTTATTGCTTGCAAGTGTCATATTTGTGCCTATATTTCAAAAAATTCCTGGAGGTAACTCAATATCTGTGTTTCCTTGGTTTTACATGAAACATAATATGTCAAAGTGTAACAAAGTTGATTGTATAGATGGTTTTTAAGTTTGAAGGTGATTGGGTTCCAAACTTGATATATTGCTTTTTTGATGCATAGATTTTCTCTACTTATTTTAAATCTTATGTTTCTTTTCCTTGGTCACCATTTTTAGTTTCTTCCCAATAGTAAGTGGAAGCAGTAGGTTTTAAAACAATTTATCTTATATTAAAATATTGCTGTCAGAAGCATCTATTTAAAACTGCTTTTTATTTAGCATATATCATGAAATTGGTGGTCGCACATTCATATTTTGTTCTGCTGATGCTGTTCTTCAACCTGCACAAATGTTTAGGTAGTCCTGTTCTTGGCTACTTGGCTGCTGGTATCTTGATTGGACCTTATGGTCTCTCCATCATTCGTCATGTTCATGGGACAAAAGCAATAGCTGAATTTGGAGTTGTTTTCTTATTATTCAATATTGGCCTTGAGGTGGAGTTTTCTATGAGATTTGTTATACCTTAACTTTGAGAGTAACCTTAATCAATTTAAACTGAAACTGTGAACCACTTTTTTTTTTCCTAGCTCTCTGTTGAAAGGCTTAGTTCAATGAAGAAATATGTCTTCGGATTAGGCTCTGCTCAGGTGATTAGGAAACTCCATCTTCTATTTTTGTTATTATTGTTCATTCTAATAAAATTTCTTCTTTTACAAAAAGAAATTATTGTTTATCACAAGCTGGTCTTTTTATATGCTTAGTATATACGAGCTGATCATTGCTTAGCATCTGTGATTGAATGCAGGTTTTAGTGACTGCCATAGTAGTTGGCTTGGTGGCTCATTATGTTTGTGGCCTGCCTGGTCCTGCTGCAATTGTCATTGGAAATGGCCTGGCATTATCATCCACTGCTGTTGTTCTGCAGGTAAATAACCCACTTTTACTTTATTATTATTATTATTTATTTATATATTTACTTTTGTGAGGAGCTTGAACCTTTTGACCTTGCTGTTATAGACAACCACACACATTATCTAGTTTAGCTATCAGCTAGATTTTTAATTCTCTTTCTTTTTATATTCTGTATCTCTTCGTAAATGCATTAGTGTCTATTATTACCTGATAGCATATTCATAAAACCTCTAACTGTATCAGATGCCCCTTCTTGAAAGGCAGTCATCTTTAAGTTGGATATCAACAATGGATATAGGAGTCAAGGCTTTGCACCTTCCATGTTTTTATGCCTCCAAAGTCTGTCATGTGGCAATAATTTGGATGGACTTTTTTTTGCAGGTATTGCAGGAGAGAGGAGAGAGCACATCACGCCATGGGCGAGCTACATTTTCTGTGTTACTTTTTCAGGTTACATTATCTATCTATTTAGATAAGAAATGATATGCTAGAGATAGTTTCTTGCTAAATATAGTTGGCTGAACTTTGTCTTATGTATATCATATGCATCTTGTTTCAATATCTCATGGTGTTGCTGTACCTTCTGGATAAAACTAAAAATTATGTCTTATATTTTCATGATATATAAATGTGATTGGCTGAGCATATAAATGCATTTGCACTTTGCACACTCTCCACACATTATTCTTCATGAACACTAAACTAGATTCTTTCTAGTAAGCAAGGATGAAACAGTGAAACTAAATCCTACAGCTGCGTGATGCAGTGGTTGTCTGTGCGCATCAATATATTTGTACCTTAGGTTCTCTATTGAGTATGGTATTCTCCTGAAATCCTCAAAAACCAATCCTCTTATTCTTCTTTGCTTTATCTGGCCCATTGATATGCCATTGTGTAATTTCTGATATTGATTATTTAGTTGTTTTCTTACAGGCACAGCTGCTGTTCATTTTTCTTTTCAATTCATATTGGAAAATTCTGATCTAAGTTGACTGTTTGTTTTATTCTGTTCAGGATTTGGCTGTTGTGGTCTTGCTAATACTCATCCCTCTTGTTTCACCAAATTCTTCCAAAGGAGGGGTAACATTTTCTAGTATTCCTTCTCATCTTATAATACTTATCTTAGATTGGTAAACAATATTTTGGTCACTTAATAGTCAAAATATTCAGATTTGCAAGAATGTAAGGTTTAGGACATAATTAAGTTGTATGAGCTGTGTATGAGCATATGGTTGAAATAAAATGTTATGCTCTTCTTATTCGTTCAATTTATTAGGTAACTTATTTTTCCTCTTGCACCAACTTCTGATGAAAAGGGGAAAATGGAATTTTTAGGAGAGTCTTAATTGTTTATACATGTGTAGCAAGAGATAATTTATGACATGAAACAATTAAAGATCTAGTAAAACATACAGAAAGAAATATGACAATTTGGAAGTCCAAGCTAATATTTACAACATTGTAACAAAGATTCCACGTGAAATATTTTTTCTCCTATGTGGCCTGGTACTTGATGTCAGGATCTTTATTGTCAAGAGGGCTTATAATTAATTGGATGAATAGTTTATTTTTTTTATATATATAGACTTTTCTTTCTAATTAAATGTGACAATGTTACCTCCCTAATGTAAAGTTGTGATTTTCTTAGTAGGAGCATAAGCTTAGACTGATTGGAAGTCATTGACTTTGCTTGTGGTTGTCATGATTACTATTGCTGCATGTATATTGATGTTGCTGCTTTTGTTGTCATCATGGGAAATATCAATCTCGTTTTACAGGTTGGTTTTCAAGCCATTGCTGAAGCTCTTGGACTGGCTGCTGTTAAGGCAGTAGTTGCGATCAGTGCCATAATTGCTGGTGGACGATTGGTAAGTGGTATGCAGAATTTTGTTGCTAGACTCATGATATATTGATCTCTGAAGCTTGTTATGTGGTAGTGTTTTACTATGAAGCTCAGGCCAGTCAGGTGCTGCGGATTGCTTTGCATGGTTTACAATGATCTATGATGCAATATAATGATGCACTATTGTTTTAACCTTTGCGCTTTGTACACTAGGATGTTCCACTTATCCATGGTGGATGACAGTTACCATCCATGAAATGCGTCAAGTTCATTGTCTTATATCGGTTGAGATGAATTTTGCCAAAAAGTTTCTCTTTGCTTTTCCAACTCCTAGTCTTATTGGCCTTCAGAAATGGAGAATGCCTTTAAGATATTTAATATTTAGTGTGTAAAGATCCTGATACTGAAAGATATATCATAAAAAGCTCTTTATTTAGTGCATAAGTTCTATCTTTTGTGTTTCATCTGGAAGGCATCTAATTCATTTAGTTTCAATTACATTCATAGATTCTGCTTTGTGCTCAGTTTCCCTTCTCTCTATGCAGCTCCTTCGCCCAATATATAAGCAGATTGCAGAAAATCAAAATGCAGAAATATTTTCTGCCAACACACTCCTTGTTATCCTTGGGACTAGTCTCCTCACAGCCAGGGTAGGTGGCTGTGCTACTGCTTATCCTTTTTATCTTTTTAGTTTTTTGAGTCATTGAAATTTGAGAATTTAGTTTTTTCTAGTGTATTTTTTATTACCTGAGTTCTTGAGCAGCACATTGTCATTTTTCCAATAAGATTACCTTAATTTGACTTTTCTTCTGTTTTTTTTTACTTAAAATAGGCTGGACTGTCCATGGCGTTGGGGGCATTTTTGGCTGGTCTGTTACTTGCAGAAACTGAATTTTCCTTACAGGTTNACTGAAAGAAATATCATAAAAAGCTCTTTATTTAGTGCATAAGTTCTATCTTTTGTGTTTCATCTGGAAGGCATCTAATTCATTTAGTTTCAACTACATTCATAGATTCTGCTTTGTGCTCAGTTTCCCTTCTCTCTATGCAGCTCCTTCGCCCAATATATAAGCAGATTGCAGAAAATCAAAATGCAGAAATATTTTCTGCCAACACACTCCTTGTTATCCTTGGGACTAGTCTCCTCACAGCCAGGGTAGGTGGCTGTGCTACTGCTTATCCTTTTTATCTTTTTAGTTTTTTGACTCATTGAAATTTGAGAATTTAGTTTTTTCTAGTGTATTTTTTATTACCTGAGTTCTTGTGCAGCACATTGTCATTTTTCCAATAAGATTACCTTAATTTGACTTTTGTTCTGTTTTTTTTTTTTTACTTAAAATAGGCTGGACTGTCCATGGCGTTGGGGGCATTTTTGGCTGGTTTGTTACTTGCAGAAACTGAATTTTCCTTACAGGTTGAATCTGATATTGCTCCATATCGTGGCCTTTTATTAGGGTTGTTCTTTATGACGGTGGGTTCTTAATATTTGCAATTTATTAATTGTGTTGTTTATTTGTTTATACTACAAATCTTTATTTTATAATTGGTTAAGTGGTTTGTCAATTACTCATATAAGAAGAATAATTCTTAAGAGAATCTTCAAAAGAAAATAAAAACCTTATTTCTTGATTCAAATACAAAAGTTACAGTTTCTTCTTCATGAAGTCCCCATCTCCATCCTCCTTTTCTCTTGCTTTCGGGATCCAAATAGGTTAGCTTGGTGCATTTGTCTTCCATTCTTCTTTATTACTCACAAGGACAGTGATCTTGATTTCATGTCTGTGGAAGATGTAGAGTTTTAAATTCTGTCAGCAATGGAAAAGAGAGAGATTTCAAAATTTAGAGATCTAAGTATTTCCTTTAGCTGGATTATCTGCAAACCCAATAAGAACACAAACAAATCATTCGCAGACACCCAACGGAAAAACACATCAGCTCCTAAGAGCTCTCCATCCCTCTGCAATTCCATTAAGGAAACCCCTCTAAATAAATCATTCGCAGACACCCAAAGAGAAGAAAAGAAAACTACTCCATCCCATAAAAGATTCGAGAAGGTAAAAAACGCTGCTTAAAGATTCTGGCATTATGCTCTATCCATAAACACCATAATCCAGCAAGAAGAGCACACATCCTAAGAGCCTTTCTCTCTTTTCCTTTTCCAAAAGAAAAATAACTTTCCTTAATAGTTTTTCATAAACTAAGATGGATAAATTAATGTTCTCAAGATTTTTATGGCAGACAAGAGCTTTACACGCCTCAAACAAAAACTCAAGTAAACCATCAGTCAAAGGCAAACAAAGGGCTTGCACAGAAAAGACTCTGATTTCTGATGAATTAGATTTCATATTGACTGGTTGACTTTGACCTTATGTGTGAATTATTACAGCTATTGTTATCAATGCCTTAATGAACAAGTCAGCTTCAATCTGTGTAACTAATGACAATATTCTTTTTATGACCTTTCAGGTTGGAATGTCAATTGATCCCAAACTTCTTGTTTCAAACTTTCCAGTCATCTCAGGGACATTGGGACTCTTACTTTGTGGCAAGATTTTATTGGTTTCTTTAGTTGGTAGGATTTTTGGGATTTCACTCATTTCTGCGATAAGAGTTGGTCTTCTTCTTGCTCCTGGGGGAGAATTTGCGTTTGTGGCTTTTGGTGATGCTGTTAATCAGGTTTCCTTCCTCAAAAACTGTTTTCATTTTTTTCCTACGAAGAGACCTCTGGTTTATATATAAGTTTATTCTGTTTTTATATTCATTTAAAATAAGTTATTCTGCTTGAGTTTATTTTTGGTAAAATGCTTCATTAATAATTCTAATCAAGAATGTATTTGGAGGTTTCTGATCCTGGATGTCACTCTTTCGAAGCAAACAATAAAAAGATATATACTATGTACTGGGCACACAAGTCTAGTGCTGTTAAAATATGGCTTTTTCTCTGGATTTCTTTTTTTTATGTATTTTTTATGTTTCATAATAGTTTCAAGATGCATAGCTGTCTGTTCTTGCATTGCCAAGTGGTTTGGAAATTGTGGAGTAGGTTTTTTGGTTTAAAGAGGGAAGCTTAGGTTTGTCCCTTAGTGTTGGATAATTTCCTCCTTAGCACTTGGAAAGGTTTTCAGAAGGAGGACGATAGAATTTTTAGGAGGTGTGCCTCATTATTATTATTATTTGGAGTATCTGGATTGAGAAGAACCCTAGGATTTTCCATAATTAGAGAACCGTTATCCTTCTTTGTTGGACATATCTTGCATCTTGCTTCCTTTTGGTGTTCACCTAATGGGTTATCTAACTGTGACTTTCGTTTTATATATGGGGTTCTTTTATAATTTTTAATATTCTGTTCCCTTTTAGTTACTTGAGGATTGATCACTCTCATATTTTGTATCTTCTCCTCTGTCTTAATGAATCCTTCTTTTTCCATTGAAAGAAAACTGAAAATACAAAATATCTATGGGTTTATTAATAAATATAATCTGCTATAAATCACTATTTTTGCTAACTGGCATTTCTTCAGGGCATAATGTCTACCCAGCTGTCCTCTTTGCTGTTTCTTGTTGTGGGAATTTCAATGGCCCTCACACCGTGGCTAGCTGCTGGAGGCCAGCTGATAGCTTCCCGTTTTGATCAGCATGATGTTCGAAGCTTATTACCTGTAGAAAGTGAGGTAAAATGTCTTAACATGAGTGGTTGACAGATACTTGTATTAATTGCAAACTGTTATAATTTTTTGGCTATAGTAGTTTCTATGGTGGGGTTATCTTACTGGTCAATTAAATGCCATCTTTCTTATATTACAAATATGATATAAAGGGAGTTGCAATGGTATGGAAATAATAAGCCTTGTCTGTGTATAATGTAGCAGATTTGCACTTGACAGTGCAGAAAGACATTTGAGTTGTCCTTTCATACAGACATCATTAATATGTTAAGATGAACCTACTCCTGGTGAATGAGTTAGTTTCATTTTGGCTTAATTATGATTTAGTCCCGGTAATATAGGTTCAGATGAATCAAGTCCCTGAGCTTTCAATTGTTTTATACTTTAATTTGTCAAGTTGATTCAATTCCCAATCCTTGATACATATTAGAAGCCTGTCAATGATTTTGTTGATGTCTTCTTCTTTTGCCATAATTTAGATTTCCAATGCTTAATGTCCATGTGAGTAAGTTTATTGCCTAACAAACTGCTTAACTAGCATTATCAGCATTTATTGTTAAAACTTTTTGAATTATATTGCAGAATAAATTACAATATAAACAAGCAGTCATAATTGTTTGTATATCCTTTCTCTTTTCCTCCCGGATATACAAGTTTGTAGAAATGTGATAAGCCAAACTACTAAAATGATGGGACAATAGAGTACTGTTACACCGTTATACAAATATTATGGACTCAGTTGTAACCTCACAAATAAGAAATAATGGGACTAAAATATAATTAGGCCAATTATTTTCAAATTTTTGCCATTTGTTATCAGGAGGATGAAGTTACTTATATCTAATAAAATTTCTTCTTTTATGAAAAGAACGATATTAATTGTTATTCACGATGGAATTTCATAACCAGAGGAAGGGTGTATTGTATATATGTTTACCATTTAGAAAGGGATCTTGAATCCTTCAGGAAATTTTGATATCAAGAACATTTGTTTCTGGCATTTGAAATCTTTTATTATTTATGCTCCTTTTCTTCTGTTTATTTTATGTAATTTAGCATTATTTTTATGTATCAGTTAATTCTCTCTCTCTCTCTCTCTCTCTCTCTCTCTCTCTGTTTATCAGTTGGTTAAATGCAAATAGTATATTATACCTTAAGTATAGCAGATTCTAGGGAAACACTTTTTGTAGCTGTAGACAGTGGCTGCAGTAAGCCCATATTAGTTAACCATTTGTTATTTGATTTAGTTTCTTTTTTTTAAAAAAAAAAAAAAAAAATTATATTTAGAGTAGACCTGATAGTTAGTAGTTGACTTCTTTTCTGATAACATCTTATACAGACAGATGATTTGCAAGATCATATAATTATTTGTGGATTTGGACGAGTTGGGCAGGTAAGGTTCCATTTTTTTTTTTTTTGTTTAATACTTTAATCAATTAATTTAAATAATCGATTGCTTCATAGTAGCTGCAAACCTCATTGCTAAATCTTTTCTGCATTTTTGTTGTTCCCAGATCATTGCACAACTTCTTTCTGAGCGATTGATTCCTTTTGTTGCACTAGATGTGAGAAGGTAACTTAATAAACTAAATAAAACTACACCTTGCCCGGCCCCACTCAAAAAAACAAGAAAAAAGAAAAGGCAAGAAATGAAAGAACAAAGGGAGGAAAAAAAAAAAGGAAACTCTTTCTTTATGCATATGTCATCCAGACGTATTTAAATGTAACATGTGCAATCATGCATCATTTGCTGACTTTCTGAGGCATGAAAATGTTCACTAAAATATTATATAGTTTTTCTTTCTCTCGCAATTGTTAGTTGAATAATTTGATTATTCATCTATGCTTAATGGAGGGCTGCAATAGTTGTTCCTAGTTAAGTAATACTTGAATTTAATAACCAGGATGTGCAATCTTTAAATGTTTTATGTAGATTATTTACCACATTTTTCTTTACATATGCATATGAAGTATGAACTATTATATATTATGTATGTTGGGTAGAAAACAACAGGCAATGCACTAACATATTATCCATATTTGCTAATGCTTTCAGTGATAGAGTGGCAGTTGGGCGTGCTCTCGATCTCCCTGTGTACTTTGGAGATGCTGGTAGTCGAGAGGTAGTACTCATGACTTAAGTACTGATGCTTAAATACATGTTCTTACCTCACATGCTTTGTACTGATGATTAGGTCCTACATAAAGTTGGGGCTGAGAGAGCTTGTGCTGCAGCAATAACTCTTGATAGCCCTGGGGCAAATTATAGAACAGTTTGGGCTCTGAGCAAGTACTTCCCAAATGTGAAGACTTTTGTCCGTGCTCATGATGTTGATCATGGCTTGAATTTAGAAAAAGCCGGAGCTACAGCTGTAAGATTCTCATACCTCTTTTACCATTTCCCCTTGTGATTTCCTTATCCTACAATTCTGATACAGTGCAAACAACTTGTCTCGTGTCTTTGATTGTTGCATTTCTTTACCAAAATTGGGAGAAAGTAGTGGCTACTATAAGAATGCTTACTCTAGATTTTATCTATCTGCTTTCTTTCACTTGCACTTGCAGGTTGTCCCAGAGACGTTGGAGCCAAGTCTACAACTAGCAGCTGCTGTGCTTGCTCAGGTAAATCAGTTTCCATTGAATCGCATATTGTTATTGGAGCACATATAAGGACGTAATGGAAAATCTTCTGATGTGTCTCTTTCAACATATTGACTAATTATATTTATTTCTTGTTGTAATTGAATCTTTCTGTCACATTAGCTGGTGTTTATCAACAGACACATAGACAAAAATACAGACACGCAACTGATGTTAGCCACCGTCCCTTCATACAAGTCATTTACTTCATTTCTGGTCAATTTGTCATAGAAATGATACGAGCATAATAGCATATTTTTGTTCTTTGCTGCATAGTGGGGTTGGTTGCACTTGCACATCTCATTGGAGACACAAAGTGTTAAGAACATGGGAAAAGAAACAGTTAGAGGTTGTTAGTTTAGGCCTTCCAGAACCAAAAAGTTCTAGAAAAAAGGTCAACATAATTTGCTAGTGTATGACATTATGGCACAATGCTACATGGATATCTTTAGTTTTCTGAGTATTTCTCTTCTCAGGCTAAACTTCCGACATCGGAGATTGCAACAACTATTAATGAATTCAGAACCCGTCATCTCGCTGAGCTCTCAGAGGTACTATGTTCGTTTAAAACACTTGTTAGAAATTGCAAAATCATGTGTTTCTTGTTCTCTATTATATACCTGATGTCTGAATCTAATTAGATATTTTTTAATTTTTTGATCCATATATGCAGCTCTGTGAAACAAGTGGAAGTTCTCTTGGTTATGGATTCTCTCGAATCGTGAGCAAACCCAAATCTCAATCCTCAGATCCATTAGATGAGAACCAAATCTCGGAAGGGACATTGGCAATATGAAGAATTCCACTATATACCAAAACTAGAAGGCGAAAGCCAACAAGAGTTAGGAAAAGGAAAATACTGAAAAATTGTATAGCAGATTAGATGTTCCATCACTATGTACAGAAAATATGCCTCAAGGGAAACAGATCCAATAATTTTCTTTTGTCTATCCATTTTTTCCTCTTTTGTCAGAAAAATTTTGTTTGGCCATCCTTTCTAAATTTGTTTCGAAGGATGCACTCTCATGTATTTGTCACTGATAAATGATAGTGTTTCACTTTTTCTTGGCTCTAGAATCAACTATGTTCTCTTTCATTTGTAAATGTGCTGCCCTTGTCTCCTATTTTTCCATTGAGGTTTGATCGAAGAAAAAGAAGAATCTGATATAATTTAACAGAAATATGGCGATGGATTTCCATTGTCCATTATTTGTATTCAAGTATTCTCCCTAATCAATCATGTTTTCTAAGTTTTCTGGATGGAAAATTTCAAGTGGAAGGTCTTACATAGATTTAATTTTCCGAAGTCAGAAATGCGTTAATTTGATTTGATATTTTCCTTTACTCAGGGTTTTAACTCATAAATGGATGGAATCAACTTCCAACCTTTTTTCTTTCAAAAGCTGTGATGAATGAATCAGATTCTGAGGAATAGTTTGTTGCAAAAAGGGTCAACTTGTGAAACTAAACCAACCAAAAAAGACCTTTATGTTAAGTAAAATCTCAATCATGATTTTTTTTTCACAAGACCAGGTAACTATAAGATAAAATCCTAATCCAATTACAACTCAAAGAAACATTATAATGTTATCAATAAAATTATAATTCAGTAAAAACAAGTTGAGTTTCAAAACGTTTTAAGTCAAAAATATTAAATTTAAATCTTTAAAATCGCACTTGTTAAAAAAAATATATATTAGTTGCTGCTCTCATTTTAAATAGAGATTAGAGATTTATTGATCAAAGAGTAAAAGAATACCTGGATGTAAAAAAAAATGTTATAATGTTAATACTTAAAATCAAAATAATAATAAATAAAATAAGTAACAGTGAAAACAAAAGAATATGTCCGTGAGAAGAAAAATGATTCGTGACCATTCTGTATTTTCAATGGTCATTTTTTTAAAAAAATAAAAATTAGAGGAGGTTTTTCTAAAATTTCTTTTTCAATAATTCTCCCAAGAAAAAAAAATCTGCACTTGCGCCTTGCCGTCGCTGTGTTAGGAAACTGTCAGTCTGTAACTCTCACTGTGTTGTCTACTAAACCGCGCAGCAGAGACAACCAAATACAAAACACAACACAAAATTGCACACCAAAGCACAACGCATAGCTTCCTGAAACGCTGTTTGAGCAAGAAGCTTACAATGGCTTCTATGTTATTCACCGACTGTTCTACTTCCACCACCGCTCGCCTCCTCCCTTTGGGCCGCCGGCACGGCGCCGTTTCCCTGCGCCGCTTCGTGGACCCTCTCCATATGGGTCCCTCATACTCTCCTGCTTCTCTCCGGTGCTTCACCGTTCACTTCCCTCCAACGCTTTCATCATCCCCTGTTGCCCCCACAGGTATAAAGCTCTGCCCTTCTCTGGTTGTGCTTTTTTTTTGGGAAGGGGCTTGTGTGCAGTTTTGAGCACCATGGTTATCTGGGTGCTTTTATTACTTGCCGGAAAGGAAAATTATGCATAAAAGATAGTGCCTTGTTGGGTCGCATGAATAGGAGAAAATGATGCCCATCTCTTTTGAATTCTATTTCATTATTTGCGTTTGATTGAAGTTGGTGTTTTGGATTCAAGTTCCCTAACCTATTCTAATTTTTAAGTTGAGTTGTTTTTGTTTTTGTTTTTTTTCTCTTTTTGGTGCAGAGTTAAGCTATGAACTGAAAACCCAGTACTGGGCCATTCTTCATCTGCTCTTAAATACTCACTTTTTCACTTTATTAAATTTTTTTATTGGTGTTATTTTTTTTTTATTTTTTTTATTGTTATTGTGGCTGTGATACAAGTTATGTTGAAATTGCATTATTAAAGAGCAGAAACTTGTACTTCTAGTTTTCTTAACGCTGGGGAGAACTTTGAGTGACTACCTGCATGTATTGATAATATATGATTAATGGGTGCATTAGTTATGAGGCTATGGTATGGCTGACGTTGGCATTGATTTAAGATACAATGTTGCCTATTTTTCCTGATCATCAGTTTTGAGATATATGATTTGTTCAATGAAGAATCTAAGGCCTTGTTAGTAGGTTGGTTTAAGATATTAACTTAGAGTTGAAGAGGTTGGTTTCATGAGATAATTATTAAATCCTATTTATCATTAAATTGGAGAAAAATGTTCTGTTTCCACGTTGCATGCATTGTTGTCATCTTAGATAGTAGATCATTATAATCACTTCAGGTACCTTATGTGCATTTGTTTTGGTGCTCTTATATATGTGTGTGCACTAATAAATGTGTGTGTGTCTTTCCTCTGCATGCTATTGACTTGATGGGTTTTACTGGCCTCTTTGTTCGTTTGTTTCCATATGACTCTATGTCCAGCTGCCATGGCTACTGAGGCTTCTGCTAAGGTGATTGATGGAAAATCAGTGGCAAAGCAAATTAGAGATGAGATATCAGCCGAAGTCTCCAGGATGAAAGAAGCCATTGGAGTGACTCCAGGATTAGCTGTAATCCTTGTTGGAGATAGGAAGGATTCTGCAACTTATGTGCGTAACAAGAAGAAGGCTTGTGATAATTCAGGAATCAATTCTTTGGAAGTTAATTTGCCCGAAGATTCCACAGAACAAGAAGTGCTGAACTTTATTTCAGGCTTCAATAATGATCCTTCAGTTCATGGCATTCTTGTTCAGTTGCCTTTGCCTTCTGTATGTTTCTAAAGCTTAAATTCATTTCTTTTGTTGGAAAATTGTGGTATGATGAGAATTTCTAATTAGCCAATTTTAGGTTTTAGTGCTAACTATTCTTAAGTGCTATAGAAACTATGTCAACTTTTCCCAGGAAAAAAAAAAAAAAACCAGTAATAATTCTCTTATTGGCTCAGACTGCAGCTGGCTAAAATATAACTTGATTACTCGTAATTTTTGCATTGAATATTGCTCAGCCTGTAGGAGATGATCATTTAGAACAAATTTTTAAGTTACAGTTTCTCTTTTGTGAACCTGACGAAAGTTGCATGTGATTTATTTTGTTTTTAATTTCTGCTGTAATTTGTCTTAAGTGGGTTTTTTGCACATTCAAAATTTTGATCTTTTCAATGGTGAGTTTACATTATATTTTTTTGGATAAACTATGGTATTGAATTACATCTTATGTTTGCATCTGATTTAATGAGTTTAATTAAAGCAATTTAAATGTATATGCAGCTCAATTTTGATTTATAATTATTGGATAGTTCATAAACTTACTGATGTATAGTTCCGTGATAATGAGTTTTTCCATTATGTACATCTGATGTAGAATACCTCCTTATCATTTGCTGACCAAAGTCTGATACATATTTCAATGTCCAATGTAGCATATCTTATTCATATGGATTTTTTACTCATTTATGATTTTGAGCACTTTATGAAGCAAAGGGAATTCATAAGAATTCCAATTACTTGTTTATGGATTGTATGATGTCATATAGTGGTGTTTAAGTACATACTCTTTAGTGTCACTCTCAGTGTAACATGTACTGAAAAGCTGGGAAGGAGCACCAATGCTTTATCCTTTATGTGATTCATAGTTATGTCTCTCAAGTTTTGTAGGAAAGTGGCATTCATTTTTCTTGGTCTTGTGACAGCACATGAATGAGCAAAATGTCTTAAATGCTATTAGCATTGAGAAGGATGTGGATGGTTTTCACCCATTAAATATTGGTCGCCTTGCCATGCGTGGTAGAGAACCCCTGTTTGTTCCATGTACACCAAAGGGATGCATAGAGCTACTGCACAGATATGGCATTCCTATCAGAGGAAATAGGGCTGTTGTGATTGGCCGGAGTAATATTGTAGGAATGCCAGCTGCTCTCTTGCTGCAAGTAATATACCGTTGGACCAAACTTAAATTTTCAATAACAGTTTGTAAACTAGTTTCAATTGAATATAACTGCTTACGCTTCAATTCAATATATATTTCTCTTATGTTACTAGAGGGAAGATGCTACTGTCAGTATTGTCCATTCCAGAACCAAGAACCCTGAGGAGATTACAAGACAAGCAGATATTATCATCTCTGCTGTTGGGCAACCAAACATGGTCAGGGAAAGCTGGATAAAACCTGGTGCGGTCATTATCGATGTTGGAATCAACCCAGTAGAGGTGAGTTGACTTATTTTAAGGTCTTCTGGCTGCTAAGAGCACACACTAAATTTTGGTTGATACTGTTTTCTCAGAAATGAAGGATTAGTGAGTTGGGCTTACCAGATTTAATGTTAAATTTGGAATGTTAAGGTTAGTTAATTATGTGTTTGTGTGTTTTTGACAGGATCCAAATAGTCCTCGAGGTTATAGGTTGGTTGGAGATGTTTGTTATGAAGAAGCCAGCAAAGTCGCCTCTGCTGTCACACCAGTTCCTGGTGGAGTTGGTCCAATGACCATAGCAATGCTTCTGCAGAACACACTCATTTCCGCAAAGAGAATTCACAATTTCCAGTAACTTACATAGAATCAATCATATATTGTCATTTTGCATCATCAATTTTTGTTTCGGTAAGTCTTTGTAAATAAGGTGGATGAGCCTACCCTAGTCATTTAGTTATACTTGAGGATTTGAGGCGTGACAACAATGATTTTGCAAGGTTACAAGAGGTAAATTCCTCCAATATGATCGCATTGATATTTGGTTGCTGGAATCAAATTTATGGTATACTATTTCATTTAGTCATTTGCTAAATATAATCTTGATCAAACAGATGCCTAGAAGGAAAGTATTCTGCATTCATATGCATGCATCTAAAATACAGATTATCCGTTAACTATTATTCAATAGCAAATATAATTTTAAAAAGCTTTACTTGTTAATGGAAACTAAAGAACTATCGTTATTAATGGAAACATTTTCAGTAAGTGTCAAAATCCAGAGAGCAAATAGCACTTACTGTGCAACTAGTGAATCTCATCTTATTTCAACTCACACGTCAACTGTCTAAAATCTGCAGATTAAGCTATGCTGAATGTTCATTGGATGCATACTCAGTTTTGCACTGGTGTAATTATAAATTATTCGGCCCTTGATCAATATTATACAGCACAATTAAAATGAGGGGCCAAAAAATCAAACATCATATAGATCATTTAATTGAGCTGCAGGCATCATTTGATTGGCGGACCAGTGTCAACATGACTTGTGTAAGAATAATTATCCAGTTGAAAGATCTATTCGTGCTCCAAAATGATCTATCCCAGTCTTGCTTTGTTCTTTTATACTCCTAAGAATTGAAACCTGGATGATATCACAATGTACAACAAAGCATTATTTTCGAAAAGGACAATTATAAAGGAGAAAAAAACCATTAAGCTAAGAGCCAAAAGGTAACAGTAAAATCAGACTCAACATTATCCAAAGGACACGAAAGGATAGACATTCTAGGTTCCATCTGAAGGGCCTATTTGACATCCTAAATCAAATAATCTTATCATATTTATACCCAAATGTTCTTAAGGAAAATTTTCTATGTTTTCGAATCATGATGGTATCGGTTCATAATTAACAACCTTCCTCTATATCTTTAAGTTGAAATTCAAATAAAAATTTATTATATAATATTACAGCTACAATACATGTGGTGAAAAATCACAAAGTCATTTGATTGTGCTACCTTTGGTCGTTCCATAGAGCTTCCAAAATATCCTACTCCAAAGGATAACGAGGAGTAAGCAGCTGCAATTTCTACAGCTTTCAGTCTTGATGATTTTCCTTGATCCTAAAGCAAGAAAAGTTTAAATAACCTTTACAAAACTATTAACTGGGAAAGCTGAACCTAGGGACTCACGGTTATAGATGCATCTGATTCTGACTGCACAACCAAGATCCCAGCACTGCAATCCGTACCACATCGACTGCTATCCTCAACAACAGAGCGTAAGACTTTTGTGCAAGCAGAGGTAGCACCAGACTGTGAGCTGAGGGAAAGTCAACATCAGATTGATTCCCTGTGTGCACACGTTAATAGGAATATGGCAATGTTGTAGCACATAAAACTAATAAAAAAAATTCAAGCTAATACTCAATATAATTCAGTAACAAGGCCCAATGATCCAGATTTTCATAATCTCAAACAATATTTCATAAGTTCTTCAAACAAGATGTTTCAATAATGGGATTTTCACCATTAACCTGGGAAAAAATGTGCAGTTGCTCCTTCCCAAATCCTAGCATATGATCTCTTGCATCATGTAAATTTTAGATTTAAACATTCCTTTTCCTTTCATTAGTTCTCAAGTGAACAATTAGTAGATTCTGCAATATTTTTCAACGATCAAATCTTTGACATGTGTCCAAGAGAATAATCATTTTTTGTTATATAAAAAAAAAAAAAAGCATTGAAGCAAACATCCAATTGCGAAAATCCTATCATACAATTTGTGTCCAAAATGACAATTTTCAGATGAAAAATACCCTTCTATTTTATGCCTTCAAACATGAAAAAACAATTCACAGGTAAATTGTATTTGGAAATTGAATACCCACCCTCATTTTCTAATTAAAGGTTGTTCAGAAGCCCCAAATCATATATCCAGTAAAAGGAAAGGCCATAGCCCCCAAGTGTGGCATAATTCCATTGTACCAAGAATATAACTTTCCTTTCAAATATAGGTTAAATCACCAAAAAGACACAGTGCAATTCATAGCACAGACAAGCTATACATAACCTAACGATAATAAGGAGATTCCCCTCCCTATCTATTATCAAATCATAGGATAGTTATCTGAGCGCCAATCATACAGTGATAACGAGACACAGCACTCCCTTGCTGCAAACCCTTTCATTAGGAGCTCTCCTGCACCAGAGACACAACAGCCAACCATGAATGGAGCCCCAAAGGGGCCTTTTGATGATGCCCAACAACCAGCACCATACATTGCTGCTAACCCCACTCGTCCACTTACCTGTTGATGTATATTTTATTTCACATGAATCTAAAATGAAAGTATGGAGCATTAGAGGGAAAGCAAAGAGAGAGAATTATCCATCACCTTCATGGCAATACCACCACTGGAGGCCCCAGATGCCACATGTCCCTCAGTGTCTACACAAATAACTCCAACCGTATCCATTATGCTATCTTTCAAAGTATAATCTGCACACACACAGAATCATAATAGAGAATGACAGCAGCATGAAAATGTTCATATGGGAAATTCCATACTTAAGTTGTAGTTGAACTGTTGAAGGCTTGGGGAAATAAAAATAAATGCCCTCAATGACAGATTTTGCTTCATTACTTGGCAGCCATGATTCCTTTTAATAAGCTCTTCTATTATTTATTTTTTTTATTTTTAAAGAAGGATGTGCAAATAATGTTTTCCCTGATAAATGTGTAAATCATTTTGCATTGTGCGTGGTTTGCTCTAAATTAGGAGAATTCTATCTGTTGAAGAAAATGGTTACCTGGTATTGCATTACTTTGACAGACAGACGACTGTCCCTCAGGAGAGTTTTCTGTCTTAGCTCTAGCAGCATCAATCATAGATTTGTATCTTGTCCACTGTCCTTTTGCCCTTTCTGTGACCAACCACTGTTTTGAGATGTCCAAAAAAGATTTAATGCTAAAACTGTTTTGACCAAATGATAAATTCTAGTACAGAACTTAAATCATGATTGACAAAAACTAATAATCGAAATTTTAAAAGAAAATATACTTCAGAGTAATTGAAATTATGCCAGAGTTGATAGATCTGACCTCATTGGCCTCTGTAGTACTTGCTGGCAAAACAATACCCTTAGACTGTGCCCACTTGCGTGCCCCTTCACCTGCCAAGAAGCTGCAGTTGCAAGAAAATTCTGTAAGTCTGAAAAGAAATATAATCATACAGATTTGGTCATAAAAGATGGAAAAAGAAAATGAAAAAAAAGAAAAAAAAAACTGGCTTAATTAATTAAATTATAAATGAGAAAATGACAATGAAATATTAAGTAATAAACTACTAATGTCTTTTAAGGCACCTAGTTTTGGTTCAATCACAAATTCCATTTTAGGCATAATGGATATAGAAATGATTTGCTAACAAATACAGAGAGGTCAAGAAGTCATTACATTGGAGGAATTCGACCCAACAAAGGAGATCCCACCATTTGCTCTTTGGCCAATAAAGCAGCAATTTGGATAGCATTTCGGACACCTGATCTATAGTTAATGGAACAAATACTTAATAACTAGAGAGGAAAACTGAAGTATAAATACAAAAGTAAACTCCAAAGTCTTAACTGAATGAAAAGTCATGTAAAGGAAATAGCTCAAACGACATTAAATTTCCATGTTAACTAAACATTTAGTGAGTTAACTGTTAAGCTCAAGATATGTAATTTGATCCATTTGCTATCAGCTTAAGGATTAAAAAGTAGCTTATGAAGCATAAACAAGAACAGAATTTGATCTCAATTGTCCTATCATGTAAGTACCTGGCACTGCTCCAACAGCTCCAAAAGCTCCAGATTTCCCATCCATTATACTGGCATCATTTTCTACACTACCATCTTCGGTAAAATTGGAGCCTCGGCCTGCATTTGTGTTTGGATCATCCTTCAACACAACAGTTATATTCAATTAATATAGGGTGACAACTATTTCTCATAGCGTCGTCATTTCTTCAACTCTGATTACATTATGAAGCATGGAACACTTCAAAAAAGGAGCCATTATCGGACACTTGGACACTTCGATACAGTCCAACACCTCTACATTATTTTTTTGAAAAAAAGAGACAATAAAGCACGCACTACAATTACGAATAAATGCGAAGGAGAAAAAGAAGTACCTCCAACACTTGAATGGCTGCTACAACAGCATCTATACATTGCCCAGACCCCTAAATCAAATTAAACAGAATGCAGACAATAAAAAGTTTTGCAATTTTATCTTCTACATAGATATAGCCTCATATTGAAATCGTTAATAATTCATTATGCTGATGACATCCAAAAAATTATTCGAAGGACCTAAAATTTTTTCATCTGCATCAACAATTGTATTGAGCACATTATTTTTTTCCTCAACCAATAAGACCAAAATTTCTTCTTTTCCCGGTGTCTCATATTTCCAGGAAAAAAACAGTGACAAGAAAATGTTGCAGTGAGGAGGAGAAGAAGAAGAAGATGATGACCTTGTTGAGGATAGAACCGGCCGCGAGGCAAGCACGTTTCATGGCGGACCTCAGGGCTCTCTCATTGGTGGGGCAGTGGTAACCAGCGCCTACGTGAACCGCCACGAAGAACGTCCTAGGGTTTTGGGCCTCCGCCTCAGCAGCCATTGAAGCTACTCTAGTATTGTACTGTTACGAGTTACCACTATTCAAGTCCTAGGCTTGTAGCTACTAACTCGCTGACCACTTAGCACTTGTACTTGTAAGAAATGTTATTAGTACTTGATATATATCTCACAATTTTCTTATCCCTATTATATACAAAGAGTATTTTTTTTTTGAGAGTAGAGCTTTTTAAGAAAATGTTATTTGTTATTTTTTTTAAAAAAAAAATTTCACTCTTCATGGGTAATTGTCCAATCATGCTATTTCTATATATTTTTTCTCTCTATTGAATGTAGCTTTCTCTGTTCTTAATATTTTTTCTGTGCATGCATGAAACTGGAATTAATTATTGCTAATTTAGAACATACAAATTTAAAATGAGAAACTTATTGTTTGGTGAGAAATTGGGAAAAAAATTGGTTTTCTGCCTAAGGCAGGAGCTTTTTTAAGGAAGTGTGAACTAAAATGATTAAAATATTTTTTAAGGTTATATGATTAATATTTATAAAATATATGTTTATCTTCTTTAAATATAAATTAAATAGAAATGTTTTAATTATTTTTATCTGTGTAGCAGTTTTTTTTTTTTTAAAGTACTTGAAAATTTTCAGTCTTTCACTCCAACGTTCTTGTTCCATTTAAAATTAGAGTCATTTGAATTTAAATTAAATTAAACTTGACAAAAAAAACTTATAATTAAATTTCATTATAACATAGTTGCAAGTTATTTTTTTCAATTTTTCCATGTGTATAAAATAGTTTGTTTCATTTGGAAATTTTGAGAATTTTATTTTAATTCATTTTTCTATTTGATAATAACTTTGAGGAAGTGAAATTATGTTGACCTCCCATGAGGTTTAGGAAAATTACACACGGCTCATGTTTTTTGGAAACATAATACCTCAGTGAATAACTGAAGAGGGACTACTAATGAGTTTAGATTTACTAACATACTTATACGATTGAAATTCTAAGTTAATTGGATATCAACGATGTGATATATTGATATTACTGATATAGAAATTTGAAGCTCTCATAATGAGAACAATGTCTTTAATAATAAGTGATAAATAATAGCCCACCATAATCTTCCAATCGGTTGCTTGTTTATGGCAGGATCAGCACTTAATCAAGTTCATGAATTGCTGCTTTGTAGATCAAAGCACTAGCATTAATTTGCCAAAATATTCTGAGATCAAATTAAACTCAAAAACCGAAGTCATGATGTAAAATGGTAATTATAGATACAAATAGCAATTACGCATATAGGCTGTGAGATCCTCTGATATTATACAACAAAGCCATAAATTTGGAGAGACCTGCTAAGTGTATTTGTTGGCAATCATGTAAACAGACATATTGCTGAAACAATCTTAAGGGTTTGATAGGAAGAGAGCTTTACACAGCTTCACTGTATCTTCAGGACTTGTAACTGAAACAATCATACAATTTGTTAGTATCATGGGAACTATTTTAGCCTCAAGCCGGTTTGATCTTCAATGATACAAAGTGGAATCATTTCTGTATGCTACTGAAACCAAATGGAGTAATTTTTACTATAACAATTTAAGTCAAGAAACAACTCACCTGTGTGACCAACAGTCCGTTCTGATTCATAAATTTCATGGTCATTTCCACCCTGCTCAAGCGGGAAAAAAAAAAAAAAAATTCTAGTAAGGAAATTTTGTGGCAGAACATCTGTTTAATTACACATTTGGCCTACTCCATGAATAAGGAAGCTAGTAATCTGGCAGAGGAACGAAAGCCATAAACACACAAATAGCAAGTCAATCAAGGTGATGATCCACCCTAAACAGGAAAAAATAATTTAAATAGGGGATGAGATTGATTGCCTCATTTGTGTACTCACATCAGTGTCCAGAATAGTATAAAACAAATACAGCAAACTCCTTACTTGTTATAACAATTTGTGATGAAAAAGAAATCAGGCAAACCATGCTAATCTTCACATCATTGGATGAAAGAAAAAAAATGCAGATATAATAGAAAATGCAATCAGCTAACACGAGCATGAAGGCGGGCAGAAAATTTATGATGGTAGAGGTACTTGGTTCAACACTCAAAACAATTTATAATATGCATAATAAACTTCTGGGCTGACCTTGTAAGTTTTGTCACCAAAGAAGTGGATTTCATCGAAATCATCAAGGTATCTGAGGCAGTATGTTTTGTCCCAACCTTGAGGGAAAACCTATAGAATGGATTCAAAGTAAAATCTGTATAACTTTCATAGGATCAATAATATCACACCATATTATCATGAAAATAATCACTTACATCAAAGCTTATCTGTCCTCCAATGGAAAATGTTAAGTTAAGATGTGCAAACTTCTCACGAAGTACAGAAACCATTTTTGGGCGTATATTATGAACCTGAGAACTCAAATTGCAAATTTTCAGGAAAAGTATAACCCCAATGCAAAATCAAATTATGGATACTGAAAATTGTAGTTCCAACCAAAAAAAATGAAAATTGTAGTGCATATGCTTTGAACCAAACTAAATCACCTTATCATACTTCTCAAATTCTTCTCTTTCTTCTTGGCTACAGTTTCGCCCGATAGGTGACACATTCAGCATCCCACTTCTGAACTCTATAAATGTTCCCCTAATAACATAATAATGTCAAATATGATCAACAGCTTCCTATATTTTAACAAGCATGAAAATATACGGTAATCTTCGACATCCACGAACCTCTTAATTGGGATATCCAAGTCAGCAATGTAATGAAGCGCAAAATTAATAAATTCCTGCATGTACAGCCAATTAATTATAAGATATCTTTACACGCAGGTCATAAGATAACTAAATTCAACCACTTAATACACAGGTATAATCTCAGTCATTCACTTGTAAGCTTATCCATAATGAATTCATAGATAAACTTGATAAGTTTAATCTTTTTGTTTTGTTACTCCACATGCTTGGAATCTTGCAAGGTAATAAGTTTATGTTATAACCCAAAACATATATGAGGATGCAGTCAGCAACTCATCAATCTCCCTAAAGTAAGATGCCAAGATAGGGATAGAAATATAGGTCTTACCTTGAGCTTCTCGTCCCCAAGAAATGACTTCAAGCTCTGGAAAGGGAAGAATGCACAACTCATCATGGTATATTAGAGAAAAATCAACACATACTATGAATTAGCTTTTCTTGTGCAATAAATGTTCTCCAAATCCAATTTTAAGTGTCAGGTCTGACATGAATAAACAAGTTTCTCTTGGCACAAATGGCTTAAGGTTTCCTCTATATACATTCAAAAAATTATTATAATAGGATTCACTTTTTATAATGCCTACTTTGCTTGCAACATAGTACCATTTGCGAGAAAATACTAAAGTTGCATGTGTTCTTTTCAATTACTGAAAGGATCATCAGAAAATTATCCAGATACCAGCTTAACTCATCTTACAAAAGTGTTTTAAGGAAAAATAATTAAAACATCATTAATGATCAGGACAATTTTCTTCTATTACTAATTAAGGTTGTATGTGGTACCTGAGTTCCAATGAGCTTTCCCTCCTTATGAGCCACAAGACCATTCTCAGAAAATACATAATCATAGTCATTGATAACTGCAGAGACAAAAAGGGATATTAAAAAATCAGATGCATCTGTTTCTCCCAACCACACACCCCCCCTCCCCCCCTTTCCTCTCTTTCTGTCCCAAGGGTTATGAGAATAGGCAAGCAAAGACCAACGAAAGGAAATAGATGGTGGAATTAATCTAATACTGAAAAGGTTTCCCAGATCCTTACATTGATAGCATCAGAAAAGTATATGAGCTACTTATAACAAACCTGTTTTCCCAAGTTGCTCAGATATCTTTACAAGGTCAGATCCCCCAACAACTCCAACTGTTACAACCTTTACTCAGGCATATTATTAGATAGAACAAAAGTGTTAGGATTTATTCTATGCCTTTTGGGGTAGATGGAGAAAACAGACATTAAAAAAAAAAAGAGAGAGAGAGAGAGAGAGTATAGTATTAGAATTCCCAATCACCTACCTTGCGTAGTTCTCGCATGAACTCTAACATCTCTGGAGTAGCCGCCTTGCATTTGAGAAGGAAACAATAAATAGAAGTAATGCAATCCTAAACATGCCTAAATCCAGATTTCTAAATACCAAGGAGATAAGGGGATGATGAAAGAAATCTGTTATTGCATTTTATGACAAGAGATCAGTAACCTCAGATGACTTTAGATATAATTGAACTGCCTTATAACCATCAAGTTGCTCTATTGACATATATGCTGTTATATTCCTAATAAAATAACTATAAATACGGAAATTCTTCAGCTCTAGAAGAAATAGATACCTTCCTTGGAGCCGTAAGAGTACCATCAACATCAAATAAAGCAATTAAACCGAGCTTCCTAATAGCCATTGTTGCTTATTCTTCTGCGACCAAACCTGCAAAATTTTAAACCTTCCAGCAATGACTAACAACATTATAAAGAATTTTATCAAAGCAATTATGTCTTCAAATTTCAAACTTGAAAATAAGCCACTATTTCCAAATGCAGAACTTCTCTAATTCAAGTTGACACTGACTAAACTTCCAATTGGGAAGCTATTTCAGTTACCTGAAGTTTGAACTGAAATTGGCAAATTGCAAATCACAGCATAGCTTATATTTATGAAACACGAGCTGAATGTTGAAAAATAAAGAAAACCCAAATCTAGAAATCAATCACTTGGAGCAATTCTTCGACATTTCAGAATCAAGTATCCACTTTAAACTTCATTCCATCAGCTAAAATACAGAACTAGAATAATAAACTAGAACCACAATTGGAATATTAAACTTACCTCAGCAGTTCAGAAGATAAGGACAGAGTAGAAGGGTGAGAACTTGGACACAGAATTTTAAGCAGATCTTCAATGGCGGAAGTGAGGGAGTTCCTGGGGATTATATAAATTGGTTTGGACGTTAGATCTGTGAAGTGACGGGAATAGACAAACTACCTTTGAGTTGACCGTAAGCCGATCAGAAAAGAGCATGTGCCTTATGGTGCTCAAACCGTCTTGGTTGATGACCAAAACGGTTGGACTGGTCGAACCCGGTTCAACTTCCGGTCCAACCGGATGACGGTAAAAGCAATAAAAACATGAAAATTCTTTGAATCTCATTTGAAGTTTTGAACAGAGGCATAGAAGTTCCTTTAATTTGAATCTCATTCTTACACGACAAAGCAACTTAGATAATTTTATTCTCTTGGAATTTCTGGTGCCTATCAGAAGTCAGTATATGCTTAATCTATGTAGCACCGAAACGGCAAAAAACTTGCCGTACCCATTTTCGATGCGTTTCGGAAACGCGATACGCGTACCAACTCCAAAAACGCATCTCCAGTTATTTTTTTTTAAAAAAAAAACTTAGGTACCAACTAAATCACAAATCGCCATGGAGGTGTGGAAGAAGAAGAATCTGAAGTAGAAAATTCCAAGATAGAGAGTGAGAGAGAAGGGGAAGGCAAAGAAGAAATTGAAGAGAAAGACAATGGATTACTCACACATACTCTGAATAGATATGCTTCATTTTTCCTTGCTTAGCTCGGTTTCTTTCTTTCTCCCTCGGTTCTTTCTCTGTATCGTCTCTTTTACTGACTGGAACAAGGTGAAGGTGGGCCGAAAACTCCTGGGAAACCAAGATTCTGATAATTTAGACCAATTGTATCACCTGAAATCGGTAATCTGNTGGAATTTCTGGTGCCTATCAGAAGTCAGTATATGCTTAATTTATGTAGCACCGAAACGGCAAAAAACTTGCCGTATCCGTTTTCGAAAACACGATACGTGTATCAACTCCAGAAACGCATCTCCAGTATTTTTTTTTTTTATAAAAAAACTTAGGTACCAACTAAATCACAGATCGCCATGGAGGTGTGGAAGAAGAAGAATCTGAAGCAGAAAATTCCAAGATAGAGAGTGAGAGAGAAGGGGAAGGCAAAGAAGAAATTGAAGAGAAAGACAATGGATTACTCACACATACTCTGAATAGATATGCTTCATTTTTTCTTGCTTAGCTCAGTTTCTTTCTTTCTCCCTCGGTTCTTTCTCTGTATCGTCTCTTTTACTGACTGGAACAAGGTGAAGGTGGGCCGAAAACTCCTGGGAAACCAAGATTCTGATAATTTAGACCAATTGTATCACCTGAAATCGGTAATCTGCTGGTCCATCTGGAAAATGCAGGAGTCAATGACTTCTAGGAAGACCGATTGCTAAGCACTATGTTTCTGCTTCTTTCTCCCTCGGTGATTTCTCTAACTCTTCCAATCCACCCGTTTTTTGTCTATTGTCTAATGTCTTCTCTTTTTTGTTTTATTTTAATTATTAAATTGAACATTTTAAGTGATAAGGCCTACATGGACTGAATAAAAGTGGAGCCCTTTGTTAAAATTAGACTCATTTAATTTTTAAAACTTATTTTAAGTGATTAATTGTTGATATTTTTAATATTTAGAGAATTGTATGACGTGGCGTGATCATAACATATTCATACTCTTATTTTTTCTTTAAATGTAATATCGAGTACTCGTCTCCCTGCAACATAGCTTATCAGTCACCTTTCCAATACCCAAAAATTGCAGCCCTGTTTGGCCTCACCCTGATCCCTTAGACTGAAAAAATATCATTCTTGATCAAACGTTGCCTTACCTACAAAAAGAAACCCAGAAAAAATTGCAACTAAGATTCAAGAACACGTTCAAAACTCGATATACCAAGCATTAATTGAAAAACAGAAAAAGGATAGTGAGAGAGAGATCACATGAAAGAGAAAGTCTAACAGGACTCACCAGTCCGACGACGGAATAGAAACAGCGCCGCTGCCTGCTGCCTGCCGGTGTGACCGGCGACGACCCAGCCGCTGCTTGCTTCCTGCTGGTGCGTTTGCGCAAGACCGAGCGAGAGGGAGAGATTGACCGAACAAAGAGGGAGATCGAGAGACTCAAGAGAGATTATGATGATGGGAATTAGAGATTAAAGGGAAAATGGGTTAAACGAGAGAAAGAAACCCAAAACGCAGTGAAATTGAAAAAAGAAAAAAATCTTCTGAGAGTGAACCGGCGGGTTACTTAAAACCAATAACGGTGGTTTTTATCAATTTAATTTTCCTAACGGTTTGAATCCCTGACCGACCGATAACTAGCCGAGTAATGGTTGAATCAGCCAGTTAGGTTCGATTTTGAAAACACGGATAAAACCCCCATAATTTCATGAATTACCCATCAAACAAGACTCTAATAATTGCGCCGGTAGAAACTTTGAGAAATTGCTAAAATATTATTTAATATTATGTAATTATCATATGTAAATTATATAATTATTCTGTTTATATATATAATTATAAATTATTAGTTCCAATATAAATATAATAATCACATAACATTGAATATGTTTTGGTCAATTCATACTATGTGACAAATACTTACTTAAAAATTAGGTGCCTTTTACACTTTTTGATTTCTTTTTTTCATGTTATTTTTTTTTTAAAGATTTTTTTTTTCATGTTCTTGAACTAAGGGAAAAAACTCAATTTTTTAAAAACAAATTTGATGAATTAGATATAATTATAACAATTTAATAGAAATTGAATATTTTGTTTGAAAACTTTCTTTTCCATTGAAAATATTTTGGTTCATAGTTGTTTTCTCTTATCCATCTTTCCTCATTTTTTTGTTTGTTTGTTAATGAAAATAGTGGTAGCAAAAGTGATTATGCACAGCCGGGAACCCATCTTCCCTAATTGGTGCTTCATGTGCTTTAAGACAGACAAACAAACAAACAAAAAATGTCAAAAAAGTGAAATGATTATTGCTCACTATAGCGGTTCACATTGTCCAGACACTATCTCAGCTATACAAAATTGTTGCAACTAGGTCCAATTATGTTTAGATTATACAACTTGTACTAGTGTGTTAAGAGTGTGAAGCTATCTAATATCTAGATAGCATCAGATAACATCACTTGAAAAGCAAACAAAGAAGGAAAGCTGGCATTGCCCCTAGATGGCTTACTACACACAAATATAGCTACTCTTTTCTTCTTTTTCTCTTCTGGGTTGCCAATTAATAATTACTATGGGTGGAAACAGTGTGCCAATTTGGCTGGATTCACAAGTCAAATGTATTGCCTCATTTGCGTTAGGCTACCGGCCACCCACCGCTAGAGTGATGTAAACAATTAGGGAGATTAATGAGCAAAGTTACACTTTCACTTCAGCAAGCAATTTTGACTTTATGTTGAAAAGGAAACTTCTCAGCAACCTCACTTCACTTTCTTGGTTCACATCAAATTAAGCCTCTTTGGGAAATTTCCATTGCAATAATGGCATTCAACTGCACACGGTACAAACAAAAACATTGCTCATCATATGGGGATTACCAGTGACAATAAATTTTGCTTATGAAACGCTGCGGGTAATGTGGGAACTCAGAGATTTTGTGTAGAGAAGGCGTGTTGAAAATTTTCAATATTTCGAAGGTAAATTTCAGGTCTCTTGTGATTTGTGAGTTGGGAAAAGGCTTCCCAAAAGGGTCACAAATTAAAGAAGGAATTCGTATGTGTCTGGTATAAGCATTGCTTGAGCCTTTCCAAGTGTGTCAAATTCTTATTACGGACATGGATATATATAAACATTTTCATTGTAACAGATCAGAATTTATTTATTTCTCAAAATGATGATAAGGTTCAATAGATATAATTACAGACATGAGTCATCGTTGTAAGATGAACTTATTCATTATTGACTTATCCCAACTAGACAATTTAAAAGTTCAGCAAAAACTATTATCGCTATAAATTTCATGTAGGTTTGGTGATTCCAGTTACTGATCTTTGATCAAATGATGCCACTTCACTTTTTGATATGGATTCCTGATATTAGTGATACTGATAAGCTTTGATCAAAATGATAACTCTTCACTTCCATAGAAGAAGAGGCCAGAAGGAGTACCATTAGGTAGCAAGGCCAATCTCACAGCACTCTGAGCACCTTCATCTGGAGTCAATGTGCCGGTATTGTAGGTCATATCTGTTTTCACATAGCCAGGCACAACGACATTAATGCAGAAAGATTGGTGCTTCTTGGCCAGAATCCTTGTGTAGGCATTCAAAACAGCTTTGGAGACAATATATGCAGACATAACAGTAGGTCAGCCTTTGGTTTCTAATGAATTCTCTTTAAAATCTTTCAGAAACTGATTTGAAATCTCATCAATCTTTTCTTCATTAAGGTTTCCAACATCACTTAGTACTTCTTTAGCCCATCCATTTGGGAAGTTCTGCATCAAACATGAGGAATGAGGGCATATGTCATCTTCAATTGTACTAATAGCTAGCTAGGTCATGTATAGTTCAACAACAGATATGTTATGTTAAATCATATTTAGCAGCAATGAATTGCTAGAGCTTTTATCATCCCTGATTTTATTACTATGTGAAATTAATATGAAAGTCTATGTCCACACTAAATTCAAGCCACATAATGGCATTCAACTGCACACAGTACAAACAAAAACATTGCTCATCATATGGGGCTAAAATGGCGACACTTCATTCCGAAGTGTCACCATTTGGCAAACTCATAACGTTATAGGACTTGCAGTGCAGCCCCTTCAAAAGAAAAGACACTTCTAGTTGAAAGCCAATATCCTATTTTGGCACTCAATAAGGAACATGCAAGTCTTTCTCTTCATTGCTAGCTGAATTTCTCCTCTTTCTTGTCCTCTGCACTTAGATAACTGTTAATGCAAAGATAAATGACTTGGATTTTGCAATGTGCACAGTTTGCATTATTACATAGCTAAATTGTAAATATGCACAATAAAATACATATTCATCTCACAAAATGCAGAGAAGGTTCAAACTTTATAGTCATTCTTAGATGAACACACTTATTATTGATTTCTCTTAACTAGATAATTCTATCTATAATGAAAATTAATATCCCTATGTAGGTGTGCTGTGCTGAATCTAGTTACTGATGATTGATCAAAATTGTGCCACTTCAGTTCTAGAGAAGAAGAGGCCAGAAGGAGCAGTATTTGGTAGAAGGGCCACCCTCACAGCACATGCAGCACCTTCTTCAGTACTATAATGGCCAGTATTGGAGTTAAAATCTGATTTCACATAACCAGGGCAAACAGCATTAATAGAGATAGATGGGTGCTTCTTTGCAAGAATCCTTGTGTAGCCATTCAACACAGCTTTTGAGATTGTGTAGGCAGACAACATAGTAGGCCAGCTTTTGGTCTCTAATGAACCATCTTTAAAATCTTTTAGAAACTGATTCAAAATCTCATCCAATTTTTCTTCTGTTAGGCTTTCAGCATCACTCAGAATCCCTTTAGCCCATCCACTTGGTATTCTCTGCATCAGTATCAGTAACAGCAACAAAAGTGAAGAAATTATGGTTATTTTCAAATTGGTTAAAGTATCAAACACTTTCAAAAGCCACTCTACCGACCTACTTCTAAAAATCATCATTAACTAGTGCTTGGTTATATTTGAAAAACTGCTTTTAAAACCTCATGAAGAACATTTTTAAAACACCACTTAAGTTTTGTACTTGTGTTGTGCTTATAAAAGCAAATGCCATTCCCAGAAAAGCAATACCAAACCAAACCTTAATAACAGCTAACTTCATAATTGGGCTTCTAAACGAGGTAATACAAGTATGTAGTATTACATACCGACAAGTTCCCCATGGAGGAGCTAACATTGATAATCCTTGGTGACTCAGACAACTCCAGAAGGGGAATAAGTGCTTCACACATGCCTTTGGCACCATAATAGTTTGTTCCAAAGCATGCTTCTATAGATTCATTAGTTTGAGTTGCAATTTTGCTCCAATCAACATTACCACCTTGTCCCTGCAATCAATAAGATGAAACATAGTTCAATTTTCCTCCAGGAAGCTGCTGACAGCACAATCTTGATTTTTTTTTTTCCAGAACTAGATTAGAATTGTTTGCGGCCTTCAATCAAACTATATTGAAATTTATGTTCATAACATGCTAACTAGGTTAAGAAAATGGAAAGAAATAAAGTTAATAATATGGTGTAGATGACATACCCCAGCTGCCAAAGCAGCACGGTCAAAAATTGATCCAGTAACTCCTGCATTATTTACCTAAAACAACAGTAAAAAAAATGATATAGAAAGTTAAAATCAAATGTAGCCAAATTCAATTGTTCAAATAAACATGATTTTAAACAAATGAGAACAGGGAAAAAAAAGTTGAGGGAATTGGGGGTTTGATGTCAAAAAGAGCATGGCTAAAGTCACCAAATACTGGATTCCATACAGTATTTCCATAGACAAGAGAAAATTTTCAATATTCTAGTAAGTCCCTTAATTAAGCATCTAATCAAAGCAAATCACTAAAGAAATTTGGGTTTTACTGCATATAGGCTACTAGTTTTTGGACTATTGACTTGTAATCTCCTTCACATAATATGCTTAATGGATGTGATTGTTGTTTTGTTTGAGCACATGCGAGGTTATGTCTATTTCAACCTAATAGGAATCATGATTGAATCTCCTTCTATGAACCTTCTGGTTACCTTAGCTGTATGTGCACCTGGGATTTGTGTTTGTTGTGCGTTGGTGTTATCAAAATATAATAAAATAGATAGTGAACACAAAGAAATTATATGTGTGGTTCAACTTAAAGTCTATGTCCACACTAAATTCAAGCCACATATTAACGGTGTGCTTGGTGGCATGGTAGTATTAACAAGAGCAAATTAAAGAGTAAAAATAGAAAACAAGTTTATACCTACCAAGATATCAAGTTTTCCAAATTGGGTTTTGATGAAATTTGCAAGTGTTGCAAAGCTAGCAGGGTGAGTCACATCAAGCTGATGAAAAGTCACTTCACCAAACTCTCTGAGTTTTTCAACAGCTTCAAGACCCCTCTTCTCATCTCTAGCTGTTAGCACCACTTTGATACCATTAGAAGCCAATTGCTTGCATATCTCAAATCCTATGCCTTTGTTCCCTCCGGTGACAACTGAAATCCTAGAAACCAATTCAAGAAATTTGTGTGATAGACTATTGATTACATGTTCTGATGGAAAAAGAAGAACACACAGATGGAAGTTGAAGAAAACATTACCTTGTTGCTGCCATTGTTTTATGAAAAAAATATGCTCTTGAAAAGTGAGGGCAGCAATCGAAAAAGGGAATATATCAGTGTAATTTCCAGACTCCGGCATTCAGTGAGAGAGGCCATTGCTGTTATATAAAACACCAAGGATTAAGACAGCCACTGACAAAATATAAAATACTTTTTCTTATTGAAGTTTGACTATTTACCAGATAATACTGATATAATTAATTATATAAAACAAAGATAATACTAATATATAATGAAAATTATAGATAAGTTTTCTTCCCTAAGAAGGTAGCATTAGTTAATAAAGGTTCTTTAGCATAGATTTTAACTTTCTATTTTTTTTTATATGATTTATATTTAATTATTGTAGGAGTTTTTTTTTTCCTAATAAATATTGAAGGACTCTAACAACACGAAAGAGTTATCTGTATTATTGTATTATTTTTTATTAGTAATTGCATATTGGCATAATATATACTTTACTTCAAAAAATTTAAATTTAAATATTATTGAAAAGAAATAAAATTTATAAGAAATGAATACACTAACATATAAAATTTTGATGGATAATAATAAATACTTTTGATAAAAATTATAGACTATATATCAAGAAACAATTAACTAAGAGAAACCATGAATTTTATGAAAGTACAAGAAATGATAACAGCCAATCAAAAAATAAATGATAACTGTATCATATCAAAAAGAAAAAAAAAAGAAAAAAAATGATAATTGTAATTAGATGAGAGTTGATGAAATTAATTAAGTATTGAAAACAATTATGTCAACTTGCACTTAACTATAACTGCAAAACTAGAGAGATCACCACAATTGATCTTGGAGTACAATGCTGGCTTTTTTCATGTGCATGACGCATAAGATTACTACATATGTTAAAGCAATTGCGCATGCATGACGCACACGATGACTACATATGGCAACAATTAATGTTTCTAGAAAGTTTCCTTTTGATTTTTCTTGGATTACCAGTGACAATAAATTTTGCTTATGAAACGCTGCAGGTAATGTGGGAACTCAGAGATTTTGTGTAGAGAAGGCGTGTTGGAAATTTTCAATATTTTGAAGGTAAATTTCAGGTCTCTTGTGATTTGTGAGTTGGGAAAAGGCTTCCCAAAAGGGTCACAAATTAAAGAAGGAATTTGTATGTGTCTGGTATAAGCATTGCTTGAGCCTTTCCAAGTGTGTCAAATTCTTATTATGGACATGGATATATATAAACATTTTCATTGTAACAGATCAGAATTTATTTATTTCTCAAAATGATGATAAGGTTCAATAGATATAATTACAGACATGAGTCATCGTTGTAAGATGAACTTATTCATTATTGACTTATCCCAACTAGACAATTTAAAAGTTCAGCAAAAACTATTATCGCTATAAATTTCTCATGTAGGTTTGGTGATTACAGTTACTGATCTTTGATCAAATGATGCCACTTCGCTTTTTGATATGGATTCCTGATTTTACTGATACTGATAAGCTTTGGTCAAAATGATAACTCTTCACTTCCATAGAAGAAGAGGCCAGAAGGAGTACCATTAGGTAGCAAGGCTAATCTCACAGCACTCTGAGCACCTTCATCCGGAGTCAATGTGCCGGTATTGTAGGTCATATCTGTTTTCACATAGCCAGGCACAACGACATTAATGCAGAAAGATTGGTGCTTCTTGGCCAGAATCCTTGTGTAGGCATTCAAAACAGCTTTGGAGACAATATATGCAGACATAACAGTAGGCCAGCCTTTGGTTTCTAATGAATTCTCTTTAAAATCTTTCAGAAACTGATTTGAAATCTCATCAATCTTTTCTTCATTAAGGTTTCCAACATCACTTAGTACTTCTTTAGCCCATCCATTTGGGAAGTTCTGCATCAAACATGAGGAATGAGGGCATATGTCATCTTCAATTGTACTAATAGCTAGCTAGGTCATGTATAGTTCAACAACAGATATGTTATGTTAAATCATATTTAGCAGCAATGAATTGCTAGAGCTTTTATCATCCCTGATTTTATTAGTATGTGAAATTAATAGAATGTTTAATTTTTCGGCTTAGATTGCTTCAAGTTAAACATAATTCTTGATAAGTCAATGAGAGCACAAACATGCTAAACAAAAACAAAACCAATTTGACAAAAGATCTGACCATAAAGAATGGCTATTTTTTTTACAACTTATTTTATGATATAATTAAACAAATAGGTTAAACTTATAAAAAATGCAGTGTGTCTTGATTGAGCTTAGTGTACATACCTCCAACTTTCCCATGCTGGAGGAGACATTGATAATTTTTGGCGATTTGGATAACTGGAGAAGGGGAATGAGTGCTTGAGACAATGTTTTAGCACCATGGTAGTTTGTTTTAACAGCTGCTTCAGCTAATTCGTAATTTTGACTCATAATTTTACTCCAATCAACATTCCTTCCCTTTTCCTGCAATCAATAACAAGAAACCTGATTCTCTTTAAAAATTGTTTTCACTCCCAGTTCTAGTGCTACAATGACATTGATGAACACTAGAAAATTATGGCTAATTGACCTCATGAATCACCTATTTCTGAAATTTATTTATGTAAATACCCTATTTTTAAATTTATTTACACAATATGATAATAAAAAATAGGGTATATTGAGTAAATAAATTTGAAAATTAGTTTCAAAAGTAAGGTATTAGGGTCAATTAACCGCAAATGATAAGTATACAAACATTACCGCAATCCCTGCAGCAGCCAAAGCATGAGGCTCTATATTTGCTCCATTAACCCCTGCGTTGTTTACCTATACAAAATTTCAAATGACAAACATATCCTGCTACTCATTTCAATGATGAACTTGTAGATAAAGAAAAAAAAAATTATCAAAAGGGAGAAAATTAAAAGCCTATACTTTCCTTCTTTGTAAGTAAAGAGACATTAGAAAATCATGTATGCATTATAACATACTCATACAGCATCGAGACCGACATGTGACACATGACATAACATAAACAGACATACGTCAAATGTTGAAATATGTTTAGAGGTTATTTAACAAAGGCCAAACATACATGTATTGGGCATAGACATATATAATTCTTTTCTTGAAGTGTTGCGCTTTATATAGAGAGATACAAATAAAGAAGTAATTAAGTTGAGTAGATTCATACCAAGATATCAATTTTCCTAAATTGAGTTTTAACGAAATCTGCAAGGGATGCTATACTAGCAGGATCTCTCACATCAAGCTGATGAAAAACTAGTTGGCCAGTGAGACCAAGATCTTTAAGTTTCTCAACAGCTTCAATACCTTTCTTCTCATCCCTGGCTGTAAGTAACACTGTGGTCCCATTAGACGCTAATTGCTTGCATACCGCAAATCCTATTCCCTTGTTTGCTCCTGTGACAACTGCATACCTAGAAACCAATTGAAGAAATTATGTAAAACAAGGACAAAGCATTATATATAGTAGATGAACTATATACGTTAGGTAGTTGAGTTGATTAATATTGGGGTTGGTGGAACCAGATAGGCCATGGACGAGAAAGAGAAGAGTACCTTCCTTCTTCTTTTGCCATTGTTAATGGAAGATGGAAGTTCCTTGAAATGTTAGAGCCATAAAACAAGGCATATGATATAATGCGTTTCAGCTTCGGAAATTTCTTCTGCCAGCCGAGGGTCACATATATCAATGAGGCTGACAAAAAAAAATTTGTCCCTTTTTCCTTTGGCTTCATATGAAATGCGAACCTTCATATTTTATATATCTGGATTTTATCATGACGCAGCCATATAAAATTTTAAACTGAATCTAGATTAAAAAACAATTAAAAGGCTTTTTTGGGTATGCGAATATAATATGAGGATTACCAAATTAATTAGTTTAGGTATTCATACTATGTACTGTTTTTCTTACATTTTTTCGTCATCATGGGTTTTTTTTTTTTTTTATTTACACCTTATAATTTAACTAGACCCATGTTGGAAAATGAAAAAGAGTGGGAGCAAGTCCCACATTAATTAGAAAAGAGCAAAATAAATAGTATATAAAGTAAGTGTAACACAAGTCCAAATGCCTTAGGCATTTTGGACACAAGTAACACATTTTATATCTCACACAATACTCTTCATAACATGAAGGGTTGGATGAGGCCCAAAGCCCAGGGGACGGAAAAAGAGCGGACTTGTGGCCTCTGAGGCTCGAAGCCTGAAGTACAAGCCCAGGCTAAAATTTAAATGATTCAAAATAACAAGTCACAACTGGGACAAAAAGGCTAGTTGGACTTGAGGGAGAATATTGGAAAATAAAGAAGAGTAGAAGAAAGTTCCACATTTTTTAGAAAAGAGCGAAACAAAGAGTATATAAANGACACAAGTGACACATTTTATATCTCACACAATACTCTTCACAACATGAAGGTTTGGATGAGGCCCAAAGCCCAGGGGGCGGAAAAAGAGCGGACTTGTAGCCTCTGAGGCTTGAAGCCTGAAGTACAAGCCCAGGCTAAAATTTAAATGATTCAAAATGACAAGTCACAACTGGGACAAAAAGGCTAGTTGGACTTGAGGGAGAATATTGGAAAATAAAGAAGAGTAGGAGAAAGTTCCACATTTTTTAGAAAAGAGCAAAACAAAGAGTATATAAAGTAAGTGTAACACAAGTTCAAATGCCTTAGGCATTTTGGACACAAGTGGCATACTTTATATCTCACATAACACTCTCCACAACATTAAGGCTTGGATGGGGCCCACTCACATATTTCAACAACCCATTTAATTTTTTTTTCTTTATTGGTTAAGATTTCACCATGTTCCACAAATATGAGAAATGGTGGGGATTTGGTGGTGGGTTTAATATTTCTCATACTATGTGCCAACTTTTCATTAATATGGCCTGCCGAATGCAATCGAAGTGCAAATAATAACTTTTGGTTTAAGTCAGTCTTCAAAAAGCCATGACAGACACTACTGATGCAAAAATATTGGTAACTCATGGAATTCAAAAAGCCTGAATTCCCCCTTAAACCAATTCTAACTTCACACGGCATAAAAGCAAGCTCCTTGTACCCAAAAATGAATATTTCAGAAGAGGAAAAAGACAGAGCAGAAGAGGAAAAAACGATTGTTCAGGAGAAGAGGGCCCAAACGGATATCCCAAAGGAGTCAGAAATCAGAGACAGGTACAGAGAGAAGAGAGCAAAAATGGCGCCATTTTGAGCTTTGCCCCACCGGCCTCTCCAATACATGTCATGTTAGCTTATCAAATCATCAATTAATGGTTATATCAGTATTTAATGTGCCATATGTTAATTTTTGTCTAATTTCACTAACAAATTTAGACGGAAGGCTAAATTGAGAAACAAAACATAAATTCAAGAACTAAATTAACATAAAAAATAATAAAAAATTAAGTCACAGTAAAAATATTTTTCAAGGACTTCCTCTAAAACTTATATCAATGTAAATTTGTTTATAACTATGCTTCATATTCTTTTTTGGATACAGGATTATTGATAATGTTGGGCACCCGTGATGAACCTCACGTGACAAACACTACACACACTTTTATTACTCTGACACTTGCACACTTACAAATGTAGAACATCCCACTATAATCTCACTCTTGAGATACCTCACACACTTTAATTATATCTCACTCTCTTTGCACTCACTTCACACACTCACATGCTGCATTTCACTCTCACACTCACTGCAACTCTTCTATTGCTTCACTTCACTTCACTCATTTACTAAAACACTACCAAAGGCTTATTTGTAGGTATCCTTCATATTTAATTGCTGCAATTATTACTGTGTCATAAATTTTTATCTCGAACCTTCTAGACACCATTGCTAATTCTTCATATAATAAATAATTAATAACAATAAGCTTTGCTCAAAATGATCTCTCCTTTTCTCTAGAGAAGAAGAGGCCAGAAGGAGTACCATTAGGTAGCAAGGCCAATCTCACAACACTCTGAGCACCTTCATCAGGAGTCAAATCGCCAACGTTTCCGGTTATATCTGTCTTCACAAAGCCAGGGTGAACAGCATTAATGCAGAAAGATGGGTACTTCTTGGCTAGAATCCTTGTGAAGGCATTCAAAGCAGCTTTTGAGACTATATATGCAGAACCAGAAGTAGGCCAGCCTTTGATTTCTAATGAACCCTCTTTAAAATCTTTCAGAAACTGGTTCAAAATGTCTTGTATCTTCTCCTCTGTAATGTTCTCAACATCATTTAGTACTTTTTTAGGCCATCCATTTGGCAGATACTGCAACAAACATGAGAATAATCATCATTTTTTTTTTGTTTTTTGAGGGAAAACGACAATATTATTAAAGCATCATTTTGACACCAATTCTGGTCATAAAGGGCTAGTGGTCTCTGAATTACTTTATGATATAAAAAAATATAGGTTTAAGCTTGTCAAATATAGTTAGTATCGCATACATCCAAACTTCCCAAGACGGAGGAAACATTAACAATCTTTGGCGAGTCTGATAACTGGAGAAGATTAATAAGTGCTTCAGATGTTTCTTTGGCACCATAGTAGTTTGTTTTAACGGCTGCTTCTGCTGCTTCAAAATTTGGAGGCGTCTTTTCGGTCCTATCAGGTTTCTCACCTCTTTCCTGAAATCAATGACAAGAAACTTTATCTGCATATGTATATCATCCATCATTGATATTTGTAAATGATATTTTCACTTTCAATCTCCACATTTGACATTGGAAATGTAAACCTAGTTTTCACAAAATGCAAAGTGCCTTTGGTTTGGGGGTAAACAGATAAAAGGAAATAAATCTGTATGGTTTCAAGAACATACCCAAGCTAACAAAACATCAGGATCCACATCTACTCCAGAAATACCTGCATTGTTTACCTACAAAAAATTTTAAACATTTCCCACCGTTCATTCCAATGATGAACTAGAAGTTCCGTAGGAGAAATGAAAAAGCCTCCATTTTCTTAATTACTCGTAAGTGAAGAAGTACTGAGAAAATCAGGCATGCATGCATTATAACCTAAAGCAGTGGAAATACAAGACAATGTAAGAGCCTGATTCTCTCAGAACCTTACTCATACCAAGATATCCAATTTTCCAAAGTGGGTTTTGGTGAAATTTGCAAGGGTTGCTATGCCAGCAGGGTCAGTTACATCAAGCTGATGAAAAATCACTTGGTCAGAAAAACCAAATTCTCTGAGTTTTTCAACAGCTTCAAGACCCTTTTTCTCATCTCTGGCTGTGAGTAACACTGTGATCCCATTAGAAGCCAACTGTCTGCATATTTCAAATCCTATACCTTTGTTTGCTCCAGTGACGACAGCATACCTAGAAACCAATTAGAATTATTTGTGTTAAAAAAGTATACAACTTTGTGGCCGTTAACTTAAATTATATTATAGATGTTATGATGAAAAGAGAAGGGTATGAATGGAAGTGGAAGAAAACGTTACCTTTTTGTTGCTTCTGCCATTTTTTATGAAGGAAGGAACAGTCTTGTAAAGTGAGGGCTTCTCAATTCTGTGAAAGAGGTGTTAGCGTTATCTTTTATTGGATGAGCAGCTGAGATTTTTAAGAGGGAGTGGGGACCATGAATATTATGTGATTTACTTTAAAAAATTATTAATTTGACCCTCAAATTAATGGCAAACCTCTTTTTGAACAACTTTTTTTTTCAAAATGAATGTGACAAAGAGAAAAGAGAGACATGATTGGGAGAGGATGGCAGAGAATTCTGAACACAAATCAGCACATATATTCTTAAGCAAGATTTCTACAATCAAACTAAGTTCTTTGTTTTGATATCCAATAATAGTCATAGAAGCCTGGAACTATTCTTTTTTAGCAGGGGCCTTTACGTTGATTTTTANATATGATTTATATTTAATTATTGTAGGAGTTTTTTTTTTCCTAATAAATATTGAAGGACTCTAACAACACGAAAGAGTTATCTGTATTATTGTATTATTTTTTATTAGTAATTACATATTGGCATAATATATACTTTACTTCAAAAAATTTAAATATAAATATTATTGAAAAGAAATAAAATTTATAAGAAATGAATACACTAACATATAAAATTTTGATGGATAATAATAAATATTTTTGATAAAAATTATAGACTATATATCAAGAAACAATTAACTAAGAGAAACCATGAATTTTATGAAAGTACAAGAAATGATAACAGCCAATCAAAAAAGAAATGATAACTGTATCATATCAAAAAGAAAAAAAATGATAATTGTAATTAGATGAGAGTTGATGAAATTAATTAAGTATTGAAAACAATTATGTCAACTTGCACTTAACTATAACTGCAAAACTAGAGAGATCACCACAATTGATCTTGGAGTACAATGCTGGCTTTTTGTTTTTTTTTGTTAGTAAACAAAACTTATTTTTTAGTGAGGTTAATAAACAAACTAAATTTTAAAGCAATTGCGCATGCATGACTACATATGGCAACAATTAATGTTTCTAGAAAGTTTCCCTTTGATTACCAGTGACAATAAATTTTGCTTATGAAACGCTGCAGGTAATGTTGGAAATTTTCAATATTTCAAAGGTAAATTTCAGGTCTTGTGATTTGTGAGTTGGGAAAAGGCTTCCCAAAAGGGTCACAAATTAAAGAAGGAATTCGTATGTGTCTGGTATAAACATTGCTTGAGCCTTTCCAATTGTGTCAAAGTCTTATTACGGACATGGATATATATAAACATTTTCATTGTAACATATCAGAATTTATTTATTTCTTAAGGTTCAATATATATAAGAGTAGAATTTTTTTTAGTCCTTGAAATATGACATGAGTGGCAATTTAGTCCTTTATTCATTTTTAGTCACAAATTAATCCCTAAATGTTCATTTCATCCGCCGGTTTAGTTCTCCGTTAGGGTTCATTAGTGAAACTTAACAAAAATTGCCACGTGGCACATTAAGTACTGACGTGTCCGTTATGTGCTAACGTGACACATTAATATTTTTTTTTAAAAAACCCCCTCCTCTCTCATTTCTCTCTCTCTCTCTCTCTCTCTCTTCCTCTCTTCTAAGTACGGGTCCACCTTCATTTCCCCCTCTAATGCGCTCAAAGATCCTGCGGAGCACTATGCAACAATGGTCGAGAGATTAAAACCTGAAGAGAGAGATAAAAATGAGAGAGGAGGGGAAGAGAGAGAGAGAGAGAGAGAGAGAGAGAGAAATGAGAAATGAGAAAGGAGGGGTTTTTTTTTAGAAAAATTAATGTGTCACGTCAGCACATAACGGATACGTCAGCACTTAACGTGTCACGCGGTAATTTTTGTTAATTCTCACTAACAGACCATAGCGAATGACTAAACTGACGAACGAAATGAATATTCAATGACTAATTTGTCACTTAAAATGAATGAATGACTAAATTGTAGTCAATGTTATCTTTCAAGGACTAACAAAGAATTTTACTCTAGATATAATTACAGACATGAGTCATCGTTGTAAGATGAACTTATTCATTATTGACTTATCCCAACTAGACAATTTAGAAGTTGAGCAAAAACTATTATCGCTATAAATTTCTCATGTAGGTTTGGTGATTCTAGTTACTGATCTTTGATCAAAATGATGCCACTTCGCTTTTTGATATGGATTCCTGATATTAGTGATACTGATAAGCTTTGGTCAAAATGATCTCTCCTTTTCTCTAGAGAAGAAGAGGCCAGAAGGAGTACCATTAGGTAGCAAGGCCAATCTCACAACACTCTGAGCACCTTCATCAGGAGTCAAATCGCCAACGTTTCCTATTATATCTGTCTTCACAAAGCCAGGGTGAACAGAATTAATGCAGAAAGATGGGTACTTCTTGGCTAGAATCCTTGTGAAGGCATTCAAATCAGCTTTTGAGACTATATATGCAGAAGCAGAAGTAGGCCAGCCTTTGATTTCTAATGAACCCTCTTTAAAATCTTTCAGAAACTGGTTCAAAATGTCTTGTATCTTCTCCTCTGTAATGTTCTCAACATCATTTAGTACTTTTTTAGGCCATCCATTTGACAGATACTGCAACAAACATGAGTATAATCATCATTTTTTTTTAGGGAAAAACAATATTATTAAAGCATCAATTTGACATTAATTCTGGTCATAAAGGGCTAGTGATCTCTGAATTACTTTATGATATAAAAAAATATAGGTTTAAACTTGTCAAATATATTTAGTATCGCATACATCCAAACTTCCCAAGACTGAGGAAACATTAACAATCTTTGGCGAGTCTGATAACTGGAGAAGATTATTAAGTGCTTCAGATGTTTCTTTGGCACCATAGTAGTTTGTTTTAACAGCTGCTTCTGCTGCTTCAAAATTTGGAGGCGTCTTTTCGGTCCAATCAGGTTTCTCACCTCTTACCTGAAATCAATGACAAGAAACTTTATCTGCATATGTATATCATCCATCATTGATATTTGTAAATGATATTTTCACTTTCAATCTCCACATTTGACATTGGAAATGTAAAACTAGTTTTCACAAAATGCAAAGTGCCTTTGGTTTGGGGGTAAACAGATAAAAGAAAATAAATCTGTATGGTTTCAAGAACATACCCAAGCTAACAAAACATCAGGATCCACATCTACTCCAGAAATACCTGCATTGTTTACTTACAAAAAAATTTAAACATTTCCCACCGTTCATTCCAATGATGAACTAGAAGTTCCATAGGAGAAATGAAAAAGCCTCCATTTTCTTACTGGTAAGTGAAGAAGTACTGAGAAAATCAGACATGCATGCATTATAACCTAAAGCAGTAGAAATACAAGACAATATAAGAGCCTCATTCTCTCGAAGCTTACTCATACCAAGATATCCAGTTGTCCAATGTGGGTTTTGGTGAAATTTGCAAGGGTTGCTATGCTAGCAGGGTCAGTTACATCAAGCTGATGAAAAATCACTTGGTCAGAAAAACCAAACTCTCCGAGTTTTTCAACAGCTTCAAGACCCTTCTTCTCATCTCTGGCTGTGAGTAACACTGTGATCCCATTAGAAGCCAACTGTTTGCATATCTCAAATCCTATACCTTTGTTTGCTCCAGTGACGACAGCATACCCAAAAACCAATTAGAATTATTTGTGTTAAAAAAGTATACAACTTTGTGGCTGTTAACTTTAATTATATTTAGATGTTATGATGAAAAGAGAAGGGTATGAATGGAAGTGGAAGAAAACGTTACCTTTTTGTTGCTTCTGCCATTGTTTATGAAGGAAGGAACAGTCTTGTAAAGTGAGGGCTTCTCAATTCTGTGAAAGAGGTGTTAGCGTTAAGTTCAAATATTGTCTTCCATTGGATGAGCAGATGAGCTTTTTAAGAGGGAGTGGGGACCATGGCCGCCCAAAGAGAATATTATGTGATTTACTTTAAAAAATTATTTGACCCTCTCAATTTTTTTTAAAACATTTAATTAATATATTGATTACTGAATAATATTCCTTTTGCCCTCAATAATTTAATTTGAGTTACGCTATTCTGAGCAGATAATTTACTTTAAAAGTTATATGTCATTGTTAAACTTGAAGTTAGACAAGTGATCATTTGTTAGTTATATGATGTGGTTGAAGTTTATTAGTGAGAACAAGACACAAGGACTGTTAGTTATATATATGTCACTGTTGAAGTTTATAAATGAGACTTATATATGGCATGTTAGTTATATGTGGTTAATGAAGTTTGTAAGTGAGACCAACACATTAAATTAAGATGGGATGACACGTTAATTGGTACCAAACTATAATATAATCTAATTTTCATGCCTAGAAATAATTTTTCCAAAAAAGATTGCATATCAAAGGTTTAAGGTTTTACATTTAACATTTAGTTTTTTTTTCCCATGTGTTACATTTAGGGTTTATGAATCATAGTTTAGGATTTAACATTTAGGGCTTAGAAATTAGTATCAAAGATTTAATATTTAAGGCTTACCCTCCTAATAGCCTCTTGGCTCTTTTTACTGCAGATGATGAGTCTTGGGTTTCTTTGCCCCAAGATTTTGTTTTGATGTAGTTTCCTTTGTTTTGGGTTCTATTCCCGTTGTAATCCAAAAAAAAAAGGTTTAATTTTTAGAATTTAGGGTTTAAAAAATATAATTCTGGATTTGATATTTAAGGTTTAGAGTTTATGAATTACATTTCATGGTTTAGGGTTTAACAGCTTCAATACCCCCTCTTCTCATTCCTGGCCATATACCTCTGTGATTCCATTAATTATTTGCATACCCCAAATCCCATTTCTCTATTTGCTCATGTGACAACTGCATGCCTAGAACCAATTGAAGAAATTATGTAAAAGGAAATATGAACCATTATAGTTACTGAAGTTTATGTCTCGTGTGGTTGAGTTCACTACTGGGGGTGCATGGCGGAACCAGAAAGATCATCGAACAGAAAGACAAGAGTATAACCCTTTTTCTTCTGCCATTGTTAATTGAAGAAGGAAGATCCTTGAAATGTCTCGGCAATAAAACAAGGCATACTAATATATTATAGCTTTTAGCTTCGGAAATTTCTTTTGCCTGCTAAGGGTCATACATGGATCTATGAGGCTGATATTAAAAAGTGTCATTTTTTTTTTAATTAATGTCACGAGTATCCTCATTTTATCTAATTGGATGTGAGACTAATTTCGTTTAAAAGTTAGAGCAATTACGATTTTTTTTCTCCCAATAATGTTTTTACTGAACCTCGAACCCTTGACCACATCCAACTTCAAATGAAATACAACCCATCATATTTTATATTTCTGGAGTTCCTCATGAGAAAGCCCCATAAAATTTTAAAAGGTGAGTTAAGATTAAAAAATTAAAAAGGTTTTTGGACATGCGAATGTATTACTGATGCTGTAGTATGAGATTACCAAACCAAACATTTTGAGGTCTTATACCTATCACTAATTTTTCCTTACATTTTTTCACTACCATGGGCCCTGTTTAATTTAAAACGTTGTTTAAATGGTTTAGATTTTACCATGTCCCACCAATGTGAAAAATGTGATGGGGAATTGGTGATGGGTTGACCATTTCTCATACAAAATCTGGTTCATCTTCTATATATCAGAATGATTGAAGTGCAGTGTGAAAACCCAAAAAAAATAAAATAAAAAATTGTTGCAGTTCACTTTGATAAAACAAGAGGCCAGAAAGGCCAACGTTTGGTAGCAGGTTCAAAATTGATTATATCAACTTGAGGCATGATGACTAAGTAAAATATATTATCACTGCAAGTTATTCTTTTTCTTGGAATTATTTCCTTAGCAGAAGTGAATACTACATTAATGGTAAGCTTCGTAATTTTAAGTTTATCATCAAACGAGGTCTAAATATTTGCTTCTATCAGCACTGTTTCCTATTGAAACTAGTGGGTAGACCTAACAGCCAGAAGCACCTTATGGGGAGAAAATGTGATTCTGTAAAAAACTGTAGGGTGTTTGCAACTGAACATAACAGAAAACTCATTTATCAAGCAAAATGGAATGAGTTTAAACTTGACAAACATTGCAACAAGGCCAACAATTGTTAGTAATTATAAGATTTTATCAAAATGACATCTCTTCACTTCCATAGAAGAAGAGGCCAGAAGGACTACCATTAGGCAGCAAGGCCAACCTCACAGCACCTTCAGCACCTTCATCAAGAGTCAATATGCCAGAATTGCAGGTCATATCTGTTTTCACAAAGCCGGGGTGATAGGCATTGATGCAGAATGATTGTTGCTTCTTCGCCAGAATCCTTGTGTAGCCATTCAAAGCAGCTTTGGAGACAATATATGCAGACAAAACAGCAGGCCAGCCTTTGATTTCTAATGATCCTCTTTGAAATCTTTTAGAAATCGATTCAAAACATCATCAATCTTTTCCTCGGTGAGGTTTTCAACATCACTTAGTACTTCTTTAGCCCATCTATTTGGTAACTTCCGCAAAAAATATGAGGAATAAGGGTTAATGTCATCTTCAATTGTACTAATAAGTAATAATTCAATAACAAATAAAGTAATAGCATGTTTGAGTTTGCAGTTTATGCTTCTGGAAAAATATGATATCAATTACAGAATCAATTTAACATCAGATATGATCATAAAGGATGGTTATCTTCAAATTATTTTATGATATAAACAAATTAATTTAAACTTATCAAACGGTAAAAGAAACAAATACTTAGTTCACACACCTCAAGTTTTCCCATATCGGAGGAAACATTAACAATTCTTGGCGAGTCTGATAATTGGAGAAGGGGAAAAAGTGCTTGACATGTTTCTTTGGCACCATAGTAGTTTGTTAGGATAGCTGGTTCAGCTAACTCATAACTTTGAGTCCATATTTTATTCCAATCAACATTCACACCTTTTTCCTGCAATCAATAACAAGAAACTTGATTCTATTTATAGCTTGAGCTCGGACAAGAAAGAGGGGGTTGGGTGTGTGTGTGTGTGTGTGTGGTGGGGGGGTGGACAAGATAACTGTGATTGATACATACTACATTTAACATTAAGAAAATCAACTTCAGATTCACAAATTTTGCTAGTCCCATGAAACAAGAGCTCTAGCAGTGAAATTGTTATAAATATTTCACTATCAATCTCCACATTTGAGTTGGGAAATGTATAACAGGTTTCCATTCCCTGTCCTATTGTTACAATTTGTTACATCTTTGGCATTGGCTAACAAAAATCACTGCTGATAAATGATGCTAAGCTTACCTAGTCACTAACAAATAAGGTGGTGATACCTTAATCTTGATATTAAAAATTTATTTCTAAACTAGATCAAGCTTCTATTCATATAGCGCAAGCTGCCATTTGTTTGCCGTAAACAGATAAAAGGAAATTAATGTATGCAGTTTAAAAAACATACCGCAAACCCTGAAGCTGCTGAAGCTTCAAACCCTGAAGCTGCAAAAGCTTCAACATCTAAATTTGCTCCTGAAATGGCTGCATTGTTCACCTACACAAAACCCAAGTCTAAAAACATTTCCCACCATGAAAAATGCAAGTAAAATTGCTTTTCCTTCTTTTCTCTGCTATTAGCTTGTTCATACCAAGATATCAAGTTTTCCAAATTGGGTTCTGATGAAATCTGCAAGAGAAGCAATACTAGCTGAATCAGTTACATCAAGCTGATGAAAAACTAGATTGCCAGAGAGAGCATGCTCTTTGAGTTTCTCAACAGCTTCATAGCCCCTTTTCTCATCTCTGGCTGTTAGCACCACTGTTATCCCATTGGAAGCCAATTGCTTGGATATCCCAAATCCTATTCCTTTATTTGCTCCTGTTACAACAGCATACCTAGAAACCAATTCAACAAGTTATCAAAAATTACAGGAAGAACATGGAAAATAAAGAAAACGGTACCTTTTCGTTGCTTCTGCCATTGTTCACGATTCATGACCGAAGCAAGTTCCTAGCCAAGGGATCATTGTTGGCATAGGATAATTGATGAGTAGTTGGGCCGCTGTTAGTTTACTCCCTAAGATAAATAATGAAATTTAATGGGCTTTATAGAATTGTGAAATTGGGCTAACGCTAGGATTATTGCTTCTGCCGAGAGGATAAATGAAAGATTATTATAATTTTAGTTTTCAATTTTATTTATAATATGAATAGTAGTGCTGAATAACTAGTTTAATTATAATTATAAAATTATAGAATTTATTTTAATTAATTAGAAAATTATANTTATTTCAATTAATTAGAAAATTATAATTAATTATAATTGCTTTTAAATACATGCTGCATTATACATTTTGTTTTTTATTTATTTAAAGTAATAGTATTTTTAATATTTCCCGTTTGCTAAAAAGCAACATGTTATGCATGAACAACTTGATAGGCATGGTATAATTCATTAAATAATAAATTATTCTTTGTAAAGAAAAATTCATGAATATATCTTATGACTTGTAGATATAAAATTGTTGTTGATGCTAATATTGTTATATCGTTTATGTTTCCAATCATTGTATGGAAATAAAAAAATAAAAAAATTGATTTGTCAAACTTTATATGAGATTAAAAGCAAATCAGAATTTTGAAAAAGAAGAAAAAAACTTGAAGAGAAGCTCATACACCCTTCTTTTGAGAACTGTATATTTATCAAATTCTTCACAAAGAAAATGTTTATACTGATTTCAAGACTTGGAGAGACTTTTTAGAGATTTTTTTTTTTTTTTTGCAAGATTTGATTTTGTTGAATGATTAATTTGTTAAGTTTTTTCTTTTTGTTATTTTTAATATAAGGAAAAAAGTATAACGCTAGCATTACTAACTAAATTAAATTTCATATATATAATTTTTTTTTTGTTTTCTAAAGTGTCCTCAGACTTTGTCTAAGACTAATCTTCTGAGGTACGGTCGGGCGCTAAAGTAGAGATCTCTCTTCAAAAAATTTGCTACATCTACAAAAGCTTGAACTCGATACCACTTATTTAAGTGACCAGAGCCCTTTTCACTTAGACCAACATTGGTTGGTATCATATATAATTATATATCATGAAAAAATGTTGAATATTTTTTTTTAACACTAGATTCGTTGAAATGGCAATTCCATTCTCTCATAATTTCTTCCCTAGGTCTTATCAAACATGTTGTGCCTTTTAATTTTGGGTAAAGACTTGCAATTTCATTATTCAAATTATTAATATTTTTTTGCGGACAATTTAAAATTAGCTTAAGATTTGGTTATATCATATTCTTAGGTTCTAGCTTGGGTTACCCTATACTTCCCTAGCACACACCAAATGTNCTCTATCTGCAGGCAAAAAAAAAAAGTTAGAGTTAGCTATTTGCCTAATCAAGCTATTATTTTTACTGGACTTATTGATGCGTGTAAAATCTTTTAAGAACTCTTAAAACGAATTCTCACCAGTTGTAAAAAGATGTATTGGAGGAATAAAACAATTATAAGAAAACATATGTATTTAATTAATTAAGCACATACATAGTAATAATTCTAAAATATTAAATAATACACATGATGAACAATATATCTGAATACTATTTTATTGGAGGCAAATATCTGTCAATATTTGAACCCTAGTACTTGTGAGATTAGAATCTCAAATCACACGCCGCAAACTTGCTAGTACTAGCTAGAAGAAAACACATTAGGTTTGAAAATAGAATTAGTTCAAAGACAAATTGAAGTACATCAAATTTCATGGCTACTTAGACTTATTTTTAAGAAACAAATGAGATGATGATAGATCAAAATGGTACCACTTCATCTAGAGCAAAGAAGAGGCCAGAAGGACCATTATTTGGCAAGAGAGCAAGCCTTGCAGGATTTTCAGCACCATCATCAATGCTTAAGATGCCAGTGTTGAGGTTTATATCAGTCTTGACATAGCCAGGGCAGATACAATTGACACGAAAACGAGGGAACTTCTTTGCCAGCATTCTTGTGTAAGCATTCAGAGCTGCTTTTGCCACTGTATAACCAGAAACGCGAGTTGGCCAACCTTTGGTTTCCAATGAACCCTCTTTGTAATCTTTTAGAAACTCTCTAATCACCTCATCTACTCTTTCTTTTGTAAGGCTTTCAATGTCGCTCAACACTGATTTCGCCCACTCACTTGGCATATTCTGAATCAACAAATACAAGCAAAATCGTCATTTAAGTTTCATGAACTGTGCTCAATTAATTAAATCTTTTGATTAACTGTACCTTCAAGGACCCCATTCTGGATGAGACATTGACAATCCTTGGTGAAGTGGAAAACTGGAGTAAGGGAAGAAGAGCTTCAATTACTCTTTCTGCACCATAGTAATTTGTTCTCACACATTCCTCAGCCATCTCATAATCTTGTTTTAAAATTTCATTCCAATCAACTTTTTCACCATTTTTCTACAAGAAAGATAAGATTAGTTCTCTAGGGTGTCAACAATAATAAGCAAAACTTTCAATATCTCATCATATATAGTAGAGTCCTCAACTATTAAAATATTCTCTAGTAGTCAATAGATTTCTGATTTTAAATCATAGACAAAAAAGTATGGTAGATTAGCTCATATGATATTCTTCAACATATACAAAAGGTGGAAGCTTTAAGAATGGGAAAACAATCACCATAGCTAATTAGATCTGATGTCATGAAGTTATTTCAAGAAACCTGGCATGCACCAATAGTACATCAAAACTATCTAGCTGCTGCTTATAATAAAAACTTAGAAAGCTACAATGTTTATGCAAGAATACTAAGAATTACATGTATGGAAGACCAAGGTTCCAGTAATCAAGAATATCGTTTGGTAGAGTACTCCATGGGGAATCAAATAAAACGAGCATTCCTAAATATATAAAGTATGCACAAACCATGAAATGCAAGAAAAAAAAATGCAAAAACAGCAATTTTGACCATTTGCATGTATATCCTCTATATATAAATTTTAGTTTCCTTATTACGATTAATATCCCATACGGTTTCATTTGCTTGCTATCTAAATTAACATACTTTTATTACTTAAGTAGTACATGATAAATTTAGTTGATGTCAAGTTCAGTTGATGATGTACATAATATACAATAGATATGTCAATCTTATAGAATATCCTTCTAAGCAAATTGGATTTTTTTTTATTGTTTGTCACACTCCAAAATCCAATGGATCTAAGACAACATATACATGAGGAAGCGCTAAAAAATGTGAGCTTAAATGGTTTACTGACGTTTTCTAAGAAATGAGACTTTAGATTTGCTTAATATATAATGAAGGTAAGAAATAGCAAGCAAAGAAAATAATAAGCTTTTGACTTTCTTTTGTTTTTGTATTTTTTTAAATTTACTGGAGACTACTTAAATCTTCTTATAATTTCACCATACTCAATCTCAATAGAATTTTAAATCTATGACTTCTATGATAAAATACAGAAAACTTAACATCGTAAGATCATGTCCCTCTAGAGATTTTGACTTTTATTTATTGGTGTTTGATAGAGAAGGAAAAAATAGGACATTGAAATAGATGTTTTGTTTGAAATATGACATTTTCATCGTTATTTATTTCATCCATTGTTTCTAAACCTTCCATTCTCAACGTTCTCATTTCACCCACCCAAGCACACCCTTTTTTCCACCAAATTTAGAACCCGTTTAACTATACGAACTATTAACACAGAAGGGTTTTTTTTGCTGAACATATGCCCCAGATTCTCTTACTGCTTTAAAAGAAACCCAACGACCCACTTCTCTTTTCTTCAGCTCCCTTTGGACCACCTCCACTAACTTTTCTCGAGGTGTGCATGGTTAAAGTTTTAAGATGCCAATGAGTATAATCATAACTAGAATGATAAATCCAAAAATATGAGTAAAACGTCTACAGATGACCATCAAGAAACTTAATCTTATTTGGAGTTTCATAAATTCTAGCCTTATCTGTGATCGGATCAGAGTTGATTTTCTGAGTTTGGATCAGCCGAGATAGAAATGAGTAAGCTTACATATCTAATCAGAGCATCATAATTGACTATGCCCCCGCCTATTCCTGCATTGTTCACCTGCATCAAAATAGGTCACGTACTTTATAAGATATTGACGATATCAAGAAAAATTTCTTGCTCTTTGAGCTTAACCTAGTATAGAAAACATGTTCTTCAATAACTAATTCCAATGTAGATAAAGTAGCAACTTCGCTTTATCTTTTTCACGGTCAATTGCACTATGCTTTATTAGGTTTCTACCATTCACAGAACCAACTGTGATTCACTGAAGTCTGAACATTGATTTTCAAAACTATGTTTCCTATTTTTTGAATGAAAATTTTTCAAGAATTAAAAACCCTAGATATGCTTATGACGAATTTTCAATGAAGGAATAAGCAAGTTTTAGGGTCAATTATCACATTATTTATTTTTTAAATTAATGTAATATGGTGCATTCATCGCAACATGGCAAATCTAAGAAAGATGAGATTTCATAATAGGCATAACCAGCTAAAATAATAGTATATCTTGTTTCAGCTTTAAAATATTTTCTCTATAATCATATTTCAAATATAAATAAACTCTGACAAGGTGAAAAGGAGGGTAAAGTATTGTCATTCTTACCAAGATATCAAGTTTCCCAAATTGGGTTTTGATGAAATCTGCTAAGGAAGCAATGCTAGCAGGGTCAGTCACATCAAGCTGATGAAAAACCAGAAAGTCTGAGATACCAAACTCTTTAAGTCTTTCAACAGCTTTCAAACCTCTCTCCTCATTTCTAGCTGTTAGCACCACCATGACCCCACTTGAAGCCAGCTTCTTACATATCCCATAACCAATCCCCTTATTTGCTCCAGTCACAACAGCATACCTAGAATTGACAGTTCAGAAAGTGCTTATATGGTTTCAGCTTCTATTCAATTCTTAGAAACACCACAGTAGTTAAGCAGCAACATACCTTTTTGATTCTTCTGCCATTAAAGAGGATACTAGCTATGAGGATCAGATGTTTTTTGGTTTGTTCTGTGATCAGCAAGCCGTTACCTTCTCACTTCTTTATAACTGAGCTTCTTATAAATGTGAACCTAATCCAACTATGGATCTTGTTTCTTTCTTCAACACTTATACATATATATACACTCATGCATACTTATATAACATATGTATATATTATACATATTAATTGTACACATATTACATTTTTGTTTCCTATCTTGGCCCCAAGACTCCGTAAAACAGTTAGACTAGGTCTCCTTTGCTATATTGTTATGGACAATGTGAACAAAATTAAGACAAAGATCTCAAGAAAATCTTACCATTAAACACAATATCTCATACCTCTTTCATCTTATTTTTTAGTATTTTGGCTGTGACTCTAAGTTTAAATATAAAACTTACAAGCTCTGAGAATGACCTTAGTATCATTTAACTATATTCCTTTTGGTTCCTCCTTCATACATAACTTTGTTAGATTAAAATTATTTTTTGAGAGCAACTATATATTACAATCATTCTGAAAATACCAAACCTATAACTAGCAATGATAATACTAAACATTATCATTGCTAATAGTACTAACTAGCTACAACCTTGATATGAGATTTTTCTTGTAAGTAGAGAAGTAAGATCACAAGTCAATCTAAACAGAAACACTGTATAAAAGCAGTATCAAAAGCAAGGTACTTGAAGATTTTTAGATTAGTTATTTGCTTGGATATGTTCAATCCCACATGGGATAACGCCCAAACCATGAAAATGATATGCATGTGGGACAACATTGTGCTGGTGCTATGTCGCAAGACCATGTGTCAGAAGACTGTGCAATAGCTTATATTTTATAACCTCATAACCCCTGCCAGATTACATTATGCAGCAATTTACAGGCACACATGATTAATAAAGTAATTAAACATTTTATATTACCACTAGATGAGTTAAACTCTGTCACTTTTCCTATTTCATTATAAAAGAGCATATCAAATGCCAGGCATGATTCTAGGAATATTAACCCCAATTAACATAACACGTGTCACATTCCCATCAATTCTAAATAGCTTTGGTTAATTAATCTTTTCGAGGCCAGTTAACTGTTGGGCCTTGTTTGAGATGGTTAAAATTTTGAGACAAAAGCAACAATATAAAATGAAATGAGAAAGCTGAATATGAATAATGTACTGAGATATCCATATATGTCTTGATACATTACTCATTTTCTAGAGGATATACTATATTATTGAAGTTTGAAAGAGCAATGAAAACTCTGTTAGTTTTTTCTCCATTACTCCAGCCTGCAAAAATCACATTTTCTTGTTTTCCTTGTACTAACTGTAATTATAGTTTGATGGCTCCTGTAGCTGTTATAGCAATTCAAATCCTCTGTCAAAAACAAGAAGTTAATAACAAGCTAGAATAAAGTGCTGTAACAGAGTAGTAATTAAAAAAGAAAGGAACTTTAGATGACTAGCTTTTTGGCGACTTGCCATACTAGAAATTTGGAATAGATGCCAATTGGGATAGCTAGAGCTGTTTGTGAGATTATTATAGAGGACAGAAGAGGGACAAAGAGAGAGAAAGAGGACGAAATGTTCCTGTTTGACACATGTTTAGTTCACCACCTTGTTGTGTATAAACTACGTTGATGTATCAACAGCTTTTTAAGCAGTTGTCTGTGCCAGTGCATACATACTCCAATATATTATCACTCAAATTGCAGTTAACAATCAATAAGACATCTAAGAAAATTCAAAGGCTAGTGTTTCAAACATTAACATAGGAGGAAGTTTCCTTAACATCTTTGTTATATGTGAAAAACAAATCAGGCTCAACAACGCATCAAAGACTCATATGACTATGTTCTTTATTATTACCTGGAAAATTGTAAGATATCCAAATCATATCCAATAGCTTGACACATTCTGACATCTCAAAAAAAAAAAAAAAAAAAAAAACAACA
>QAOA01005709.1:67014-95293 GCA_003255065.1 Cercis canadensis
GGCTTGAATATGGGTCATGTTCAACACAGAAGGGTTGAATTTGGCTATCCCTTCCACCGCCTCCGGAATGTCGAAAGTGGACAGAGTCTGTCCCACACTGTGATGGCCATAGCGTGTCCACATGTAGATTGCATATGTGAGACGCACACAATTGAATTTGTTCTTCACAACCTGACCAACAATGTTCTTCACAGGCTGCTTGTCAAGACCCTCAGGTAGCATTGGCTGAAGGTGACCGGCCCAATTGGCACAAACCAGTTTGGCACGTTGCCCTGTGGCATCATCTATGATCCATCTATTCTGGGTTGAGAGAGGATAAGCATTGGAAAAAGATGCAAACAGAGCAGAAAAAGAAACAAGAAGAACAAGAAGGAGGGATTGTGAAGATTTGCCCAACATTTTGTGAGGATGAGAATGGTGGTTCCTTTGGATTTTCATCGCTCTTCTGATGGCCTCTTATATAGAGATTCTAGCTCAGATAAATCTTCTTTGTTTAGGTCAATCCAATCACATAAAGTCATTTGAATTCTAAAGATAAGATTATCCTTGGAATTGGATTGTCAAGAGAATCTGATATCCAACTCTGGTGTTACGTCTTACAGAGTATTTGTGACATTTACCATGTCTGTTTGTGCCAGAATTGGACCCATTAATTATGGGTTTTGCGATATTGTATCACCTAATTAAAGAAACGAAAGGAAAAACAAGAAGGTATTAGCAAATTGTACAGTCAACTCACTTGAACTTCTTCAGTTATTGCCATGACTACCTCAATTATCACTCAAATAAAAAAAAAAAATTACACAAAGTGTATGATATTAACGGATTCAATAATATATGATGTTTTCCTGGACTATAACTCCTATAATAAGTGAATTTGATCAATAACCCGCAGGGTAATTACAACGATGCTTGACCAAACAGCTTATAGTTGAGTGGTATTGAAGTCATTTTTAGAATTTGTGAATTTTATATTTGAATACAAAGTCGTAACTAAAAGTAAAAAAAAAAAAAAAAAAATTAAAATGATGCTTGATTAGTTTGTTATGTGTGTATATTTCTGCTGTTAATGTGTTTAGCAAAACAATAAATACACATTGTGACTGATTTTTGGTGAAGGGGATTTTTTTTTTTCTTGAGAATGACTAAAAATGATGGTTTAGAAATTTCAAAACTCTAAAGGAAATAAAAGGTTGATGATCAGTTCGAAAATGTATAGTTGTGTTTAGTGGATAAAGAAGTTACTGTTCCTTGTAAGTCCTAAAAATTGGTTAGTCTTCTAATTCTCCGTTTATTCTTTTGCTTGATCCAACGTTAATGTAAAATGCTATATATTATCACTAAATTAAATCATATTCTTTTTTAGCCACAAGATATTTTGTTAAATTTGTTCCATGCACCATATTTGTACTTGTACATATTCATGAGCTTTCTTCATTATCACAAGTTTAAATTATTTGCTTAATTTCAAAGTTTAATGTATTGAAAGTTCGTAGGCAAAAGGGTCTCTTTTCCCCTTGCTTGGCTCCGACATCACCCAGAAGGTGAGAGCGGTGTCATAATTTATTGGAAGTGGTATCAAGTGTCAACCATTTCTTGTTTCTTGTAAGGACCTAAGGTATGACATTGACAATCCATAAAAGATGGCCAGTGGAAAGGGGTAACTTGAAGGTTGAAAAATATTGCAACTCACAAGTGTTTCCTACATTTGGGTCAAATAAGGACATAAAATACCTAGAACACACTATATTTTCCATTGTAATATATCCAAAATCATTCAAAAGCTGGAAACTTCTTGCTGAGCAAAGAAGAGGCCAGAAGGGCCACCATCCGGCAGCAGGGCTAACCTTACAACACCAGCAGCACCATCTTCTGCAGATAAGATACCGCTGTTTCTGTTTATGTCTGATTTGACAAAACCAGGGCAAACACAGTTAACACGAAAGTTAGGGTACTTCGCCGCCAAAATTCTTGTGTATGAATTCAGGGCTGCTTTGGAGACCACATATGCAGACAGAAAGGTAGGCCAGCCTTTAGTTTCTCTTGAGCCTTCTTTTAAGTCTTTGATAAACTCCTTCAATACCTCATCTATTCTGTCTTCTGTAAGATTTTCAATATCTTCCAACACCCCTCTGGCCCATTCATTGGATATGCTCTGAAACACCAACATAAAACAAGTTTCCCATTATTGTGATGCTGATATAGAATTGAAACTCAAATAGACAACTTAAACAAACTTCTGCTACTTCATACCTTTAACAACCCTCCTAAGGAGGAAACATTAACAATTCTAGGTGAGTTAGATAACTGAAGAAAGGGAAGTAATGCCTCAGCTGTTTTCTTAGCACCATAGTAGTTCGTTTCTAGGCAATTTTCAGCCAATTCGTAAGTTTGGGCCAGATTATTCCAGTTGATTGTTGACCCGACCTGCATTCATGTAGAACGAGCTCAATCTCTTTTAGAGGTTTTATATAGATGAATACCCCCGCAGAGAAAACATGGAAAATGCATACTGACCACCTTATCCAAATTGATTCTACTGATTCCTGCATTGTTTACCTGCACAAGAATTTGAAATTCTTACAATGATTCTTTTGTATAAACCAAAATGGTGACCAAAATGACAAGTTGCTTTTATGGTGAACTCCTTTAAGATCTGTTGGATCCTCATGTTAAACCCATCAGTTTATCTGAATCAGGTCGCTGTCAGCAAAAACAGACTGAGCCATTTGATTTAGCAGATCAATAATATAGCATACAGTTTTACAGTTCCAATTGGCCCAACCTCAACCTGATGTAAAAGCAAAGTAACATGTTTGGTCCAAATAAAGCGCTGCTCAATTAACTGAATAGCATTCTCTCTATCATCTAAAGTCACAAAAAAGAAGGTAAAATGCTAAAATTGAGAATTTTAGTCCATAAATCGCTTTTGGTTGTTTTTAAGCTAACTGGGTTTATGTTAGACATGAGAACAACTTGAGAGGCATAGTCAGACATTCTTATATGACCCCAATAAAAATGCAACTTTTTGAGATGCTGCTAACTTGTTATGGTACTTCAGGGTTTTAGTGTGGCCTACCAAAGTAGAGTAAGCATGTAGATTCCAAGCACTCCTTTGTCGATAAAGAGCCCTGAAAAAACTATACTTGTTGACTAATCTTAGAATTGGGTGCTTACGAGAACAATTAGGTGCACGTATGGATGGATTTAAGATTCACCAAATGCTTTTACATTGACACAAGAAAATGTGAAAATTAAAAATAAACTTGAGAATATTTAGTATTAACTGCATGTCTTCTTACCAAGATATCGAGTTTCCGAAACTCGGTTTTAACGAAATCTGCTAAAGACGCAATACTAGCAGGGTCCGTCACATCAAGCTGGTGGAAAATCACAGGGTGAGAGACATCACACTCTTTCAATTTCTCAATTGCTGCAAGACCCCTTTTCTCATCTCTAGCTGCGAGCACCACCTTGATCCCATTCGAGGCCAACTGCTTTACAGTCTCCAATCCTATCCCTTTATTTGATCCTGTAACAACAGCACATCTGAAAGCACAAGCAAATTCAGGAAAATTATACGAAGTTCATACAATGAACAAAAGGAAGGGTTTTTCAATGTGGATTTTCGGTCTGTGGAAATGGGTTAGATTGGAATTTATTATTTCTTTAAATTTTTTTTTTTTTTATAAGATTGGATATTCTTTAATGTTTTAAATCAAGTACTTGAATCACATGATAACGACCACTATTTTCATTATGATAAGCCGATAATGAGAAACTTCTTTCTTGCGCCTTTTAAGCCTTTTGGGATAAAGAGAAAATGAAATTATATATGAGAAATAAAAATATTACTTATAGTCTTATACACTAGTTAGCTACTTGCTTCAAAGTTTATACACTTGGCCATATAAAAAAAAAAAAAAAAAATTATACACTTGGCAAAGAATGTGTGTCAAATTATAATATATAAATTTAATTAAATTTAAATTGTGTTATATGATAATATAAAATTAAGAAGTTTGAACTCTTTTCTTTGTCATGGACAATGAACTAATCAAATCACAGATAAGGAACAAATAGATTTTAATGGGAAATGAGCAATTTGGTTCATAAATTTTAGGATCTCCCAACAAGAGGAAGAACAAGGTGCTCTCACAGGACACTCATCTTAGCTAAAAAATCCTCTTTTTAATCGAACCCATAGCTGCATAGCAATTATACTCGGGGCATAATTTTCCAACGGATTACGCTAAGTTTATTCCAGTTGATTGTTGATCCCACCTGGACCACTCCTAGCAGCTCTGGCTAACCAAACAAAACTCTCATGAGCCAACTTATTACAATCTGTTGGCACCCACTTAAAATCCATGTTACCTTTCAAGGAATAATAAAGGAGTAAAACTTCATTTTGTCCCTCACTATATTGGGCACTATCAATTGAGTCTCTCACTGCCAAAATAATTTAATCAAGTCTCTCATTAGTCAATTTTGCTTCAATCAAATCTCTCTGTCTAATTTCCGCTAAGTTTACTGATGGAAATGCTAATGTGGCCGTTACAAGGGTGATGTGTCACAGTTAAATATCACATCGGCTGCCTGTGGAAAGCATTATTTGTTGACTGGGCAAGGACGACGTCGTTTGTCCCATTTTAAATGCCCTCAAAGCATCATCTTCTACATTGCAGCCCCGTGCTCCAATTGAAAGAGGCCGTCGACAAAGAGAGGGATTTTCAAGTGTTGCATTCTGAAGCTTTAATCCACACCTTCAAGCTTTGCATTTTCAAAGAAAAAGAAGAATGGGTGGTGCCGACGTGGAAGAGAGAAGACATTTAACAGGTTAGTTGTGGGTGTTTTCAAACACCTAAGCTCCCATTCTCCATGTACTCGTACACCAAAATCCAAAAATCATCCGCGCTGCAACTAAATAACAGTTTCACAATATTAGCATGCCGAATTTGACCCAATGTTTCAACCTCCGACCTGAACACTGAAAACACGCTTGTTAAGAATAGGACTATATCTTCTTCGTTAAACTCAATTCTTTGGAATGTTCTTGTCTTATAAGCACACTTGTATTTGCCCCCAAAAGCAAATGACTTGCTCTTTACGAACCAAAGCAGAGACCCAACAAGGAGTACAACGCAGGCAACTAAAATAATTATAGCAATCAAAGATAAAGGTCTCGATTTGGAACACGGAGACAGGGAGTTCAAATCTGGGCTACAGAGATCCGGGTTACCGAGTAAACCCGACAAATACAATCGGTGATCGAAAGCAGCAGGCACATTTCCATACAATTTGTTGCCCGACACATTGAACTTATTGAGCTTGAGTTTCGTCAACTCCATCAGAATCTCCCCCGTCAATAAATTTACCGCGAGATCAAGATAAGTTAAGTCTGGNGAACACGGAGACAGGGAGTTCAAATCTGGGCTACAGAGATTCGGGTTACCGAGTAAACCCGACAAATACAATCGGTGATCGAAAGCAGCAGGCACATTTCCATACAATTTGTTGCCCGACACATTGAACTTATTGAGCTTGAGTTTCGTCAACTCCATCAGAATCTCCCCCGTCAATAAATTTACCGCGAGATCAAGATAAGTTAAGTCTGGTAAATCACCCAGTTCTTGTGGAATTGTACCGGAGAGCCCTTTCTTGGATAAGTTCAATTCCTTCCTCATAATGCAGGCAACATGGCTACGTCATTTCCTACAATGAATGAAAAATAAAAAGCAACTGCACAGTCACCTCCTTTAACAGTATAAGGAAAAAGAGACACCACAACAAAACAAAAGCAAATAGGTCGCCTAGTTAAGTTAGACTTTGCAAGTTCTTATTGTTTCGGTAAATAGTCAAATGATGGTCATAGTGATTTACACAATTTCTTATTCAAATAGTCATCTCCTTTAACCCACTTGCCAAAGCGTTCCCTGGTCTCCTTGATGATTTTCATCCTCTCTTGTACTTGAAAATTCCCAAAGTCTTGCTCTCTAACTCGACACTCCTGTCTGACACCGATAATCCTTTTCTTGGAGAAAGATCAACAATTTCCCGAAGAGTGGATATAGTGTGGACATAGGGGAGACATAAAAGTAAAGCCGCTAATTGGGGGAGCAGTTGTCGACCGAAATGACTCGCTGGAGATGGGCTCCGGCACCGCATGCCTGTGTAATGCCTTGAGGGGTTAACAAAATTTAGTGGTTTGGGATGGTGGTGTAGGTTGTAGTGTCTAAATTGCCTTGTGACTCACCATGACGCACCAGTATTATTCTCTTGGGAAGGATCGCCCTGTGATCTGGCATACCCTCAATACTCTTACTCTCTCTCTCCTCAAATCTCAACAGATCGAAATTGAAAGTATAGTTCTTCGTTCCGTTTGTTTATGGGTTCTAGTAAACAAATTAGAGTAATTTTATAGACAATATCGTTCAGCAGTGGGGTTTATGGGTTGTATACCTCTCTAGTCTGCTCCTTTGGGTTTTCTTTCATATTCAACGTATCTATCTTCTCGATAATTTATAGGCTTCCTCTCTTCTCTTCTTTCTTTGTGCATTACTGCATTTGCATGTATTAGACTAAAACCCCATTTAATGAGGAATCCGTGTAGGCATCTTAGGTGGTATTTAACAGTGACACATCACCCTTTAACAACCACATCAGCATTTTTATCAGTCGACTTAGCAGAAGTTAGACGGAGGGATTTGATTGAAACGAAATTGACCAGTGAGGGATTTGATTAAATTATTTTAGCAGTGAGGGACTCAATTGATAACGCTCAATATAGTGAGAGACAAAAATAAGGTTTTACTCAATAATAAAGCTTAATTTTTTTTGTAGTTAGTTAGATATCCCATGAGCTGGGTTCCCCATTGACTTGTTGGTTTGGATAGCTTTCTTAACTATCATGTCTTGGGTTCGAAGCTGGCACAAAGCAGAGTTAGATATCCCATGAGATGAAACATGACTTTTACGAGAGTGCCATTGACCCATACTTATAATGGCCTATTCTTTCTAACGTGAACCCATTAAAAAAGCAAACTCTATGGGTCTAATAGAAAAATAGCATCCGGTCATATTATACCACTCATATTCAATTTAAATTTACATTTGGGTTCTTAAAAAATTTAAAATTTAATAAAATAGTTCTTAAAAAAATATTAATTATAAAATAATCTTAAAAAAAATTGATATACATAATAAAATAGTCTAATATTTGTTAAATTTGAAATATTTCAATGATTATTTTATTATATATATCAATTCTTTTGAAGATTATTTNTATTTTGTAGTTAGTATTATTTCAAAGACTATTTTGTTAAATTTTAAATCTTTCAAGAACACAAATATAAATTTACTCTTAACTTTATCTATACTATTACGTTAACATTTTCCCTCAACATGAGTCACGTCAAATTACCAAATCCGCATCAGAATCCAAACATATCACACTCACCTTGCTTTTTTAGATGATCTCTTTGATTTCTTCGATTGATTTTGTCACAATCAATTGATTCAAGGTCTTTGATTAAATTTCAATCCTTGACTTAATTGAGTTAGTCATGGTTGTAATCCCTTGGTTTACTAAACAGAATTATGAAAGAATTATCTTATCCAACCATAGTTGTGATCCCTTGATTTACTAAACAGAAGTATACTAGAATTATCCTATCCATATTCATACTCTGCTACAAGAATTTTTGCTTATTATGGATAGCCAATTATTCCCACCCCACCATTCTCGACAGCATCTTTGATTTAATTCTAGCATTAATTTCTTGGTTTTTTTTTTGGGGTAACTTATTTTCTTCCCATAAATCTTATCTCACTCATTAATTTGTTGAGTAGTATTTGCATGAACATAAACAAGTTTTGTTTCAAATTCTTCAATGAAAGAAAGAAAGTTATTCCCTCACGTTTTTATTATCTTATATATATGATGAGAAATATGAAAGATCAAATATATGGAGAGAGTGAGAGAGAACAATGAATTATTCAAAATTAATTGAATAAAATTGCTGCAATAATATGAAGTATGCAACAATTAAGATATAATGTACATTTGATATAAGACATTTTATCCCAACTAGTATTTAGATTTTAGACATTTGTGAAAACAAGCTGGAACCACTGGCTTTGGGGATTGTCCAAGCATGAAGAATCATCTGTAGTGCAGATGCATTTTGCAGTCACAATGCTGGATGAGTTTGAATCCTTCTGCAAGCACAATTGTCCCCCATGTTGATCAAAGTTAGCCAAATGAAGCTTAGTAAGTGACACAGATTTCCAGTAACTCTTGTTGCTTTTGCAATCACCAGTGACAAGTGCTGGTTGCCCTTCACCAGCTGCATTGAGGCACTTGTTAGTGCCACTCAAAAACACTTGAGCTCCAGTACCAGCATGAACCCATCTGTTTTTGGTCTCACAGCTACCCAATTCAAGCTCATTCTTGGCATTCACTTGGACGCATTGGCCACTTTGTGGGTGATGCATGATAGATTGATAGGGGAGTTTGGAGCTAGGATCTGCAGTAAGAGCAAAAACACATGATATAAGTAAATGGTATGTTACAAAGTGAATTTTTTTTGTCTTCAACAAGTTCGATGAATTTACTAAGTGAAAGGTATACCTTGGTTCTTCCTTTGCAGAAGTTGGAACTTGTCAGGGAATTGTGGGTATCTAAGCTGTGTAAAAGAGGCATCCAATATGCCAAACGTCTCTTCCAAGGAAACTTTGTCTTCTCTTAAGTAATAGCCACCTTGCAATGCCCAGATGCCCCAATCCATGTCTCTCCCAACCAAGTAGGATTGAAGGCAAGTCACAAACTTGTTGTCTGCATTATCACTAGTTCCCTGGGTCTGGTCAAACCCGAATTCTGTAATGATCAAAGGAACTGCATTCTTACCCATGGTAAGGAACCCAGTTCTTTGGTCTATCCCTTCAATGCTATGGGCGCAAATCCTGTTCAATGGTTGCTTGTTCCAGATTTCTTTCAATTTGAGTGTTCCAATTCCAGACCATGAGTATAAATGGGTCTCAAAGACCAATTTTTTACCCAAGTTCACCTTCAAGGGCTTCTTCTTCAAGAATTGAAGCTCAGTGTCATAATTCAAACCTGAAACAACCACTAACACGTTTGGGTTTGCCTTGTGAATGGCTGTTGTTGCTTGGCTTACGTAAGTGTACCAATCAGGCTCATTCTGGCGTGGACCATGTAGCTCATTCCTCAAGCTCATCGCAACCACCTGCAGTGCAAAAGATCAAATTCAATTATGATGTTATGTGCCAATATTGACCATGAAGAAGGGAAATAAAAGGTTGTTTTGTGCTTTAGTGGCTATAAGAATAAGATACATACTGCAGAGTTGCCATTGAATTTCTCGGCTGCCAAAGTGAGACCATGAATCCATTCCTGAGCATCAAAATGTCTATCTCCAAAGAACCCATTCTCATCATCATCACCACAGCACCATTTTGGCTCACTGACATGGTTATCAAACAAGACCTTCACATTTTGAGCACCAAGTTCATGAACCACGTGTTCAAAGGCTTGAATATGGGTCATGTTCAACACAGAAGGGTTGTACTTGGCTATCCCTTCCACCGCCTCCGGAATGTCGAAAGTGGACAGAGTCTGTCCCACACTGTGATGGCCATAGCGTGTCCACATGTAGATTGCATATGTGAGACGCACACAATTGAATTTGTTCTTCACAACCTGACCAACAATGTTCTTCACAGGCTGCTTGTCAAGACCCTCAGGTAGCATTGGCTGAAGGTGACCGGCCCAATTGGCACAAACCAGTTTGGCACGTTGCCCTGTGGCATCATCTATGATCCATCTGTTCTGGGTTGAGAGAGGATAAGCATTGGAAAAAGATGCAAACAGAGCAGAAAAAGATACAAGAAGAACAACAAGGAGGGATTGTGAAGATTTGCCCAACATTTTGTGAGGATGAGAATGGTGGTTCCTTTGGATTTTGCATCGCTCTTCTGATGGCCTCTTATATAGAGATTCTAACTCAGTTAAATCTTCTTTGTTTAGGTCAATCGCTTTTTGTCCTAACCTACTTCCTCTTTTTAGTATATGAATTAGTAACAGACTGTAATTCTTTATCCTACTATTTTTCAGTAACAGAGTGATTAACAGATTGAAATTCATTATCTTGATTTCAAAAACCTATAATTATCAGTAGAAATATTCTACGATTCTTTTAGAAGATTAATGAGTCCAATCCAATCACATAAAGTAATTTGAATTCTAAAGATAAGATTATCCTTGGAATTGGATTGTCAAGAGAATCCGATTTTCAACTTTGGTGCTACATCTTACAAAGTATTTGTGACATTTAGCATTCTGTTTGTGCCAGGATTGAACCCATTAATTAGGGGTTTTGCCATATTGTATCACCTAATTAAAGAAACGAAAGGAAAAACAAGAAGGTATTAACAAATTGTACAGTTGGCAGAGATAAGATCAACTCACTTGAACTTCTTCAGTTATTGCCATGACTATTTCAATTATCACTCAAATAAAAAACAAAAAATTATACAGAGTGTATGATATTAACAGATTCAATAATGTATGATGTTTTCCTAGATAATGGATAAAAAGTAAGAAAAAATAATTACTTTTTTTTTTTTATATTTTTGACAATGACTTTTGATTTAAACATAAAACTCATAAGAAAAAAATTATTACTTGGTAACAAATGATGAATGAGCCCAAATTCAATTAGTATAAAAAAAAAGTATTACTATAATTCCTATAATAAGTGAATTTGATTAATAACCCATAGGGTAGTTGCAACGATGATTGACCAAACAACTTATAATTGAGTAGTATTAAGGTCATTTTCAGAGTTTGTGGGTTTTATATTCAAATACAGAGTCGTAGCTAAAAGTAACCCAAAAAAGAAAATTAAAATGATGCTTGATTAGTTTGTTACATGTGCATATTTCGGCTGTTAATGTGTTTAGCAAACAATAAATACACATTGTGACTGATTTTTGGTGAAGGAATTTTTCTTTTCTTTTTTGAGAATGACTGAAAATGATGGTTTAGAAATTTCAAAACACTAAAGGAAATAAAAGGTTGATAATCAGTTCGAAAATGTATAGTTGTTTTTAGTTGATAAAGAAGTTAATGTTCCTTGTACGTCCTAAAAATTGTAATTCTTTTGGTTGATCCAACGTCAATGTAAAATGCTATATATTATCACTAAATTAAATCATATTCTTTTTTAGCCACAAGATATTTTGTTAAATTTGTTCCATGCACCATATTTGTACTTGTACATATTCATGAGCTTTCTTCATTATCACAAGTTTAAATTATTTGCTTAATTTCAAAGTTTAATGTATTGAAAGTTCGTAGGCAAAAGGGTCTCTTTTCCCCTTGCTTGGCTCCCACATCACCCAGAAGGTGAGAACGGTGTCATAATTTATTGGAAGTGGTATCAAGTGTCAACCATTTCTTGTTTCTTGTAAGGACCTAAGGTATGACATTGGCAATCCATAAAAGATAGCCAATGGAAAGGGGTAACTTGAAGGTTGAAAAATATTGCAACTCACAAGTGTTTCCTACATTTGGGTCAAATGAGGACATAAAATACCTAGAACATACTATATTTTCCATTATAATATGTCCAAAATCATTCAAAAGCTGGAAACTTCTTGCCGAGCAAAGAAGAGGCCAGAAGGGCCACCATCCGGCAGCAGGGCTAACCTTACAACACTAGCAGCACCATCTTCTGCAGATAAGATACCACTGTTTCCGTTTATGTCTGTTTTGACAAAACCAGGGCAAACACAGTTAACACGAAAGTTAGGGTACTTCGCCGCCAAAATTCTTGTGTATGAATTCAGGGCTGCTTTAGAGACCACATATGCAGACAGAAAGGTAGGCCAGCCTTTAGTTTCTCTTGAGCCTTCTTTGAAGTCCTTGATAAACTCCTTCAATACCTCATCTATTCTGTCTTCTGTAAGATTTTCAATATCTTCCAACACCCCTCTAGCCCATTCATTGGATATGCTCTGAAACACCAACATAAAACAATTTTCCCATTATTGTGATGCTGATATAGAATTGAAACTCAAATAGACAACTCAAACAAACTTCTGCTACTTTCGTACCTTTAACAACCCTCCTAAGGAGGAAACATTAACAACTCTAGGTGAGTTAGATAACTGAAGAAGGGGAAGTAATGCCTCAGCTGTTTTCTTAGCACCATAGTAGTTCGTTTTTAGGCAATTTTCAGCCAATTCGCAAGTTTGGGCCAGATTATTCCAGTTGATTGTTGATCCGACCTGCATTCATGTAGAAGGAGCTCAATCTCTTTTAGAGGTTTTATATAGATGAATACCCCCGCAGAGAAAACATGGAAAATGCATACTGACCACCTCATCCAAATTGATTCCACTGATTCCTGCATTGTTTACCTGCACAAGAATTTGAAATTCTTACAATGATTCTTTCGTATAAACCAAAATGGTGACCAAAATGACAAGTTGCTTTTATGGTGAACTCCTTTAAGATCTGTTGAATCCTCATGTTAAACCCATCAGTTTATCTGAATCAGGTCGCTGTCAGCAAAATCAGACTGAGCCATTTGATTTAGCAGATCAATAAATATAGCATACAGTTTTACAGCTCCAATTGGCTCAACCTCAACCTGATGTTAAAGCAAAGCAACATGTTTGGTCCAAATAAAGCACTGCTCAATTAACTGAATAGCATTCTCTCTATCATCTAAAGTCACAAGAAAGAAGGTAAAATGCTAAAATTGAGAATTTTAGTCCATAAATCGCTTTTGGGTGTTTTTAAGCTAACTGGGTTTATGTTAGACATGAGAACAACTTAAGAGGCATAGTCAGACATTCTTATATGACCCCAATAAAAATGCAACTTTTTGAGATGCTGCTAACTTGTTATGGTACTTCAGGGTTTTAGTGTGGCCTACCAAAGTAGAGTAAGCATGTAGATTCCAAGCACTCCTTTGTCGATAAAGAGCCCTGAAAAAACTATACTTGTTGACTAATCTTAGAATTGGGTGCTTACGAGAACAATTAGGTGCACGTATGGATGGATTTAAGATTCACCAATTGCTTTTACATTGACACAAGAAAAAGTGAAAATTAAAAATAAACTTGAGAATATTCAGTATTATCTGCATGTCTTCTTACCAAGATATCGAGTTTCCCAAACTCGGTTTTAACGAAATCTGCTAAAGATGCAATACTAGCAGGGTCCGTCACATCAAGCTGGTGGAAAATCACAAGGTGAGAGACATCACACTCTTTCAATTTCTCAATTGCTGCAAGACCCCTTTTCTCATCTCTAGCTGTGAGCACCACCTTGATCCCATTCGAGGCCAATTGCTTTACAGTCTCCAATCCTACCCCTTTATTTGATCCTGTAACAACAGCATATCTGAAAGCACAAGCAAATTCAGGAAAATTATACGAAGTTCATACAATGAACAAAAGGAAGGGTTGTTCAATGTGGGTTTTCGGTGTGTGGAAATGGGTTGGCCCCAGAAAATCAATAAGAAATTAAAATACCCTTGCTTTGCCGCTGCCATTGATGCTGAAACAGAAGCAATGTGTGTAAGAGAGATAGAGAGAGAGGGAGATGAAAACACTACAATGATTATGAAGATGAACTAGTAATATAGTATCAGAGGCAAGGTTACTGCGTACTGGTCAGAGGTGTTAGGAGTAAACGCCTTTGAATTTCTGTTTTTTTAACTTTTAAGTTTAACTAAAGGATTTTTCGTCTCTGCCACTCTTCTAGATAAGGACCAATTTGGCGGCGTATTTAAGGATAATTATATTGATAAATAAAATAGTTAATAGCCATAAAAGGCCAAAGAAGGGGACACATACAGTAAATATTTGTGAGTCGCTTAAGCATAGAATGAGTTTGAGGTTTCCAAATTTACTTCTAGAATTGATGACGTTTTTGCCTAATAAAAAAAATAATAGAATGTTTATGACGTTTTCCAGAAATATTAGATTAATCACACAAGTGTTTGAAAATTAAAAGTAAGATTGCTTTTAATACCCGCTCAAAAAAGTTGATTTTTTCAAGAATGTTCTATACCTGATACATATAATTAGCCAAAAAAAAAATGTACATGATATATATGATGTGAATGATACAATAATAATATCAATGTTAAATTATATTATCAATCGTTTTTAAAGAGGACAACCCAATAGTTGAATATTGAGTGTTTCATCAAGGAAATTTTGTGTTCAAATTTCATATTTCATTGAGACTAGGTGAAATGAAATCATTGGAAGAGATAAATTATCCATTATTGTATAGTCAATGAACAATCTGAGAACAATTCCACCAAAATCCGTTTGATATTGGAGTAGGTATTGTCACAGCATAATCATCTCTCCTTTTATTAGCCATAATTCGTCAGCATAGTTGATGTTATTATGTTATGTCAAAGATACAGATACAGTCAAAGGAGTTAAACTGCTTTGATACCAACTCCACCTATTTTGCTCTTTGCAATTACTGCCGCCGCCAGACAAAAACAAAAATGTGGCATAATAATCTAATGAAATTCATAATTTTAGCATATAACAATACATTGTAAAATTTTATACTGTTTAAACTCAATTCACTCAACTTTTTGCCCCTACCAAACACAACTTCAAACACAAACCTTAACTTACAGGTTCTACAAAGATAATCATCTCCCTTCTTTAGAATCCCTCTATTCCTTGTCTACAAGACAATGACAAGAAGCTTATACAAATACCATCTAAATCAGTAAACAGCTTAGTTTAAGAATGAAGAATGTTATTACATAGAATTGAATAAGTCTAAATAAATTCAAAATTTTACAAACTGAATCATTTAATCACCAATCAAAAGGGAGAGATTTCTTCACGAATAAAGAAGAGACCAGATGGACCACCATTAGGTAGCAGTGCTAACCTTACAGGACTTGCAGCACCTTCTTCCACTGTTAAAATGCCACTATTGTAGTTTATATCTGTCTTGACAAAACCAGGGCAAACACTATTTATGCAAAAGTTTTGGTACTTCTTAGCAAGAATTCTTGTGTAGGCGTTCACTGCTGCTTTAGAGACTGCATTGGCAGAGAGAATCTTAAGCCACCCTTTGCTTTCTAATGAACCCTCTTTGAAGTCTTTCAGAAACTCTTTCAATACTTCTTCAACTCTCTCTTCAGAAAGATTTTCAGCATCACTTAAGACTCCTTTGGCCCATTCATTTGATATGTTCTGAATTTTATCAGAGCCATAGAAACTAGGATAAATTTCTTGTTATGCAAGTTATAGGATATACTATAGAATCTAAGACTCCTTTTCATGCCCAGTTAACTGATATCAGTTAGCATACCTCTAATCTCCCCATAGAAGAAGAAACATTTACAATTGTTGGGGAATCAGATAACTGGAGGAGGGGAAGAAGGGCTTCAACTGTTCTTTTGGTTCCATAGTAGTTTACTCGCAAACACTCTTCTCCTGACTCATATGTTTGAGTCATTGTCTTTTTTAGCTCACTTCGTGATACAGCCTGTATAAGTAAGCAGAAACATGTAAAAAGGTATTTTAATCCGATTTCGGCATATATTAAACTTGCGCAAGAGGATTATTCCATCATCTTTCTCCCTCCTCTCCCCAGAAGATAAACAGAAAAGAAAGAGAGAAAGAGAGATACTACTGTTTATTAGCCTTCCTGCAAAATGGTTCTGATATTGAATACTGCTGTTTAAGAACATTAGAGGTTACTCTTAGTTGCAGGTGCATTGAGTGTCAAACTTGCCTAAGTTACAGATTTAGAGGTAAATATATAATCAGATAATAAATATTAGACTTACCCCACCATTATTATCCTTTGGTATAGCTCTTAAAGCATCAACGTCAATTATGACTCCTGTAATTCCTGTATTGTTCACCTGCATTATATATAGGTCCAACATTGTCTTCCTTTATTCTTTTTTCAATAATGAAATATACTAACATGAAAACAAAGTGATCAGATCCCTCAAAGTTACTAGGAGAATATCTAATCTTGATAAATAGAAGAGGATTTATAATTCACAACCATTAATATTATGCTATTATTCATGACAAACTATCATTGATAGTTAACTAGTCAGCTTTTAAAATTTGCTTAGTAGTATACTAGGACAGTACCAAATGAGGGCAAGCTGCAATATGATAAAAGCAAGCTACAAAAATTATAAGGGAAGAAAAATCCATGCAAAATATCTCATATATTCTTGAAAAAACATGCAAAGTCTAAATCCATGCAAGTAATTACAAGTCAGCTTTAAGATCCATAAATGACTTTTTACCCCTTAAAAACTAAACTAACAACAAAGTAGCAGGCTTTTATAATAATCACTTTCTACTTCAATGAAATGTTCTGACCGGTGTGAAGAGAGAACATCGAGAATGCCAAAGCGTCTAGTTCCACATTCATCAGCAATCAACACCAAACTTCCATTTTATCCTGAACAGAATGCATATGTGGAGATGACACTCTAATGTGAACTATATCTCTATGAAATACATATATATACTTCAAGGTGTTGTTTTTACTGAACAGAATGCAATGCATGTAGAACCACACACAGAAAAGCACTTAATTGCAGTAGCAAATTTTTTGTACAATAACAAGATAAATTACCCAAAGGAACAAAAAATAACTATTACTTTGTCTTTATTTTTGCAGTTAACTAGGTAAGGGGGCCATTTAATGGATGAGTTGTATAAAGATATAAACATGTAGAATGTGTCAATTTTGCTATTATTATATGGTGTGTTAAATTTTTATTTTACCAGGATATCAAGCTTTCCAAATTGGGATTTGATGAACTCTGCCATAGAAGCTACACTAGCAGCATCAGTAACATCAAGTTGATGAAAAACCACAAGTTTAGAGAGACCTGAGTCTTTAAGCTTTTCCACAGCTTCAAGACCTCTCTTTTCATCTCTAGCAGTTAACACCACTTTGACCCCAGCTGAAGCTAACTGCCTAACTGTCTCCAACCCAATTCCTCTATTTGCTCCTGTCACCACTGCATACCTAATAGAGTGAATGCTGCAATACCCACAATTCCACCCCCCCCAAAAAAATAAATTAAATAAATAAAACTCTGTTGTTGCATGCATGGTGCAATTTGAGAAGCAAAGATAGCAAAGAAGAATAAGTGGTTTGGTGTTACCTTTCTGTAGCTTCTCCCATTGAATGATGAAACGATAACAAAATCAAAGGATTCAGCTCTCTATGATACTATTTTTTTCCCCTTTATTCCTCTTTTCTGTGGCTATGATTGTTCTAAAACTGGATAAGAAACTAATAAGAAGTCCACACTTGTAGGAAGAAGCCTATGAATTTCTGGTTGGTCAGTTTGGGCTTTATAGCTGCTTTTGGGGCCACTGGCACTGTCATGCAAATCATAGATAAACTTTTTCAAGCTCCTAATTACTAAATTAAACTAATAAGTGGCTGATGTATCCAATAAAATTTATATTAGTTTAGTTAAAAACAAAGGATAATTTGAGTAGCCTCTTCTAAGAGTCAAAAAGTGTCTTGGATGTAATTTTTTGGGTAAGCGTCTATCTATCATTTGTGGGATCATAAGCATGTCATTGGCGCCTTGCTCAGTATTATTGGAATAAGATATCCTTACTACAAACAAAGGATAACAATTTATTAACTTTATCTACTTTTTTTATCAATTTTTGCAATTACTCCTATTTTAGCATAGAAAAAAGAAACAATTTTCAATGTTTTGTCACGATAATTTGAACCCAATGCAGAGCATTAGTTTGAGCAAGGATATATACATAATATTTACGTACAAATATTTCATAAATTTTATACGTAACAAAATCGAAGTTAGATTGAGAAAATTTAAGTAGAATCACAAGAGCACAAAATAGTTTGTGTATTAAAATTGTGTAGATGTGATAATGCCTTTTGCTCATAAGTCATCACTCACCTCACTAGTTCTCTTTGCTGACACCCGCAAAATCATGAAGGAGATCAAGAAGGATGGAACACCGAACAGAGAAAAAAACAAAGCTTGCTAAAAATATCTCCTAACAAGCTCTGTGAGCTTCATATATGAAACGTGTACTTTGCTTTTGGGGGTGGTGGAGCCCAACGCGATTCTCCAAATCAGATTGCTGACTAAACGTGATTCTGAGTATCAAAATCGTGTCTGGGGTTGGTCTTAAACACTCTCAAAAGTACCAAGTCCAAGGAAAGGTTATAGATACCTCATTCCTAGCCACAATTGCAACTTGCAACTTGCAACGGGGAGAAAGGCGCGGCTCCAAGTGGATTAATTAATCCATATGCTCCCTATAACTTCATTAAGTTTTTGCTATCACTTAGTTTTTTTTTAAAAAAAAAAAATATTTTTGCCTACGAATCCAAACTTAAACACAGATTAATTAATCCATATGCTCCCTACAACTTCATTAAGTTTTTGCTATCACTTAGTTTTTTTTTTAAAAAAAAAATATTTTTGCCTACGAATCCAAACTTAAACACAGAACTTATAAGCTCGACCTTAATACCACTTAATCACGAGCCTTTTGGTGCTATAATTTCTCAAAACCATTCTCCCCATTTTCACCCATTCCAAATCAAGGCTTAATGTTGATACACACTCTCAACTACGAAACAAATTTTGGGTATTTGCAATCCTGATTGTTGAGAGATGTTATAAAGCAACAAGCTCTCTATTGCAAATATATATAGATTTCTATGGAAAAGAACAAATACTAAACCGCCAATAACCACAAAGAAGCAGGTAGACCAAGTTTTAAAGCTAAAAATCTGAAAAACCCCCCAACCTTTTAGGTGTGTGTACATGATAAATTCACCTATTACTTGCAGTCCAAGTGTTCAAGGTATAATAATAACAGCTCATTGTAATGTCATTTCATTTTCATTCCAGGATGAGCAAAAACGAGAGCTTTAACTAGTCTTGATCTTTTATTGAGAATACATAGTGTTATATAAAAGCAAATGAGGAAGTTAATGAAGAGAAATAATTCTTCCTCATTGCATAAAATTGTATCAACAATCAAAAAGAAGAAACTTGTGTCCGAACATAGAAGAGACCGGATGGAGCACCATTAGGCAGAAGTGCTAACCTCACTGGACTAGCGGCACCTTCCTCAACCGGCAAGATGCCAGTATTACCATTTATATCTGTCTTGACAAAACCAGGGCAAACAGAATTGATGCAGATGGTTGGGTACTTCTTAGCAAGAATTCTTGTATAGGCATTCATAGCAGCTTTAGAAACTGTATAGGCACCCAGAAAATTAGGCCACCCTTTGCTTTCTAATGAACCTTCTTTAAAATCTTTTAGAAACTCCTTCAATACTTGGTCCACTTTCTCTTCAGTAAGGTTTTCAGCATCACCAAAGATTTCTTTAGCCCATTCATTTGATATATTCTGAATTTGACACAACCAATAAGAGTTTCAATAAATCATGTTTTATGTAAATTATCAGATATAGGACAAATTACAAACTAAGATATCTCTATGAAAGTTGTAAAGAAGAGGGAAAGAAATAAAAAAATACTGCCTAATTATCATAACAGGAGACCAAAGTTTGTTCTTAGTAATCATTTGGAATATGGAGATCAAGTTCTTATTTTCAGTAATCTTATTTATAACTGGAAATGGCATTTTTCTTTTAATTCCCCTATCTGAGCTCATCCTTTTATATATGAGCCACAGAGAGATAAAGCAAAATATGTCAGTAGTTCTGTTTAACCATGTGGTTTACCAAATATATGGATGGCTTAGCTCTACTTTATCAGTTGTAGAAAAGGATAAATTTACTCAAGTATGTAATTCTGAAATTAAGTCATTCAAACCCAGATTACACTCAAGTGATCTATCTTAACCCAACTATATAGAATGTTAAGCAAGGATGTTAAAATGATTGCCTACCTCTAACTTCCCCATGGAAGATGAAACATTGACAATTCTTGGTGAATCAGATAATTCGAGGAGGGGCAGAAAGGATTCCGCTGTTCTTTTAGCACCATAGTAATTTATTAGCAAACATTCCTCTGCTAACTCATATGTTACGGTTGTTGCTTTCTTTGGGTCACCCTGTGACAATGCCTGAATTAGTAAGAAAAGAGAGAGAGAGAAAAAAAAAAAAAAAAAACTCACAATCTTCAAGAAAATTATCCAGAATAGTTTCAAATTTATTATGCCATTAATAATGCAGATGACAGGAAGAACTTGCATAATGCTGAGCAATTCTAGTTTAGGTTGACATAAGGAGCATTATAAGACTGTCAAAATAACTAGACAAGCTTCAATGAGAACTAATATGAATTCTTATGTTGTTATTTTATAAAGGAAAGACCTTTTACTGGGAAAAGATTGGAGGGCATGTTTTGGTATAAAGTCTTATTTCAGTGTGTTAAACTTGCACATACTCATTATCAGAGTTCAAACCAGGCTTTCCAACCCCACAGCCCAAAGAAAATGAATTAGAGATAAGATGATGTTCAAGAAAAATAACAAATAGAGATCGCTGTTCCTGCAGGTTGCATCAAAGTTTAAAACTTACTGCAGCTATTGACACAGATGCCAGTCATGCCTAGATACTTACCCCGCCAGAGCTTGCTTCTCTTAGAGCATCAAAATCAATAAAGACTCCACCAACTCCTGCATTATTCACCTGCATTATGCAATTAACTTTTCTTAATAAAATATGCAAAGCTCAAAACTAGAGGTTGTGAGCCTCTCAGACTATCCCCAGGGTTTATTATAAGTAGATATCAATGAAATCTATTTCAGTTGATTTAATGGTTGTTGTAGTTCTTCCAAGTAATAGAATAGAGGGCTACACCATCCCAGATGCACATCCACCGTTAAGCAAACAAGAACATCCCTTTTTTCATAAATAGAGAACATTGATTGAGCAAATGCAGAAGACATGTGGAGATAAGCTTCTGATGTGAACAAACGATCCCAAAAAACTAACTACTATAACTCAAAGAAGTACTCTAATAAAAAAAATGGTTGACTAAAAAGCAATAGAGTTGTAAAATATAGAATTGCAGAAAGTACAATCATATGCAAACTAAAACAAGAAACTAAAAGAGAATATACCCGGTTAGCCAATTGAAAAATAACTTGTTCCTATTTTTGCACTTCATCAATTAGTGGGTGACTCATTTAATAGGTGAAAAGTCTAAACATAGAAATTTTTAGGATGTGTCAATTTTTTAGCTACAATAACTGAGGAGTATCAGATTCTTCAAGTTACCAGAATATCAAGTTTCCCAAATTGGGATTTGACAAAATCGGCCAGAGAAGCTACACTTGCAGCATCAGCCACATCTAGCTGATGAAAAACCACAAGGTCAGAAAGACCTGAGTTTTTAAGCTTTTCCACAGCTTCAAGACCCCTCTTCTCATCTCTTGCTGTAAGCACCACCTTGACCCCAGCTGAAGCCAACTGCCTAACTATCTCAAATCCAATTCCCTTATTTGCCCCAGTCACAACTGCATACCTAACAAAGTAACCCACCCAAAAAATATTACAAAAAAAAAAAAAAAAAAAAGGAAACAGAGAGAGAGAAAGAGAGGAATTAGGATAAGGGAAATATGAGGATTAGCACTGAAATTAGAAAATGTAATTCAAACTAGCAAAATACACCATAGAAGGAAAAGTGCTACCTTTGTGTAGCCTCTGCCATTGAACGAAGGATTCAGTACTTGAATTAGAAATTAACAGCGTAATCAAGGGTAGCTTTGTGTAGCTCCGTGCATTGTGCTATGCCCATGATTGCGAGGCTCAAAGTTGAAGCTTCTCTTCTTAGGGCACTGATTATCGTTGTCCACATAATCTTAGAGATGAAAATTTGTGAAACAAATTTGCATAAATTGAAGCAGATAAATGGAGAACAAAAACAGTGTCTAGACTGACTAGGCCCTTAACATTTGAGATGAGTAGAGGTAATTACATCTTAATAATGNTTCTTTTTGCTTAGTAGATAGATATAATTTGTAAGAGGTTGAAGATCACTAGATAGAGTCTGATGGATTGAAAGTGAGTTTCACTAATTTTTATTGATTAACTTAACAGATGAGAATTTGTGAAACAAATTTGCATAAATTGAAGCAGATAAATGGAGAACAAAAATAATGTCTAGACTGACTAGGCCCTTAACATTTGAGATGAGTAGAGGTAATTACATCTTAATAATGTCGTAGACTACACAGTCTCATACGTTTCAGTTGAATAGTGCTGGGGAGATGCTGAAGGAGAAGATAAAAAAGGTTTGGGTGGTACTTGCAAGGATTCAAGGTTTCCTCCCAGCATTTCCACCACTCTACTCATTGCTGGCCGATTTGAAGGGTCCGTTTGAATGCACCACAAACTCACCACTATCATCTTTTTCACCAATTCTTTATCACTTTCATTTTTTATACACCGCATTCGAAGATCTTGATTCATTTCAAAATGCTTGTAAATCCAATTCGGAAAATATATGTCACTAGAACAATCAACTCTAACATCATTATTCTGTCTTGCCCCAATAATTTCTAAAACCATCATTCCATAACTGTAGACATCAGACTTATGAGACACTCTACCAAATTGTCTTGAAAACACCTCAGGAGCAATATACCCTACAGTTCCCCTTGCATCTAATAAGGATATGATACTTTCTTTTTCTGGACATATTTTAGCGAGTCCAAAGTCTGAAATTTTTGGACGGAAGTCCTCATCTAGCAATATGTTGTGAGGCTTTATGTCAAAATGCAAGATTCTAGTGTTACAACCTCTATGCAAATACTCTAATCCTCGAGCAACACCAATTGCAATGTTGTACATAGTTTTGCAATTCAATTGAAGATTGAGGTTCAATTTATCTTGCTCTTCATATATGAACTTCTCCACAGATCCATTAGGCATATACTCATATATCAAGGCCCGTTTGGAGCCATCCAAGCAAAATCCAAGAAGACTAACAATGTTGACATGAGAAGTCATGCTGATACTAGCAACTTCATTAATGAATTCTTCGCCATTACCTTTCAATTTACTTAAAACCTTCACTGCAACAAGACTTCCATCTTGTAACTTCCCTTTGTATACGCTACCATATCCTCCTTGTCCTAATTTGTTTTTGAAGGAATTTGTCGCTTTCTTTACCTCCAAATAACTGTACCTTTTGGCAGCAAGGCGTCCATTTTGTTTTAGAAAGATCTCAATTATTTGGTGGGTTGGGTTCTCTTTGTTGCAAAAGTATCTTCGGAAGCAGAAAGCCAAGATCATCAACACTCCTAGAGCTCCAGTAACTGATGCAACTGCAATATTTTTTTTGTTTTTGAATTAAAATGAAAGGATTTAGAGGAAGCATAAGAAAGTAACAGTCTTTGATTGTTCAAGCGTAAGTACCTTAATCAATATAAAGAAATAAAGGGATGTGTCTGAGAAAATATTGAGTACTAGCTTGGTTTCAAAATTAAATTACTGGCAAACATAACTAGATTACATTTACTACATGTTTTACCTGTTGCCTCTAGCACGGTCTTTCTAGTTTGCCCTGCAAAATCAGGAAAGAAAAGAAGACAGAAAGATATGAATAATTTCAACAACACCAAATTAATGAAAAAACCATCATTAGACAGAACAAAGTAACTGGACCTAGTTAAGATCAAATTTCTTGATTATATGGTAAAGTTCACAAGTTTTGTTTAATGATGTCACATAGTCACACCAATACAAATTAGTAACTCTTTTAGTGAAATTAGCAGCAAAGACCTACAAAGAGAGAAAATTGATAAGAAATTAAGAAGTCAAGTTCTTGTTTTGCAATGATTTATCTCTTAAGGACAAAATTGAGAATGATTCTATTGGAAAAGAACCAAATAGGGGGTTTACTTAAAAAAAAAAAAAAAAAAAATTCACCCAAAATTTTCACAGGTCATTCATACACTTGTACCTTGGGCACAAAAGAAGTTCCCCATGTTATCAAGTTGGCATTGCCCTCCTTGGAGACGGTAACAGGAAGAACATACAGGGGTTACCTGAACTTCGATGGTGATGTCATCAGATACCAAATTGAAAAGGTCTTCTGTGCCATTCCCATTGACAATGATTGGAAGCCGAACCACGGAGCATGCTTTAGAAAATTGCGGATCACTTATGTTGAAATCTGAAGTGTCATAGTAGATGATATCAGGATGGCATAAGGAAGAATTGATCAGAGGGCCGAGATTAACGGTGTGGTTGCATCTGAACAAGATTATTTCCTTGATATAAATAGAGAAGAAGTGAGAGTTGGTAGTGAAAGTAGTACTTTTGCTGAAGAGCCCACAACTTCTAGATAGCAAAAGGTCATGAAGAACATTGTCTCTAACCACAATGGTGGAGTCGGTAACGTTGACAACATAATACCATTTTCCGTTGTTCTTGATTGTTTTAATGGCTTCTGGGTCGCGATCTTCGCAGTTATGAATCGGCAGTAGGCCACAGTCAGGGCGTTCTGTGTTGGTGAAAGGGAAATGGATCTTGCCAAGGTTTCCGCAATCAAATGAAGATGGACACTTTCCATGTCCAGCTGTAGAGCCAAGTTGCACAAGGTAGGAAAATAAGAGGAAGCTAAACATATGAATGGGAACCATTCTTTGGAGTTCATCTGATGCACACCAAGAATGTGATTCTGAGAAATGGGTAAATTTTCATACAATTCATTGATCATTAATTAAGCTGAAAGTTAGAAGCAGTGTTGTTGACTTTGAAATTGGAATAGCAAGTCATTGTTGACTTGGAAATTGGAATAGTCTCAACTAACTAGCCACACGGCTCCTTCTAATTAGAGGTCAGACGATTCATGCCCCAACGTCACTTACTCAATACGCACCTGCCACGTGTTCCTGTCAGTTATTGCATTTAAGCTGCAAGAGACATTTAAGCTTCTCTTCTTAGGGCACTGATTAGCGTTATCCACATATTCTAGTCAACGTCTCTGACCTAAAAAATACTAAAGTTCGATTTAATTTAAATTGAGTTACTTCTAGAAGCTAAAAAAGAGGTGAAAAAAAAAAGATAATTATTTTTATTATTTTGCGCTTGAATTCAATAAATAATCTCAGAATAAAATTCTTAGCAAAAATCTCAAGAATAAAATTGAGGAGTTGTTATTTTTTTATCTTAATTTGTTAATGTTACACATTCTTTAATGTTTTAATATAATAGAGACTAAATTACCCTCATTCAAAAAATAATTTTTTTAAAAAATTTGACTGATCATAATATTCTTTTTAATTCTTATTAATTGTAATTTTATTTTTTAGTTAAAAAGAAAATATATAATTAGTCAATTTAAAAAGAAATTTATTTGCTGGGTTATTTTCTGAAAATCTAAAACCTGTTTTTCCAAATTCACATGCTTCGAAAACTCGTTTCAAGTAAATTTCTAACCATCCCAAGCATCATTTAAACAAGAATCCATGAGCATTATGGAGAATGCATTAAACACACGCTATCAGTCACAAGTTAAGCTAGCCAATGTTACAATTACACACTGTAGTTTTTGTTAAGTGTTTTGATAATATTTTAGGTCTTTGCTTGTGTAGTAAGCTCCGCCCTTCAAATTTAGAGTCCCTAAAACCGAAATACAGCAGAGAGCATTTGATCAAAGAATGCAATGCTGATAGATCTCACAGAATTAGTGTTATTATTGGAAATGATTCACACTAATGCTCATCAATAGTAGAGAGGAGAATAAGTTAACAATTATCTCCAATGTAGACCCTATAATATACATTTAACTTCCATAAGATCGAAGCAAGTAATATTACATTTCAAAATGATTGCACTGAAACTCAGGAACCGTGGCTGAAACAAATGGAGACATGTCCTGCCCCTTATCACTATTCGCGCTTCAATTTTCAGAAGCTTGCTACTTGCTAGTTATGAATTGGAAAGACTAGAAACCAAAACCAGAAAAGGCTAATTGCACAAGTCCTTCAAAAATTTAAGGGAAAAGAAATTGACAGGATGATTATTTCTCATGAACAAGGGGGCTATATACAGAATTCCACATATTGCCTCTGACATACTCCACACTCTCCTCCTGCAACCAGTGTAATGACCGAATATCAGCAGCAGAATAGAGACGAAAACAAGAAGAGGGTATTATCAATCTCCCTTCCCCCCACCCCTTTTCTTTCAACAAAGAGGAAAAAAAAAAAAANAAAAAAAAAAGGAAAAGGAAAATAAAAAGAGAAAACTATGGGATATAGTATAATATGCCATTAGCAAATAAGCTGAAAATTTTGCATACTTTTGACATTTGCTCAAGTTCTCTTGGCCCTACATCACAATGCCCTTCTGCCAGCCCTTCTGCAACTGCTTCTCGCAGAACAGCTGCTCCAACTTCTGCTGTAACATGTCGAATACTGCAGCATGCAAAGTAGTGTTAACCAGATAAGGCCATACTATCAACTATCAAAAAATTGACAAGTTTCCCTGTTCACAGCCAAATCACTAAGATCATTTTTTTTAAAAAAATTTAGAATTAGTAGGTACACATCTTTAAACTTTACCATAGACTGTTATACTTAGGAAATGACTGAATAACTTTGATAAGGTATGAGTATACCAAGACCAGTATTAAAAGCATTTAGCACCGAACTTCGCAGCCAAATCCTAGATAATCACATTCACAGTTCAATTGTGTCTAGAAAATTTTGAAATTCTTCTTCTGGCCGTTAGAATAAAAGGCAAAGCAGATTGAAAATGAAAATGAAGCAGTGAAAATTAATACAAAGCTAGATAACACTTCTAAGCCAAGTGTACAGTTATAGGAAACTTGGTAGCTAGCAACTAATCCTAATGACTCTAGGAAAAATAAAGTAGCTAGACTTTTCTTGCAAGAAAAGAATATATTTTCTCGAAGAAAAAGGAAATATTCTACAACTAGACTCTGGAGTATGGGAAATTGGGAAATTATAGATTTATAAAAATAAAAAGTTACTGTTTACACTACAGTAGCAGGAGTGCGGTCTCAAGGCAACAAAGGACTATTACCTATCAACGGATGGATACAAGATGCCTTTTTGGATATCTTCCTCTGTCATGTATGAAGCAAGGCTGTAAGGACGACAACATGTTAGTAATTTACAGTAAAAGAAGGCATTTAGCCACATCTCATCAGGGGGGGAAAAGATAAAAGGGAAGATGAAAAGCAATCCAATCAGTAATAGGCTTTTAACCTTACAAGCTATGGAAGAAAGTACACTGTAGATAAAATGTAGCTGTAAGGCTAGTGTGCGGACAAACACTGTGATACCCAATGTCCAGTATGTAGAAAACTAGATAATGGTTTATAAGTAGCAAAAGCTGCTTACAAAGATAACTCAGGCTAGCATATATGATTTGGCCGTTTTAGGTTGTTTTGACCCAGGAGGACTAGGGGCGTGACAAACATGTTCAGAGGTATCTTGTTATTTACAACTTTATCACTCAACAATACTTTGACCACATTTAGCATATGCATAAGTGGGCTAGAAAAAGTATTGCCTAAACATAAAAAATACAGAACAAGTTTAAATATATAGAACAGGAAAAATTATCTTAACCAACACACAAAGACAAGTAGGGGTGAAAGGGAAGTCAGCCAAACCGGTAAAACCGACCGAACCAGACCGAACCGGAGGAAACCGAACCGAACCAAGAGATATGATCCGGTTTTCGGTTTGAATTTTTTAAAAACCGAAGAATTCGGTTCGGTTTTCGGTTCCCATGAAGAAAACCGGTGATGAACCGGACCGAACCGAGTCTAAGGGAAACGACGTCGTTTTAGCCTTCTGAAGTCTTATCCCTAACCCTAACTCTCCTCGTCTCGACACTTCCACTTTCACCCAAATCAGAAATTCTTCTCCCCTTTCTTCCTCTCCTTCTCTGAAGTCTCAAGTCTCGCCCCTCCTAACTATCCTCCATACTGGAACTTGAAGCCCTCACCGTGGTCGCCTTTGCCGCCTCGCCGTCGTCGCCTTTGCCACCTCGCCGTCGCCGCCATCGTGGAGAAGCTTTTGGCCAAGACTCATTCGGTTAGGTTTTTCTTCATAAGGTACTGTGAGTTTGTATCCTTCAATTTCTCTGGATATAGGTTCGATACACCTTCATTTCTGTCAATATATGTTGGATATACCTTCAATTTGTGGTTCTGGTTTGTTGCTCTCGCTCCTGCTTTCTGGTTTCTGCTACCTAG
>QAOA01005709.1:96131-118512 GCA_003255065.1 Cercis canadensis
TTCACCAATTCTTTATCACTTTCATTTTTTATACACCGCATTCGAAGATCTTGATTCATTTCAAAATGCTTGTAAATCCAATTCGGAAAATATATGTCACTAGAACAATCAACTCTAACATCATTATTCTGTCTTGCCCCAATAATTTCTAAAACCATCATTCTATAACTGTAGACATCAGACTTATGAGACACTCTACCAAATTGTCTTGAAAACACCTCAGGAGCAATATACCTTGCAGTTCCCCTTGCATCTAATAAGGATATGATACTTTCTTTTTCTAGACATATTTTAGCGAGTCCAAAGTCTGAAATTTTTGGACGGAAGTCCTCATCTAGCAATATGTTGTGAGGCTTTATGTTAAAATGCAAGATTCTAGTGTTACAACCTCTATGCAAATACTCTAATCCTCGAGCAACACCAATTGTAATGTTGTACATAGTTTTGCAATTCAATTGAAGATTGAGCTTCAATTTATCTTTCTCTTCATATATGAACTTCTCCACCGATCCATTAGGCATATACTCATATATCAAGGCCCATTTGGAGCCTTCCAAGCAAAATCCAAGAAGACTAACAATGTTGACATGAGAAGTCATGCTGATACTAGCAACTTCATTAATGAATTCTTCGCCATTACCTTTCAATTTACTTAAAACCTTCACTGCAACAAGACTTCCATCTTGTAACTTCCCTTTGTATACGCTACCATATCCTCCTTGTCCTAATTTGTTTTTAAAGGAATTGGTCGCTTTCTTTACCTCCAAATAATTGTACCTTTTGGCAGCAAGGCGTCCATGTTGTTTAGAAAGGTCTCAATTATTTGGTGGGTTAGGTTCTCTTTGTTGCAAAAGTATCTTCGGATGCAGAAAGCCAAGATTATCAACACTCCTAGTGCTCCAGTAACTGATGCAACTGCAATATATTTTTTTTTTTAAATTAAAATGAAAGAATTTAGAGGAAGCATAAGAAAGTAACAGTCTTTGGAAAGATCTATTAGTAAAGAAACAAAGGGATGTGCCTGAGAAAATATTGAGTACTAGCTTGGTTTCAAAATTAAATTACTGGCAAACATAACTAGATTACATTTACTACATGTTTTACCTGTTGCCACTAGCACGGTCTTTCTAGTTTGCTCTGCAAAATCAAGACAGAAAGATATGAATAATTTCAACAACACCAAATTAATGAAAAAACCATCATTAGACAGAACAGAGTAACTGAACCTAGTTAAGATCAAATTTCTTGATTATATGGTAAAGTTCACAAGTTTTGGTTTGCGAAATCAGAATAACAAGTGTATCTGTCAACATTTAATGATGTCACATAGTCACACCAATACAAATTAGTAACTCTTTTAGTGAAATTAGCAGCAAAGACCTACAAAGAGAGAAAATTGATAAGAAATTAAGTAGTCAAGTTCTTGTTTTGCAATGATTTATCTCTTAAAGAAAAAATTGAGAATGATTCTATTGGAAAAGAACCAAATAGGGGGTTTACTCAAAAGAAAAAGAAAAAAAAAAAAAAAAAAAAAAACTATTTTTTCATAGGTCATTCATACACTTGTACCTTGGGCACAAAAGAAGTTCCCCGTGTTATCAAGTTGGCATTGCCCTCCTTGGAGACGGTAACAGGAAGAACATGCAGGGGTTACCTGAACTTCGATGATGATGTCATAAGATACCATATTGAAAAGGTCTATTGTGGCATTCCCATTGACATTGAGTGGAAGCCGACCCATGGAGCATGTTTCAGAAAAGAGCGGATAACTCTTTGAGAGCGCTGAAGTGTCATAGTAGATGAATTCATGATCGCATAAGGAAGAATTGAAAGGGCTGAGCTTAACGGTGTGGTTGCATCTGAAGAAGGTTACTTCACTGAAATAAATAGAGAAGAAGTGAGAGTTGGTAGTGAAAGTAGACCTACTGAAGAGCCCCACAACTTCTGGATGGCAAAAGTTCAAGAAGTTCGTTGTCTCTAACAAAAATGGTGGAGCCGGTAACTTCGTTAACATTAAACCATTTTCTGTTGTTCTTGATTGTTTTAATGGCGTCTGGTTCGCTATCTTTGCAGTTATGAATCGGCAATAGGCCACAGTCAGGGCGTTCTGTGTTGGTGAAAGGGAAATGGATCTTGCCAAGGTTTCCGCAATCAAATGAAGATGGACACTTTCCATGTCCAGCTGTAGAGCCAAGTTGCACAAGGTGGGAAAATAAGAGGAAGCTAAACATATGAATGGGAACCATTCTTTGGAGTTCATCTGATGCACACCAAGAATGTGATTCTTTAAAGTGAGAGAAACGGGTAAATTTTCACACAATTTATTGATCATTAATTGAGCTGAAAGTTAGAAGCAGCCGTTGTTGACTTTGAAATTGGAATAGTCTCAACTAAATAGTCACATGGCTCCTGCATGGCTCCTTCCAATTAGATGTTAGACGATTCATGCCCCAACGTCACTTACTCAATATGCACCCGTAATGTGTTCTTGTCAATTATTGCATTTCAGCAGGCATTTAAGCTTCTCTTCTTAGGACACTGATTAAGCCATTGTTGACATGGAAATTGGAATAGTCTCAACTAAATAGCCACATGGCTCCTTCCAATTAGAGGTTAGACGATTCATGCCCCAACGTCACGTACTCAATACGCACCTGCCTCGTGTTCTTTTCAGTTATTGTATTTTAGCAATAAGAGACATTTAAACTTCTCTTCTTAGGACACTGATTAAGCCATTGTTGACTTGGAAATTGGAATAGTCTCAACTAATTACATAGCCACATGCCTCCTTCCAATTTGAGGTCAGAAGATTCATGCCCCAACATCACTTACTCAATACGCGCCTGCCACGTGTTCTTGTCAGTTATTGCATTTAAGCAGCAAGAGACATTTAAGCTTCTCTTCTTAGGGCACTGATTAGCGTTGTCCTAAGTCAAGTACTGTAAGCTCGATTTAATTTAAATTGAGTTACTTCAGGAAGTTAAAAAAGAGGTGGGAAAAAAATATGATTATTTTTATTATTTTGTGCTTAAATTCATTAAATAATCTCAAAATATAGCAAAAATCTCAATAATAAAATTGACGAGTCGTTATTTTCACACCCTAATTTGTTAATGTTACATCTTTTTTAATACTTAAATATTATAGAAACTAAATCACCCTCATTTAAAAATAATTTTTTTTTTTAAAATTCAACTAATCATAATATTCTTTTTAACTCTTATTAATTGTAGTTTCATTTTTTAGTTAAAAAGAAAATATATGATTAGTCAATTTAAAAAACTTTTAATTTTTGAATGAGCCTAATTTAATCTATATCATATTTAAACATTAAAGATGATGTGATATTAATCACCATTGGGTCTGGCTTCTAATTCTTAAAGTGAGTTGAAAAGGAGAATCAAAGGCTTCCTGAAATTGAAGTTTGCTGGGTTATTTTCTGAAAATCTAAAAACTGTTTTTCCAAATTCACATACTTCGAAAACTCGTTTCCAGAATAAATTTCTAACCATCCCAAGCATCATTCAAACAAAAATCGATGAGCATTATAGAGAATGCATTAAACACATGCTATCAGTTGTGAATTTTATTTTAAAGAAATTGCAAGGAAACTTTTCTTTTTGCTTAGTAGATAGATATAATTTGTAAGAGGTTGAAGATCTCTAGATAGAGTCTGATGGATTGAAAGTGAGTTTCACTAATTTTTATTGAATAATCTTAGAGATGAAAATTTGTGAAACAAATTTGCATAAATTGAAGCAGATAAATGGAGAACAAAAACAGTGTCTAGACTGACTAGGCCCTTAACATTTGAGATGAGTAGAGGTAATTACATCTTAATAATGTCGTAGACTACACAGTCTCATATTTTTCAGTTGAATAGTGCCGGGGAGATGCTGAAGGAGAAGATAAAAAAGGTTTGGGTGCTCTTGCAAGGATTCAAGGTTTCCTCCCAGCATTTCCACTACTCTACTCATTGCTGGCCGATTTGAAGGGTCCGTTTGAATGCACCAAAAACTTACCACTATCATCTTTTTCACCAATTCTCATCACTTTCATTTTTAATACACCCGCATTCCAAGATCTTGATTCATTTCAAAATCTAAAAACTGTTTTTCCAAATTCACATGCTTCGAAAACTCGTTTCAAGAATAAATTTCTAACCATACCAAGCATCATTTAAACAAGAATCCATGAGCATTATGGAGAATGCATTAAACACATGCTATCAGTGACAAGTTAAGCTAGCCAATGTTACAATTACCCACTGTAGTTTTTGTTAAGTGTTTTGATATTATTTTAGCTCTTTGCTTGTGTAGTAAGCTCCGCCCTTCAAATTTGGAGTCCCTAAAACCGAAATACAGCAGAGAGCGTTTAATCAAAGAATGCAGTGCTGATAGATCTCCCAGAATTAGTGTTATCATTGGAAATGATTCACACTAATGCTCATCAGTAGTAGAGAGGAAAATAAGTTAACAATTATCTCCAATGTAGACCCTATAATATACATCTAACTTCCTTAAGATCGAAGCAAGTAATATTACATTTCAATATTATTGTACTGAAACTCGGGAACCGTGGCTGAAACAAATGGAGACATGTCCTGCCCCTCATCGCTATTCGCGCTTCAATTTTCGAAAGCTTGCTACTTGCTAGTTATGAATTGGAAAGACTAGAAACCAAAACCAGAAAAGGCTTGACTCCAGCACTTTGAGATGTGAATTGGACAAGTCCTTCAAAAATTTAAGGGAAAAGAAATTGACAGGATGATTATTTCTCATGAACAAGAGGGCTATATACAGAGTTCCACATATTGCCTCTGACATACTCCACACTCTCCTCCTGCAACCAGTGTAATAACCGAATATCAGCAGCAGAATAGAGATGAAAACAAGAAGAGGGTATTATCAATCTCCCTTCCCCCCACCCCCTTTCTTTCAACAACGAGGAAAAAAAAAAAAAGGAACAGGAAAATAAAAAGAGAAAACTATGGGATATAGTATAATATGCCATTAGCATATAAGCTCAAAATTTTGCATACTTTTGACATTTGCTCAAGTTCTCTTGGCCCTATATCACAATGCCCTTCTGCCAGCCCTTCTACAACTGCTTCTCGCAGAACAGCTGCTCCAACTTCTGCTGTAACATGTCGAATACTGCAGCATGCAAAGTAGCGTTAACCAGATAAGGCCATACTATCAACTATCAAAAAATTGACAAATTTCCCTGTTCACAGCCAAATCACTAAGATCATTTTTTGAAAAAAAATTTAGAATTATTGGGTACACATCTTTTAACTTTACCATAGACTGTTATACTTAGGAAATGACTGAATACTTTGATAAGGGATGAGTATACCAAGACCAGTATTATTAGCATTTAGCACCGAACTTCGCAGCCAAATCCTAGATAATCACTTTCACAGTTCAATTGTGTCTAGAAAATTCTAAAATTCTTTTTCTCCAGGCCGTTAGAATAGATGAGAGGCAAAAGGCAAAGCAGATTGAAAATGAAAATGAAGCAGTGAAAATTAATACAAAGCTAGATAACACTTCTAAGCCAAGTGTACAGTTATAGGAAACTTGGTAGCTTGCAACTAATCCTAATGACTCTAGGAAAAATAAAGTAGCTAGACTTTTCTCGAAAGAAAAGAATATATTTTCTCGAAGAAAAAGGAAATATTCTACAACTAGACTCTGGAGTATAGGCAAATTGGGAAATTATAGATTTATAAAAAAAAAAAAATTTAAAAAAAAGTTATTGTTCACACTACAGTAGCATGAGTGCGGTCTCAAGGCAACAAAGGACTATTACCTATCAACGGATGGATACAAGATCCCTTTTTGGATATCTTCCTCTGTCATGTATGAAGCAAGGCTGTAAGGACGACAGCATGTTAGTAATTTACAGTAAAAGAAGGCATTTAGCCACATCTCATCAGGAGGGGGAAAAGATAAAAGGGAAGATGAAAAGCAATCCAACCAAATCAGTAGTAGGCTTTTAACCTTACAAGCTATGGAAGAAAGTACACTGTAGATAAAATGTAGCTGTAAGGCTAGTGTGCGGACAAACACTGTGATACCCAATGTCCAGTATGTAGAAAACTAGATAATGGTTTATAAGTAGCAAAAGCTGCTTACAAAGATAACTCAGGCTAGCATATATGATTTGGCCGTTTTAGGTTGTTTTGACCCAGGAGGACTAGGGGCGTGACAAACATGTTCAGAGGTATCTTGTTATTTACAACTTTATCACTCAACAATACTTTGACCACATTTAGCATATGCATAAGTGGGCTAGAAAAAGTATTGCCTAAACATAAAAAATACAGAACAAGTTTAAATATATAGAACAGGAAAAATTATCTTAACCAACACATAAAGACAAGGACATACTACTCAATTTAAGACCAGAGCAGCCATTTGGATTCTATCATACCAGAATTCTACAAAAGTAAAACATGTTCTTCCCAAACTTCCATAAATGGTGGTTCTGATAATATTTGATAGGGAAAAAGAAGCTTTGGTTGAAAGAAGAAACAAGAATCCAAATTAAAATGTGAAATATACCATTCAGAAGCCGCATTCAACATCCCATCCGTTATTAGACGAGCACCTGACAGAAGAGTTCCCAAACCAATCCTGAAATGAAAGGTCACAGTAGAAATTACACCAATATTTTCAGTGGTAGATATTATTATTCATGATAAAATATAAACCATAAAGACACNGGACATACTACTCAATTTAAGACCAGAGCAACCATTTGGATTCTATCATACCAGAATTCTACAAAAGTAAAACATGATCTTCCCAAACTTCCATAAATGGTGGTTCTGATAATATTTGATAGGGAAAAAGAAGCTTTGGTTGAAGGAAGAAACAGGAATCCAAATTAAAATGTGAAATATACCATTCAGAAGCCGCATTCAACATCCCATCCGTTATTAGACGAGCACCTGACAGAAGAGTTCCCAAACCAATCCTGAAATGAAAGGTCACAGTAGAAATTACACCAATATTTTCTGTGGTAGATATTATTATTCAAGATAAAATATAAACCATGAAGACACACCCTGGGAACAGGTACATGTTGTTTGCTTGATTTACATGGCCCATTTTTCCATTACCTGCACACAAGTTTACTTGGAGATCAATGTAATCATAATATTGAACAAATATACCAAACTATATACCAACAATCAGCCTATAAAGCCTCCATGGCTGAGGAAAATCTAAACTACATATTTAAACCAATTAATCATATTAGGAAGAGGTAATTACCAAGTTCTACATTTTCAAAAGGGCTTCCACTTGCAAACACTATATTTTCTCCGGCATAATTAAAAGCGTCAACAGCAGTGCACTCAGCTGTTCAAAAATCAAACAAGAGAGAATGTCAAAATGATAAAAATAGAGATCATGAAGGAATTATGAGTGCTTGATGAGCCTTGTACAAACAAACCATTCATGGTGGGATTAGACATGGCAAAGATAGCAGGTTTTGTTGAAACAGATTCTCTCATTGCCTTAAGCACCTGCTCAACGATTAAAATTAAGAAACTCAATTGCAGTAAAATTCATAATGCAGAACCATATGCTGTCAAAACAAGACATATCTCAAACATGGCTATTACATTTCATAATTTAATAAGCTTCACTTAAAGATAAGACATGATAAAAGTGCTATTCTAGAAGGTATTACCTCCTTATTGAAAACACCACCAACGCCAGACAATCCAAGGAGCACATGTGGCTTAACTTTCTTAACCTAAAGATCGTTAGGTTCAACAATTAAAGTATGTACATAAACAAGTATGCATAATCTTGAAAAATAGCATCGCTAAAGTGTTTTCCTAGCCTTGATATAACTAGAGTTTTCCTAGATGAATACACGTAACATTTACCACTTCAATTAGAGGAGCACCCTCAGTAAGCCCCTCTATGTCTCTTGGATTTTTAGCAAATGGTGCTGCAGCTGGATCTAGATTGCTCCTCTCTGTTGTGACAAGACCCTGCATTCAGGCATGTTCACTAAAAGACCTGAACTAAAAATTTAAATGAATGATCCAATATCATATACAGAGAATATAACAGCTCCCAAAATGTGATGTTACACAATAATTAAACAAACAAGATAAAAAAATAAATAAATGTTTGGATTACATGAAGTTCAGTCAAAATCACGAGGGTATGATAAAGAAAACAATTATTTGTTTCAAATAAAAGAAGAATTTAATTAGGAAAAGGAATAAAGAACACAATTATAGTTTTTGAATGTTGCAACTTAATAATGTAAGTAAAGACTATGGAAGCATACATCTTTATCGATTAAAAAGAATTGACTTTTGGCAGCTGTTTGACTACACCCCGCCATCCTCGAAACTGCCTGGACAGCCATGTTAAGAACACCAAGCCCGGCGCTATAAGCCAGACAAGAAAAATTTGTAAGGCAGAAAATTGCTATAAGAAGGAGCACAATAAAACGACAAAACAAACTGGGCACCCCGTATAAAGTCCATTATCAGTTTTGCAAGTACCTCCCAGCTCCAACCATAACTATCTTTTGGTTCACAAAGTCAGACAATGGTCGACCTTGCGCTCTTACAGCTCCCAATAATCCAGCAAGTGCAACACCAGCAGTTCCCTGTAGGACATGAAGAAAGATTAAAATTCCAGTAGCTACTTTTAAGAACACATCACATTACATGAAACCTTGAAGTTTATTTACGTTCACAGAATATAATTTCGCTTTCTCACCTGTATATCATCATTAAACATGCAAAACTTTTTACGATAGCGTTGCAGGGTTTCAAAGGCCCACTTCATTTGGAAATCCTCAAACTGATACAATTAGCCCAATTATCAAGTTACAAAATTGATAAAATTTAAAGTGAATAATGAAAGCAATGGTGTAGAAGAAATACAAACCTGTACAATAGCTTTTGGCCATCGTGTGAAAACAGCTTCCATGAATTCATCCACAACTGATAGATACTCTTCACCTTCCAACCTAGGTTGTCGAAGTCCTAAATCTGTCAAATCAAAACCATGTCAGGAAAGAAAACATCTTTCAAAATGTTCACTAACAGGAATTAGCATTCTATCTTTCTGTAACAATTATAAATCAAAGAATAAACTAACAAAGAACATGTCAAGAAGATAGACGAGGCCACTTAAATCTGAGGAATCAAGTCAGGGTTTCAAATAGGGTCAATCTTATTTGATGCAAGAAAAATTATGTTGTTCAAAACCTCTTCTTTTTTTTCACAGCAACGAAGCTATTGAGAAATCCCAACTGTAAAAATCTTAGGAAGAAGTTAGTCAGATACTCAACCCACAAGAGCTATTACCTACAAGGGCATAATATTCAAATGCAATAACATAAATCTAGGATAATGAAAAACATGATATCTTCCTTAGTTTACAACAAAACATAGTTTTTAAGTCCTCAGTAAATGGAAGAATGAGATAACCGACAGCTGTAGAAAGGAGCAAACATACGATCAAAGAGAACACAGTTTTACTTACAAAGGCGGTCTTGAAGTAGCTTTTGATTGTTAGTGCCAACATCTAACATAACTGGAAGTATCTGCCACATGCAGTATATGTCATACAAGTGTTAGCATACTGCCTTTACCAAGAAGTAGCAGCTGCACGAAGGAAACTCAATATAAATATATCCAAAACTAATTATATTAATGAAGTCAGAACTTTATGAACACACTGTCATCTCGTTTATAGAAGGCACGTCTAACTACACATGATGGATGCACATAAATGATGATTCAAAGACATAAACCAAATTAGACATGCCAAGTATCCTAGAATTGGTAACAATCACATGCTTCATGTAAATGTTAACAATGCTCCTATCCCAGGCCCAGCAAAGTCATCCCACCAGTGTAAGATATTGACTGCCACCAGATGCGTTAATATTCAGAACATTACAAGTATAAAGTTGAAACAAGCACGCCATCAAACACACAGACACAAATGCAGATATTGAGAGATAGATAGATGGATAGATAGAGAGAGATATTACAGCATACCCTTTGTGGGTTGATACCAGCAGCAGCGACATACATATCAAGTTTTCCTATAGGTATTCCAATTCCCTGAACTCCAAGGTCACCTAAGCCAAGAATCCGACTACCGTCTGTCAAGACAATCATGTCTACCTGCATGACATAGATAAGAAGATCNTAAATGGAAGAATGAGATAACCGACAGCTGTAGAAAGGAGCAAACATACGATCAAAGAGAACACAGTTTTACTTACAAAGGCGGTCTTGAAGTAGCTTTTGATTGTTAGTGCCAACATCTAACATAACTGGAAGTATCTGCCACATACAGTATATGTTATACAAGTGTTAGCATACTGCCTTTACCAAGAAGTAGCAGGTGCACGAAGGAAACTCAATATAAATATATCCAAAACTAATTATATTCATGGAGTCAGAACTTTATGAACACACTGTTATCTCGTTTATAGAAGGCACATGATGGATGCACATAAATGATGATTCAAAGACATAAACCAAATCAGACATGCCAAGTATCCTAGAATTGGTAACAATCACATGCTTCATGTAAATGTTAACAATGCTCCTATCCCAGGCCAAGCAAAGTCATCCCACCAGTGTAAGATATTGACTGCCACCAGATGCGTTAATATTCAGAACATTACAAGTATAAAGTTGAAACAAGCACGCCATCAAACACACAGACACAAATGCAGATATTGAGAGATAGATAGATGGATAGATAGAGATATTACAGCATACCCTTTGTGGGTTGATACCAGCAGCAGCGACATACATATCAAGTTTTCCTATAGGTATTCCAATTCCCTGAACTCCAAGGTCACCTAAGCCAAGAATCCGACTACCATCTGTCAAGACAATCATGTCTACCTGCAACATAGATAAGAAGATCAAGATCAACTAAATAAATAAGTAAATGCAGGCAAGGTAACAATTTTGCTTTTTTCTAAACAGATTAGCTCCCAAGATATGGCACTGTATACAATCACATAATAATTGAACTGCGTTCCTGTATATTTGTCCTTGTGATAAGGTATTTAAGTGTTGGTATTTTAAGAAAATTCTAAATAAAGGTTCATTAACCACAATCATAGTTTTTTAAAAAAAAAAAAACAAAAACAAAAATAAATAAATAAACCCATTCAAACAAAAAAAAAATCTATAAAAGCAGAAGAAAGTGTATCAGTTTTATGCAGAGAACAAATTTTAACAGCTCAAAAGAATCTCTCCGTTAAAAAGAAATCAACAAAAAAAAAAAAAAAATACACTATATGGGCAGTATAGGTTATTAATATTATGAGTAAAATGAGACCAAGTAGTGACAAGACTAGAATTGAAACTTGAGGCCATATGCCTTATCACATTGTTTAATTTCCTAGAGATTATGAGGACTGGAATGCTGAGCAGGACCATGCAAACTAAATAACATTCATGTTTACAAAGATAAAAGCATTAACGTGTATCCATAAACTGTACAGAGAAAACTATATTGCGACCTATATATTTCTTTGGTTACTTTGTGCTCATTACAAATCTTGACATTTTACATAATATAAGAGCATTAAAAATCCATGCCAGTTGGTCTTCTGTCTGTCCCTCGAGGGGTTGAAATTTACTATATTTAGCATCAGAATTCAAATTTTTAGAATTCAAACAATTGAAAGAATATGTGTACGGATTATAAGGGGGGTGCAAAGAAATTATTTCCCATTGGCTTTAATGAACACAAAGAAAAGATAAACATAGAATATAACGATTAATACAATACCTGATGAGCTGGCCAGTTATAGATCATTGACATCATCTCTCCTTTATCTTTGGCACTAAAATACATTCCACGCGGGCGTCTAAATAACCCTGAATAATTTTCACACACTAATCCTACTGTAGGAGTATATATTATTGGAGCAAACTCTTTAATATTGTCAATAAGGACCTAAAGAGAAAGAAAGATAACAACATCAGACAATAAAAGAATTTATTACACTCACTTTAAGAAGCCAGCATCATAATTAAACTCACTCTGTAGTACAAAGTCTCATTCCTGTCATGCAGCCTATTTAAGATCCTCCATTTGGCTAAGGAAACAATTTTGTCTGATTGGCCCATGGTATTCTTCTCCAGGGATCGATATGAATTCACTGAAAAAATAAATAAATAACATACGGTTAACAGGATATTCCACAAGTAGAAATTATAACTGAACGACGAGTATGAACTCTGGCACGGTACAGTATTGGTTTGTAAAGATAGGCAAAAATTACCGAAAGTGAACTACAGAGATATATATGATATCAGAAGATCAGGTCTCAAACTTACTGAACCGGTCATATTGCTGCTCAAATGATATAACGCGAGGAGGAAGGAGGCCCCGAAGACCCAATCTATCTCTTTCAGTCAAAGGAAATCCAGTATCCTGTATTCAGAGTATTAAAAGATCAACACAATTTGAGAGAAAGGATCCAGAAGAAAAGGCAAAGAACATTAAGTAAAGTCTATTATCACTTGCAGAAGCTGTGTCTAGTGAGACACAATCCATGAGAAGCTTAAATATATCTTTGCAGGTAGCACGAATATTACTAACATTATGTGGCATTTATGAGTTTATACTGGCCATAAATCCAAACATCAATACATAATTTTTCCTCTTCAGAATGGGCGGGTGACATTAAACTTCCCCCTGGGTAGTGCAAACTCTCTGCGCTTCTCTTTTCTCAATCTTCAGTTAGTCAAGGATGTGCTTATATTTTTAAATGCAGATCAATTGACACATGTGCTATAACAAACAATTCGTAATCTGTAGTTTACTCCTAACTAATTGGAGCATCTTTAACATTTGTGCTCATCAAATAAATCAAAACACAAAATTATCAAAAAATTTGTCCTTCATCAAATGAACACCAACACCAATTCTGAACTTGCCACAACTTTGATAACTAAAAAAACCATTAAATCCCCCAAAATAAATACACTCTCTATTTTGATACACAGCTTATTCATCATTCCATAAAGTTAGCTTCTTCTATAAAAGTTAAAAAATATTGATAGCTCAACACGACCCAGATCAACCTACAATAATTTATTGCTTAAAAAAACAGAGTCCCAAACTCCAAACAACTAATAAACATCAACTTCAGCTGAAGAGAAGTGCGAAGAAAATTGTGAACCTTGTTGAACCATGGATCGTGGAGGATATCAGTACCGCGCTTATGAACAATGCAAGGTAATGGAATCGCCGTCGAGAACCGCCGCGATCGGCTCAAACTGGACGCGGCGAATCGTACAAGATTCCACATTCTTCAACGTAAGAAACTCAAATCCAAACAGAAGAAATTTCAGCCGCACCTAACCAAAATTCAACAAGGCCTTTTATCTACTTCTAATGTCGTTTTCTCAGAGCTACAAACCACACTCTCCCGAGAAAATTCTTCTCAAAGAAAATTTTCTTTTAGCACCAACTACCTCGACTATGATATTTTTTAGTGAGTGTAATTTTGGCTTATATTATAGCGTCTGTTAACTATTTATAGGGTGAAGAAATTCTTCACTCTCTTTTTTCTCTCTCTAGTTGCTGTTTGTTTCCAAAAGCTGAAACAGTTGAAGATTGGAATCATTGGATACTTGAATGAATGTTGGTAGAGTCGTATATTGCAACTGCCCGAAATACTGCAATTTGCGGGAAAGCGAGTGATGGGTGAAGGGGAAGCTGCCCGGAGGGGGGGAACGGGCAGCGAGGGTGTAAATGCGAAGGGATTGGTCTATTTAGGGTCAAAATTCGAATAACGGGTCACCATGTGCCACATGCGGGGCTTCTACCCAAGGGAATGGGTTAGGTTGAGCCATTAAATGTTAAGCTTACGCGGGACTACTGAACATTGTGATGTATTCTCCTCTTGATTCATGCCACGTGGCCTAAACTTTCTAGTTTTGAAATCGTCATCAGAACGATCTTTTTTAACTTGTGTGGAAAAAAAACTTAATATGACATAATTACTAAAAATAGAATAGTAATAAACCTTATTTACTAAATACAAAGTTTAATTGAGTAATGCTATAAATGCCACAATTTTTTTTCTTATATTGCTTATTTTTCCTATGCAATGAATGGCAAACAGAGTAACTGCAAGTTTGTCAAAAATATGAGCTCTGGCTCCTTCTAGTCACTAAAAATAGTTTGGAAATGGACACCTTGGTAATCTTTCTCAGATGGCCAAAACAAAATTGTGCTCTGCACTTCGCTTTGTTATCTTTTTGCTCCTTTATTAACCTTTTACAGGCTATGAATTGTTTAACGTTGAAATTAAGGTAAGAATATGCCCTGTCCACTTTAGGTGGCCAACAAACAAATCTTTTTTTCTCGAACTTGTAGCAACCAATAATACACCAAAACTGGGTTCGGATTTCCCAGACAATGGACTGTGGGAACACAAAAGAAAACAAATACTTGCCATGAGAATACATTCAAGGAAACCTTTTTTTTTTTTTTATTAATAATTAACTGAGTTTTTAACTGACATCAAAGAATTTGATCCCATGAGTGCAATGGAAGAACATCGTCCAATCCTTACAATTTGGAACAAAATATTTAGATTTCGTTCTCTTTTCCACATTCAGCTCACTTAATCTGCGGCCTCAATCAATTGTTTCTTTAATCTATTTCTTCTTAAAGTGAAGAATACACTTCCTCTATTGGACCTTACAATATGCATGTATTAGGCATAGTAAACATATATTTGATTTTTCTTTTTGCCATCCAAATGTGAAAACAAACATGCTATATATGAGTTGAAACTCAAAATCTTATTATATGGACAAAATTGTTAACAGCATCAATGTTCATTACAAATAAGATCAGTTTGAACACGCTCTCAAGGAAACTAACCAGGCGTGAGCAACTTATTGTAGCTTCTTCAATTTAATGACATGGAAGTTCATTACATGATCTTCGATCTGAATCTCTTACATAAAGTTGATAAACAACTCTTAAAGCTGTTCATACAAAAGAAATGCTTTTTCAAAAGTTGCAAGCTTAAAAATCCACACTAGTAATCCAGTTGATGATCCTGAATTATTCATAATCTTTAGTTCCAAAGTTCTTGCACCAGATCTGGGAAGGGATTGGGCGAACAGGATGATGTGGTCGTTGCTGGAAAATGACAAGATCTTATTAGCCAACAAATCCAAGTCATAATTTAAATATTATCTAAGTCTTACATCACATGCATAAACAATTTTACATTATATAGCATCACAAGTAGTGCGGCACAAACAAAAGAACAAAGGGCAATTTGAAAAGGTTAAACCAGCTCCCTCCACCAGTTTCAAACACTCATGTATCCATTCAGGCATTTCAAAGTAAACCAAGGAAGAATTTTATCTGATTAGCAGCAGAAGCAATCGAATAATTCTATTTTACATGCATGGAATTCTAAAAACAGAAGAGTATAAAATCTGAATGATTAAAAAAGCAATATGCACCATGCTAACCAGCTATTACGCATTATCTTCATCCCTGTTACACAAAAATAGAAGATAATAGGCACCAGACTGGTGCTTTTACTGTGGAGGCATCAAAGAATAATAAAAGAACTGATAATATTTAACGGGTTATGCTGTCCTACCCCATTTTGAAATTGGAGGTAGCAGTACATTGACCATTAAATTTAGAGTTTTTGAGAAAAGTAACATATTTTTGGATTCAATGTGAAGTTAATCTGAAATTGAGTAATAGTGAGTCCGAACTGTTAATTATTTACTACAGTACATAACCTGGGCCATATTAAAAACACAAGAAACAGTCATACAAAAATATCAAAAGTCAAACAACAGTCACTTTTTCAATTCAATTAAACTTAAATTGCATCAATTGTTTAAGTGTTTGATTTTGCATAGCCCCACTTAATTGTATATGAGCTTCACATTGAGCTCAATAATAAGGGTTACTTTTGTCTGAAACTCATGTTTTAGGGGTCAATGTAGTGCTACCCCCACTTTTTAAAAGGGCTAGCATAGCCAAACCCATATTTAATACATACAGAATAGAATATGCTCATTGCTCACGAATTAGATATTAACACTAGCATGGTATTCACTTGCAATACAAATATATTCTAGAGAATATGTATCTTGATATCACTTAAAGATTCAAAGTTTAGCCAGTAGTTTTACACCACACATATCAAAGTACACTAAGGGACTCCACAATGGTCAGGAAAAAATCAAAAGGGAGGTGGGCAAAAAAAAATTGAGAACACTAATTATTAACAGTCAAAACTCAAAAGTAATTTATGCTTGCCTGGTTGAGTTTAGGAATATTGCAATCTGTTAAAAGGTGTTGGTTCTTTCTTGTAAACAAACTGCTGCCGAACAGCTATGGTAATAGTATGTGAAATCCATGGTGGTATTAACAAAGTGTATCAAAGATACTGTTGTAGAAGCATTTTTAACAACCAAAATAACATAAGTGGGTTTCATACNACACTAATTATTAACAGTCAAAACTCAAAAGTAATTTATGCTTGCCTGATTGAGTTTAGGAATATTGCAATCTGTTAAAAGGTGTTGGTTCTTTCTTGTAAACAAACTGCTGCCGAACAGCTATGGTAATAGTATGTGAAATCCATGGTGGTATTAACAAAGTGTATCAAAGATACTGTTGTAGAAGCATTTTTAACAACCAAAATAACATAAGTGGGTTTCATACTGAAAAGTTTGTCCAATCTAATCCTTCATCCCTTACATTTATATAATTTAAATAAGAAATAAATAATATATCTGACAGTGTATTCTTATACTAATCAGAGTATTTCCTATTACATGTTTTCTTATTAGTTAATTGTTTAATGATAAATAGTTATTGCCAATAATTTTGTGGGCATAATAATCATAAAAAGTATAAAGTATAAAGTGAGATAGTGGAAACTTCTAAAACAGAAGTAGCTGGAATAATGAGAGGGGGAAGAAGAAAAGTGGAGAGAAGACAGGCATATACTTATTTATAGATTATTATTTTAATTTTTAATTACATTTATAACCTCTTATCTTTTTATTAATTCATTTAAAAAATTCAAATAAATATATACTTATTTTAAAATTATTTTATTTTATTTTTAATTACATTCATAACTCATATCTGTTTATTAGATTATTTAGAAGAACATTCAAATAAATTTGAAACGATGCTTGATCAATGAATTCAATGAAGCTCACAGACATCTAATGCTACTATGACAAAAATGGAAGCAGAGGATACTACAGCAGGTCTCACCAATCTAACATCAGGGAGAGGAAGTAAAAATTTGAAATGATGCTTTATCAATGAATTCAAGGAAAATTGAATGAAAAAGATCCTTCTTTCTCTTAACATAAGCCAAAAGTAAAGATAATTTTAACTTCATTTCACCCCGTTTTAACCTTCGTCATGCATAACTTCAGGCTGATTCCGACCCAAAATTTCAAGAAATTCATTCTACTCATCAAAGAATTTGAATGGATGATTAGAAACTTCAAAATTGTCTATGCATTTACTTTAACAAGGTTCTATTGACTCTGTATTCTAATGGAATGAGATAGGCTCTGTAGGCTGCTGAGTTTGGTTCTTTAGGTATGACTACATTACAAGAAATAAATATAGTGACTAAAGAATCTAAGGCAGGAGGTGAATAGGAGGAACACACATGATTAGCAATATAGGACTAGGAGGAAAAAGTAGAGAGAGAAAGGAGAACAAGAAAATAAAAACAGAAAAGAAAACAAAGAGAAATAAGAATGCAGACAGAACAATGGAATTAACTGATGATCTATTCTAATGATAAAATTGAGACTCAAAAGCCAAATGCACAAGGAATTCTTTTGAATTCAAACACCAAATTCAAAGTTCAGAAATGAAAACTGACTAGCATTAGTATAATCACAAATCCCTAATATCCTTGTTGTCACCTTACATATCCTGCTCTCTTTATAACTGCTATATGCAACAAAATGTGAAGAGAGTTGGAAATAAATTGCACTACAAGCACAAAGCAACTTAAATTCAGACCAAAATTGATTACTATGAGACACCTAGAACTAGAATGGCATTAGTGAATAAAGAACAAAATCTTATGGTAGACAGTCACATTGTTCCTCACAAAAAAATATTTTCTTATAGCCGTGGAGAGAGTACATACTGTAAATGTTCCTACCAAGTACCAACTTAGATAGTCACTATCACCACATCACACATCAGTGACTAAAACCAACTTGTCCCCATTGTTATCACCATCACTTTTTCATCTTCAACATTATCCCTACAATTTTACACCATTGAATTGGTTATTGATGCAAGCAAATCAATTCATTTTCATTATCACTTTTACCACCTGTAACACTGGCTACTAAGGGAAAAATCAGCTATATTAACACCTTTGTCAAAATTTCCAATCACGTATAATCATCAAAAAACAACGTCGGACATCATGTTAGCTGGCTGATCAACATTGAAAAGTAAACATTTTTACATCTTGGGCACCAAAAAGGCTGTTCAGAAGGGCAACCTCAACCCCAGCCCCGAGTCCCAAAGGGGGTATAATCCCAGCTTCAGAAGTCATACAATTCTGAAAAGCCTCACTGATTAATTTTATCAGAAAAAAATAAATTAAGATCCCAAAACATCCGATTCCATTTACTTACCCCACATTTCCCGGAAAGCAAACAGATCGTCAAAACACACAGACTTGAGATAAAAAATCAAATGAGATAGAGATGAGCAAGGGAAAACCTCGAGCTCCGCAGATTTCATGGCAATGGGGATACAAATGAGGAAAACGCCGAACATTGCTATGGCAGTGTTGCGTTTCCAGTGCTTGGGGCGGCAGTAAGGGCCACCACTCATACTCCAAACCTTGTTCCTGAAGTCTCCATGAACCTCTCCATGGCCATGTCCGTGATCAGCTCCACCGCCCATTGTTTCAGATGATCTTTCTCTTCCTTCGTTCACTGCTCTAAATGGATCAGAAATGTCTGATTGAAACCCTAAACTTAGCTGATTTCGCAGTAATCAACGAGTGCATACAGAATATGAAATCAATTAGTAGGCTAGAAATGAGGGTTTCGTTGGCTCGTACCTGTAGTGAATCGGACAGTGAGACACTCCAAGAAGAAGATGAATTTCTGGTTCTACTTGAGCGTATAGTGTTCTATGACTGTTAAAATTAATTGGGGAGCATAAAAAAAAGGAAACAAAACGGAGGAAATTTTTGTCATTTCGCCTCTACACGTGGGCATCGGCAAATATGTGCTTTGCTGAGTTTTTTTTTTTTTAAGCCGTTATTTTTATATTTTATTTTGTTAATATATTTTATATAATATTTAAATATAATATAATATAAATTATTCTTAATTAATATAAAAATATTTTAACTTTGATTAAAAAATTTTATATTAAATGAGAGTAAATTAATATATATTATATTTAAATATTAAATAGAGTAAAAATAATGACTCCTTTTTTTTACAAAGTATTAATATTCCTATCTCTTAAAAATAAATAAATAAAATAAAATAAGTTGATAACAATAATTTTTGCCCAAGATAAAACACTAGTAACTTCTTTTGTCATAGAAATGATAAAATATAATTATTTACTTTTTTTCTCCATAAGCTAAGAAATACTGTACACTATTTTTATGCCAAGAGAAAGTATTATTAGGTATCATCTATTTTTTCTTTTTCGTTTTTTAGATATATATATATATATATATATATATATATCATCTGCTTTAAATTAGAAAGATATAAACAGAGTAAAAAAAAAAAGTTTGCAGTCATCTCTACCTTATAAGTCAAGAACAGATGAATTACTAAAAAGAAAAAGTAAAGAATAAAATTCATTATTATGATCTAACTTAATATCTATATAAAACTCTAAACTTATTTCCATAATAAGATTTTAATATGATATCAAAAGTGCAACTATAAGGTTTCAAATTCAATTATTACTTACGTACTAAATAATATGAATAATACTATTTGCATATTAATTCGTCTCTCCCGCACACCTAACAAAATTAGACTAATAAAAAAAAATTCAAGTCAACCAATTAACCTCATTGTAATGCTTACACTTAATCTCAGTATACTTTTTGTCAAAACAGGCTCTTTTTTTTTTTTTTTTATGGTGATTTTGGGGGGAGTGTGTGAACAAAGCAAACAAGCTAATCTATATATGATTTCAAGCCATGTAAGCAGCAATCTTGCATCGTTCAGTTCATTTGAGGGACAATATAGTGCTTTCTTACGCCTTCAAGGACAGTTCATAGAACAATAATCCAAGTATTTACAGCCACTCAGAATATAAGCAATTGAATTCCAACGTATATGCATAATTCCCTTTTTTTTCTTTTCCTTTTTATACATGTAAAAGAATACATGAATAGCAGTACATTCACGATTAGTTCATTTTGAGCAATAGATCTCCTGAAAATTACTTCACAGCAACGTAATCCAGAGTTATTGAGGATATGATTTCACTTCTGTGACTTGGCACTAAGGCTTGTGCTAACGAGGAAGCAATATTTGACATATTTGCCTCACGGTTTAGCTTCAGCTGTAAGCGTTAATCTGACTCCATCTCTGAATGAAACAGGATAAACTTTTAAAGTCTGAACCAGTCTAGTGATGTCCATGGATATGTCTGCTGGAGACTTGACCCCTCGGTCAACCTGAAAAATCAGCAAAAAAATCCATAAATCTGAAGAAAGTGCACTTCAAAGAACCCACAGAAATCATGCAACTTTTGTACAGCCCCTCCCATCCCGAGAAGAAAAACGAGAGAGGAAAAGCATATGGATAAAACATGTTTTACTTGTCGTCATGAAATCATATCATCAGCTGATGAAAGTAACTCAAATTCCCATCAAATGAGGAAGCAGACACTTCAATAATGAAGAGATGGAATGAACGCTCAATGTATCTTGAATCTTGATACAGGTATGAGTCATGAGATAAGACAGGTTTATAATTTTATGAACACGCACAGATATGACAGATAAATAAAGAAAGCCAGTTAGAGTTTCTCCATCACAAATCTTTTGATAAAGTGAAGAACAATACTTACCGATGATGCAGACACCGGTTTGATCAATGAGGTGTCATACCCTCTAAATTGTGCCACAGCCTCAGCCATTTGAACACGTGACACCCTATCAGGTCCGCCAACATTTAGTACCAACTGCATTTGCTTATGCTCTGTGACAAGTATCAGAAATGTCAAATTAATGAACACAGATGTGAGAAGCCTCAGCTTCTCCAAGTAGAATCATAAGAAAGTGAAAGACAAGAAAACAGAAAGCTAAAAAAAATTTGGAAGTGAAGGAACAGCAGAGACAATTCTTAGGTTCTGTTGGTAAGAGATATTAATAAAAAGTCATACATGAAACTCAGTTCAGATATAAATAGAATTCTCACAAGGAATATCCTTCCTTAAATAAGCGATTCAAAGTAGTATTCATAGTACTTTGCAACCTCAAAAGAAGTCTCATTGAAAAGTTGCAGTCTCATATGCAGAATGCAATATGTCCGACCAAGGGCACTAGAAGTTCTATACCTGATATCCATTGATTTGTTAAAGTTAGAATGATAGTTACAAGATCCTTAACATAAATTGGACAACGAAACTCATCATGAAAGAACTGCATATTTTCTCCTTTAGCAAGGGCACCATCAATCCACTGCATCAATTAAATTTATGTATTAATATAATAACACATAAAGTAATTTAGATCCCTTATAGACATGTCTTTCGCAATAATATGCCCCTATATCTCCAGAATTTTCAAATACCAATAAGAACTACAAAAAGTGGCTGAAAACGAAAATCATGATCTGTATTAATTAGATTGAAGCTGAAAATAGAAAATCATAACCTCTACAAGTATGTTCTCTCTTCCATAGAGAAAAAATGACATTGTAAAAAGATTTAAATATACTGTAAGTCCCTATAGTTTGGAAGAATTTTGAAACAGGTCCTTATAATTTTTTACATGACAAATGGTTTCTCCATGTGGCAATAGATGAAGCTTACGTGACGCCAAAGTGGCACACAAATTGCCACCCATCAAACACACATACAAGGCATGTGGCTTAGTTTTTCCCAAATTGATGCATATTAGGGTGAGGAGCGACAGATAGAACTCAATTTTTGTGCCACTTTGGTGTCATATCAGCTTCTTTTATTGCCACATAGACAAGCCGTTTGCCATGTGAGCACTAAACTGATGGAGTTATAACTGGGGATGACGGCAGAGACCCAATTAAAAAAATTTCAAACTATAAGGACCCCAAAAGAGAAAAAAAAAA
>QAOA01005709.1:118524-171956 GCA_003255065.1 Cercis canadensis
CACATACAAGGCATGTGGCTTAGTTTTTCCCAAATTGATGCATATTAGGGTGAGGAGCGACAGATAGAACTCAATTTTTGTGCCACTTTGGTGTCATATCAGCTTCTTTTATTGCCACATAGACAAGTCGTTTGCCATGTGAGCACTAAACTGATGGAGTTATAACTGAGGATGACGGCAGAGACCCAATTAAAAAAATTTCAAACTATAAGGACCCCAAAAGAGAAAAAAAAAAATATAGACTTAATTCAAAATTCGTTCAAACTTTAGGGACCTGCAATACATTTAAACCTTGTAAAAATGATGAATGGTGAAACATGGTTTCTTGATATAGCAGAGTGGACAATACCTAGCAAAGCACTACCACCATCTTGTAAGAAGGAAATGTCTTATTCATAGTGTAAGAAGTAGCAAAATCTACAAGCATTGGTTTCTCTTTAGTTTCAATGATTTGCCAAAGGCTGGGAGGATTAGTTTGCCAATAAAGTAGACAACACAAAGTCTACATGCAGTGCATGCACCTGAATTGGAAGAGATTTTGGAACAGGTGAAATTGTCTGTGGCCCATAGATGATACTGCTTCTTAAAATTGCGAAGTTTGAGTATTTTTCTGATATGATTTTCTCTGCAGCCACTTTAGTTTTTCCATAAACATTTACTGGAACAGCAATGTCTTCTTCCCTATAAAAGGACTTCTCCCCTTCATAAACTGGTGAGGAAAAGAATCAATTACAATCTAGGTAAAAGAGCAATGTGTAGATTAACTGAAAAACTGATATTATGTAGGAAAAAAAAGCTGCAACTATGACTGCATTCTCCTAATATTGGAAAAGCATAAAAGAAGAAAAATACAATGATAACAGCTAAAAGAGTAAAGCTTAAAACAAGAGAGAGAATTGAGCAAATGATCAGAAAGGTTATCATTAAATCTTTTTGCTATTCTTGCTCCCATTTCTTGAGATGTGCAGTTACTGAAATGAAGAGTAAATAGATTGCAATGATACAATTCTACTATTCATAATTTATTTTGGTGGGCCCCATAGAATAAACGGGGAATTGTAATTGGTCAAATGGGTTTTTCAGAAGTTTCAACAAATCAAATCATCAGGTTGTAGGGTTGAGAACTTTTTCTGGCAAACCAAACAATGTATACAGAATTCACTGTTAAGCCAAGATTTGTTCCATTTGTATTGACATCTCTAGAATGAAAAACTGAAGGAATATAACATTATGAAGGTTTATAGCTTTTTTTTAATGAAACATGATCAAAGTAGAACTTCAGTAAAAGATAAGTTCACCATCTATTCATATTTTGGGACTTTAAGAACAGAATAGTATCAATAGTTATTTCAGACTTCATAACAAAGTTTTCTCCGCCTTCACCTTCTTCCATCTTAAGATTGACTTACCTTGATCGGTAGACAAATGAATAAGAAGAGTACTGCAGTTTTTAAATCCTAGCAACCATTTTACAAGAGATGATGGCACATTGATAGCAAGTGCAGCAGCAGGATCGCTTTCACAAGCACGAGGTACTGATATCGCAGCACAATTGACAACCACATCCGGCTGCCATTAGAAAAAATAACAGGATTATTAGTCATAAAAATAGAAAAGTCAATAATATTTATATGCCTTGTACTTTGAGATGGTAACAGCATGATCCTTCATCCTAGTGTTTATCTTTTTTTATTCTTTCTTTCTTTGGAAAGGCAATACCCGTGAAATATATACAATAAGATGAAAGCCAAACACTCTTACAACTGCCATCTATTAAACTTTTTATGAATATTCAAGATCCATTTCATGAAACATGGTCTCACTCTGTCGAAAACACAACCTATACTGACACTGTTAAATAGTAAGAAGGACGATCTATGAGACACTATCAAGTAGAGAAGAAAAGGATTATTATTATTTTTTTTTATGAACAACAAATTCTCCTTGAGTTAGGTCCAGAGCATGTAGGATTTCAAAAATGTGCATATTATTTTTCATTCTGGTAGACCATTTCAAATTTTGAAAGGAATCTTAACAACAAACAGGCTATATATACATTAAGCTACTAAAACCATTGCTATGAATAAATTATGACCAAATTATTTAATCAAAAATGACAGAGATAGATTTTCCAAATTCAATATCCATAAATCCCATTCCAATTCCGGCAACTTTTGCAGAAACGTTTGACAATACAGAGTATTATACCAACAAGAACCATAAAAGCATGCCATGAAGTTTTGACATTTTTGCTTGAACTTTTGATCATGCATTCAGTTAAAGTGATCAACCATGATTTCTAATAAAATTTGCAATGTCAAAGTTCAAATTTGATCCCAGAAAAATCAAAATCCTTCCAGAAAAGCAGGAAAAAAATAACCCATTAATCAAAATCACATATTTCCCAATTTAAATTGAAGAGACAGTGAAAAAAAGGACCATTTTCAGCTATTGGGTAGCTTGTGATAACAAAACCTGACCAAATGTAGTTGAAATGGCTTCAAATCCGTCGCCGGTTTGCAAATCTACGTGGAAAGGAAGCGAACCAGGAATGGCGTCCAACAAAGCTTGCGGAGGTGGACCAGAGTGGTGGGTGAATGCCAGATCGTAGGGGCTTCCATTGATTTCTGCATAGCCTTGTAATAGATGCTGACCCAAGTAGCCAGTGCCTCCCACTATCAGAACTCTCTTCTTACTCATCTCTCTCTCTCTATACTCGAATCTCAATTTCTGAAATCTTCTTTTGTGGTTTTTCCTGCAGCTGAAACCGTTTGATTCTACACTTTTGGTAAAGGAAACTTACGTTGTTTGTCGCTTCCAACTACTGTCAGTGTTTCCCACGAGCGTTTTTCGTAAACTCATAAAATGACCCAAAAGGACGCCTCATCAACTTCAATTTTGAGTTTAAATTAAGGCGAGCTTTATGCTACCCACTCTCTTGGAGGGGTAGCGCTCCCTCGTATTCTTTAGATGGAATTTTAAGTGGCACTTATGATATGATTTAATTTTAATTTCGTTATAAAAATTTTTAAAAATTGATTAAAATATATATATATATTTTTTTATAAAATATAAAAATAACATAATATAAAAAAATATGCTACAAAATAAATTTGTAAAATTATTTATTGACATATTTTTTTTATATTATATCGTTCTTGTATTTTTATAAAAAAATTATGTGTTTTAACACATTAAATGATTTAATTTTTTGAAATGTTTGAAACGACACCAAGATTATTAAATAAGTCTTACCCAAACCTACTAAATTGAGTTGCAATAGCACTATCTCCTTAGATAGATAACATTGTGCTCACCTTAAATTAATCTATAAATTGATGTAGTGTTCACCTTAAATTAATCTACAAGTTGATGTAAATTTAGAGGATTCGAAGCTACTCATATTATGTTTTTTGGTTGGCAACGGGACATACGCCCAACAAAAAGTAGACTAAAACAATAGACCTGAACAAAGCTACACCTTTACTATCGAAGCTACTCATGTTATGTAACAAAGTAAAAATAAAAAATATATTTTTACTAAGAATTTGAGATGGAATAAACTTTATTATCCTTAAAATCTTAAAAAATTAAGTCATTAATCATCCCTAAATTATTAATAGAATTTGTGTTTAACAAGATACATGAAAAATACTAATATTTTAATTAATTTTTATTTATTTATTTGTTATATGACAATAAAAATATTTAAACCTTTGGCCCTTACCTCCTGCGTATTACCCAAAATTTTTACTATTAAACCACACCTAATAATTTTGATTTTTTTTTTTGTATTGCTCCATTTACATATTTTACAATGAATTAATTATTTTAGTACATATTAAGTAACTTTATTTTTTAAGATCTTAATAATAGTACCATCAAAAGTTTATTCTACTCTAAATTCTCAATAAAAAAATGTTTTCTATTTTTTAAGATTTCAAAAATAGCATAACATCCCAAATTAATTATTTTACACTAGACAGAACAGAACATATGATAAGCGGCAAACTTTAATTGGATCAGTGACCATGGGCCCTTGCTCTTGGGCTTGGGGAAAAGAAAATCCAAACTCACAGCTTAAATTAGCCCAATATATTTTCCCATTTTAGATTCTAGGGCAACCTTTCTTCCATTCAGTCACAGCCTATATAACTATCCTGTAACACAACGTCTTCATGCTCTTCTACTCATACACCCTGCTTGGTTACTGATATTTCTTTTAGCTAAGCTCTCTCTTTGCTTCTTCTCTATAGATCCCGATCATTATTTTTCATTCGTATATCAGTTTTTTATAGTTATAGGAATCTGGGATTTGGATTTTGGAGCAGGGGAATTCAAGTGATGAGGAAAATACTGCAACAAAATGATGGATTCGATTCCATGATTACCTGTATTTAAGTCGCTGATGATTTCCCCTTAAAAGCTCTAACCTTTTTTCAGTTTCACTTATAAATGGTTCATCCTTTTTGTGTTATACAATTATGTTTTTCCCTATTTTTTAACTTGAAATTTTTGCCTGAAATATTGAGTCAGGTGGGGGATGTGATGAGAAAATTTTGGTCCGTGTTTCTGATTAAACCGTGACCGATAACCCTTTTAGCACACTCTGATCCCTACCTATGCCATCATTTGCTTTGTTTTTCTTTCTGTCTCTGTTCTGTTATCCCCAAAACTGTTCTTTTTTTTAATCTATGTAACAGACTGAAAGAGTAGTCTTAGCTCCAGTAAGACATAACTATCTAGCTTGAGCACTTTAACTCGGTCAAATACCTACAATGAAGGGATCCCACACTTGGGAAAGTGGATTAGTGAAATGCTTATCAAGATACTAATAATCAGAAAATGTATACAACAGCATTATTCTTGTGATAAGCAATTTAATTAAAAAAATCTATGTAAGTTTTGAAAAATTATGTAATTGCTTCTCCTCGATAAAAAATGAAGAATAGAAATTTAAATGTGTGAAAAAGAATGGTATGGGGAACAATTGTCAAGAGCCAGAATGGCTATGGTTGACTTTCAAGTGGACTGCGAGGAAGTTGAAGAAACAAAGCAAAACAAATTGGCGTGAAGTATAGGAAAGCAACAACTGAATTTGGGCATTCATGATTGCTAGGCTATCTATATTCAATATGATGAGCATATAATGTCAAAGCTCACAATCATACAAGAGGAGAAAGGCAGCAACAAACTTGCAGTAGACACCTTGTGTTACACTTGTTATATGTCAATGGGATCTCTCTACAATTCAAAAGCCATACCAAAATTTCACAATGGTAGAACATTAAGCTTTACAATAGGCTCGTCAGATACATCAAGTCCTGAAATCATCCAAAAACCAATTCCACTGATAAATTAACGCAATTTGATCCCTGTCTTGTAAGGTTATTTGAAGATTGACCCTTCTTCTAAATGAAACACCAAATTACAACTTGAGGTTCAAAAAGCTAGGATTCTATATAGCAAGTCAAAATGGTGACTTGCTATGGTAAGAACATGCTAATCAAAATATCATTCCTATCCCAATAGCTACAAACAAGTTGATCCTAATTTGGAAATCCCCTTCAATTTAATTTCCTCACTGTGGATGTAATGCGCCTAACTTCAGCTGCTGTCAGGGGCAGCTTGTGACTTCTCAAAAAGCAGCTCAAGTCTCTGGTCAAGATAGAGGAAAAACAAAGCATTTAAGTAAGAGCATACAGAAATGGAAAACATAATTAATAGCACAGGTCTTATGCCTGCTGCTCTGCAAAGAGACAGAGGATTAATGTATTCATTGATATAATCCTATCTTTCAGTTCAGTTGAAAGATGGTGCCTGTTAAGAGAGGGGATTTAGGAGGGGGAGATAAAACAAAATGGTTCTTCAATACAAATCTGTACACCCTACATAGAGAAGATGCAAACCTTTACAGATTTGTTGACCTCTTCAAGTTTATTAAGTAGCAACTCTCCAGGTACTCTGCGTTCTAGTGGAGCATAACTTGGTGAACCTGTTATCTGCATTATATTGACAACAGTGTGTAATTGGAAGTCTATATGACAGAATTTTAAGAAATACATCTGATTATAGTTCATTCCAGAACGTAACTCTTTTCTTATTTTTTAGGCACTGTTATGATTTATAACTTTTTATTGCTAAATGGCTAAGTCTGTGAAAACTCAGGCATGAAATCAAGAATACGCTGTCATCATATATAAATTCATAGCCCAATAAAAGTAATACTAATGACATGTTGCAAATTCATAGGCCAAATAAAGCTTGCCCTGATATGTGTGTGATGTCTTCCTATTCAGAAACAGCTGCTCATTCTTACATTGCCCAATAGCCTAGCCACTTCCATTTGGAATAGGCTTTTTGATGTGTTTGGTGAAGCTTGGGTGGGCCCTCAAAGTAAGCAGCAGCTCCTGTTAATTAGCTTTAGAGGTCTTGGCAGAAAGAAGGAAGGGAAACCTTCGTCGCTACGTGCTACATTTGCTATTCTTTGGTGTATTTTGCTAGAGCAAAATGCCCGGATTTTCAAGGAAAAATACTTTTCCTTAGATCTACTGTGGGATAGAATTGTGTTTTTGGTGTCTCTCTGGTGTTATGCACATAGTTGCTTCAATGGAGTGTCCTTGACTACTATGCAGAGAGAATGGAGAGCCATTCTATTTTCATGTACTCCTTTGTTTTGTTTTTCTCGTGTTTTTTAGCTATACTTCTGTGCTTTGAGGAGGATTCCTTCTCTTACTCTTCTTTTGTATCCCTTCTTTTTCTCTAATAAAATTTCTTTTCTGTCATCACCCAAAAATTCATGAAAACCAAACATAAAATAGGATAAGATATTGCCAGATATCAGATCTTCTAGTACTAGAAGTCTGATTTGTATAGGTCAAACTTGAAATTCTCAAAACCATGAGCACACCTCCTCGTTAGAACACCAAAAATTCTAATTCAAATCTGCCGCAAAACATAACTATGTTTCCTATAACAATCATTATATGATCATGAGCCATTTCTATAGTGACAAAGTTACTAATGATCCAATAGGTTAAATTCCTAGCAACTCAAGCAAGTTCAGCTCTGAGACAGTTATATGGATGAACCACTTGCGTTATTTATTGTCCAATAATAATTAAATCTGCGAGACAAGATCTCACAAAATAAAATAGTGACAACTGCATTATAGTGAAGTATGGAGAAAACTGCATTCCAGATCCTAATAATTTCTACTCTTAGAATTACAAATTGTATCATAACATTCTCAACACTCATTTTTTCACCTTTTTTTTTTTGGTTGGTGTTGGGGGGGAAGAAGAGAAAGGGAGGATTTATTGGATATATGGATAAGGATTGAAACAAGTCTGACAAACAACAGAAAAATTATGCATAGCAAAAGGTCTACCATTACCTTCCTGCTTTTTGATGGTGATCTCAGAACAACTGATCCCTCGGTCAATGATCCCATACGAGACATGTTCTCCACATCTATGCTCTTGGCAGTTGTTTTCCATACTTTACTTGCATCTGGTGAAATCTTTGAAGCTTCTGTTATGATCACCTGCAGATAAATAGCAGCATTTTAGGATATGGATCCTTGTCCATCACCTTTATTAGTGGTACAAAGCTAAATACTTCAATTCAAAACAAATACAATATAAATGCTAATCCCATTAGATATACCTTCCTCAAATTATCAGGGTTGATAACCCCTTGAACTTGTAGTTCATCCACAGGTGCAGCTTTTCCACGTGCTACACTTTCAACTCGAAAAGTATGGAGTCCATATATAGACTGCAGGCAACCTGGTATAAGCAGAGATGCAATTAAGTAAAAGGGGATATATAAGGAGACATCACAAACATCAAATAGCCTGCATCGGTACCTTGTTCAATAATAATATCAATCACCAAGGAAAGAGGTAAACGCTTCTCAATTGTTATGATTCCCCAAAAAGGTATGAATGAAGGCCTTGACACCTTGAAGAACAAGAAGAGGGGAAAAAATAAATCACTTCCCTGATGCTTTTTATTTAAAAACCAATAATAGGGCATCATACAGAACTGTCATATACCTTGTAGACTATTTCAGTAGGTGTAACATATAATTTGCGTGAAGACAAATCTTTTTGAAGTACGTATCTCCTAATGGGCAGGTAAAGCAACATAATAACTCCAACTCCCCAAGCTAAGACCAGCAACAGTGATATAGAAAGCCATATGACTGTGTCGTATTGCATGTTATTGTTTGCAAGTTCTTGAAATGAAGCTGAATACAGTATTTGTTCCGAACAATCTTCATCTTCATCGTCACATATTTCGGATATAGGATCTGAAAGTATCTGATCCTTTGATGACCTCAGTTCTGATAGACCATCTGTGTGACCCATCAACATCTTCTCAAACCCAAACCAGTAGAGAAGGAAGATATATGAGTAATAAAATCTTAGTTCCTGATTATATCACAAGAATCAGAGAGTAATCCCATCTCCTAGTGCAACCGCTACCCACACCACAAGCCTATTCATTGAGTTCAGGACAGGGGGAAGAAGGGTAATTTTGTGATGATGAAAATTTAAAACTTGCTCTTCAGAATATGCACATACAGATTGAACTATATTCTAAACAATCTTATATCAATAACAAAAAAAAAGGGAAAAAAAATCATTTTTAAAGCATTCGCAATATTTCGAATGCTTTCATCTCATGTCTTTTAAAACAAATACTTTTTTTTCATCTTTCCCAGAAATTATACCTTCAAAAATTCCAGCTAAACAATTTTGATAGTTAGTAGCAGAAAACAGCCGTTTTCTCCTCGTTTCCAAAGAAATACGGGGACGAGGGGAAAATGCTCCGTTTGGTAACCGGGAAAAAAAATGAATGAAAGAAATGAAACAAACGTCAACATCACACACCTTAACTAAGTTGTCATCATACCTTGTGAGAGACAAATTAGATTGAGTATCAAATTTTCTATTATCAAACAACAAAAATGGAAAAACCCATTCCCTTTCAGACACTTTTGAGAACGTTCTATAAAATTGAAGGAAAGAAAAATTAAATCAAATCTATAGGAAAGCTGAAACATTTAATATCACAACCCAAAAGAGAGAGAGTGTGCACGGATTTTTACCTCGAAAGCTTTAGAATTTATCTACCCGATGTCGAAATGGTTAATGGTTTCACTCTTCCCTCATTTTCTATAGGTCGCTGGATTAATTGAGCATGATTGCTAGGGTTTACGTTAAAACGAGTAACTTAACTGTGAAAATGCCATTGGCAGTAGCACCAAACACTCAAAGGGTCAATGCTACTTTACGAACGGTATTGGCGGGGCCGGGTAGACTCGGACGTTTGCTGGTAATAACGTGGCAAACAAAGGGAATGGAAGCTGGAAAGTGGAAACCATATTTTCTCGTACCAAAGGAGAAGTATTAGTTTCTACCAAAAAAAAAAAAAAGGAGAAGTATTAGTATTAGTATTAGCAAAAGATAAAGATATATTTAAGATTATAAATAACGAGAGAAAATTATTGTTTGATTATGAAAAAATTATTTGAATTCAAATAAAATGCTCTTTTTTTGGTTTATCTCATGTGAAATATTTAAAATATTTTGTAATATTATATAATTATTTTGTTTATACATATAATTATATTTTAATATTATATAATTATTATGTTAAAAAATAAATAAAATAATTATACAATACTAAAGGCAATTTTAAATATTTCATACTAAAATAAATCAAATTAAAATATTATTTTATTTAAAATTAAATAATTTTGTTTTAAATTTTAAAATCAAATAATAATTTTTAAAAAATAAAAATATAAACTATTTTTTTTATGAATTAGATAAATATTACATAATGATTTTTCATGATTCTATTATCAAATTATAATTTTCATATTCTTCACTGGTCTAATTAAAATTGTTGGCATTAGAAACAATCTAAAATTGCTCATCCACATAAAATTATCATTGTATGTCTTTTGATCCTGTGCTTAGACTCTTGAAACAAAAATAACTTATCTTAAATTTAATAAATTTAGCTCTATCTATAAAAGTTGGCGTACAACAATAGCTCATTTGCTGGCCGGTTCGGAAAGATAACAGAACCAACCAGTCAAGGCAGACCATGCGACAATAGAAAGTATCAATATAATAACGTTTCCAACGAATAACGATGACTGTAATTTGTGAGCGAGGGAATACCTGACAACCCAGAAATCTCAGACCACCACACAGATACAGCATATTCTCTCTCTCCCTTCCTTCCCCTTGCAGACGTCTCTTTATTCCCTCCAATTTTTCTCTTGGTTTTCTGTCCTAATTTCTGCTAATTTTTCTCCTTCTGAAATCCGTTCCTGAGCTGCATTTCAATCTTCTTCATCGATTAGCATCTCTTTCAACTCTTAAGGGTACGTTTCCAATCTGTAATTTATCAATACCCGTATGCAATTTTGGGCAACTATAGTGTTTAGTATGCAAGTGAATATCTATTTACTTTTTATGTTCATGGTAGATGCAGCTTTGTATTGCAAGGGTGTAAAGTATAAATTTTGGTAGTTCATATTTGAAAGAAAGAGGAGGAGAAGAAAAGGGTATGTTTGGCTGAATTTGGTGGATTTTTTTTTTCGGGATTGGGTGCTAGTTTACTGATGTTTGGTGCATAAATGAGAAGCTGAGGCTACTGGTGAGCTCCTTTACCTGTCTTAGTGTATAAAACATATACAATATGGTTTTGTTCTATAGATTAGATGCTAGAAATGAAAAAAGAATGGAATTTTAGTAATTTTCACTGGATTACTGGCCATCTTTGCTTAATCCTTCTCTGTTATGCTGGGAATGTAATTGTCACTCTGTTGCATATATAAAAGAATCTGTCATTCCATCTTCTTATTAAGACATGATACGAGTTTAGTGACCAATTTACAATAGCTAATGATAATCGTGGAACATCTAATCAATATCAATATGAAGAATGGAAAAGCTATATAGTCGATGCCAGCACTGGGGTTTTTCTTCTTTTCTATTCCTTTTATGTCAGTATTTCTAAATCTCTTTTCTCTCTGAAGGGAGTTGGGGAACATCAATTGTGCTTGGGTTCTACTTGTGGCTGCATCAAGCCATGTTTAAATGTGGCATATTTCTACATGAATTTCAGCTAATAATATTTACCTTTTTGTTGCAGACTGGCGTTAAAAGGAAATCATTCTGTTATCCTCTAAGGTGCTTTTAATAGGTATTTTCACCTACAAGGGAGTTTGGAAGTATGATGAGATTTCACATTTAAACCTCGTAATCAGATGAACAGGAAACAACATATTGCAATTTTTACTACTGCCAGCCTTCCATGGTTGACAGGAACCGCTGTAAACCCTCTGTTACGTGCTGCATACCTTTCTAAAGATGGGGAAAGAGATGTCACTTTGGTGATCCCTTGGTTATCTTTGAAAGATCAAGGACTAGTATATCCCAAAAATGTAACATTTGCTTCACCCAAAGAGCAAGAGAAATACATCCGCCAATGGCTTGAGGAGAGGATTGCATTTAGATCCAGTTTCAGCATACGATTTTATCCTGGAAAGGTAATGATTTCTCTCACTGATTTAACATTTTCTGTGAACAGGTACACCTGTGACCACATAACAAACGTGGACCATTGTCTTGAAATATGTTTGTTAAAATGATTAATAAGTGAGCTTTTTAATGTGGACTTAGGGTGGACCCTTGTGGCAATATTTATCTTGCTTCACTAATGTGTTGAAAGTGATTCGTTTTCTTTACACCCTGATTATTGATTAATATCCATTAAATCCAGCCAATCTACCTAATGCATAATTTGAACCATCTCTCACTTTGTAGATGTCTTCCATTTAAATTTTCTTTTAAATTATCATTATCTACTTACAATTATGTGAGAAATGAGTGATTTCCAATTTCCATCACGGTACCTTCTTCTTGTTTATGCAGTACTAATTTGTGATATAATTAATGATGTAGTTTGCTAAAGACAAAGGCAGCATTCTTGCTGTTGGAGATATTTCGGACATTATCCCTGATGAAGAGGCAGATATTGCTGTTCTAGAGGAGCCTGAGCACTTGACATGGTTTCACCATGGGAAAAGATGGAAGACTAAATTCCGGCTAGTTATAGGAATTATTCACACAAATTATTTGGAATATGTGAAGAGAGAGAATGGAAGAATGCAAGCATTTTTGCTGAAATATATAAACAGTTGGGTTGTTGGTATATATTGTCACAAGGTTAGTCTTTATATTCTTATGGACAAAAATACATAAACAGTAGTAGAAGCAACTGATTTGAAATTGTTACATTTGAATTTTAGCAGCCAAGGTGACCTAAATGGTCATCTTGTCAGTGACATTCTTAACCTATTAAATTAGCAGGTGATTCTGTCAAGTAAATTTCTTTGGTATAAACTTTTGTAAACAGTCAATTTTTATTTTTTTATTGTTTTATATTTCCCTAGATAAATCACAGCAAATTAACTGTAAGGAGGCATGGTTTTTGGACGTATTCTGCTACGCCCATTTTTGCAGAGTGATGATAGCGTATATCTTGCTTCCTCTGATCAGACCATCAGGAAAACATTCACATTGTTTTGTATAAACAAACCATGCATTACAGCTGAAAATCATGCAATAGGACATGAATTTGAGGATTGAACCTGTTTATTCTTGGTTTTAAGCAAACATTCAGTTATTTTGCAACTTCACAGCAAGCTTACTATTCTATTTCTACCAAGCGGTTCTACATTTTTGAATAATTTTCTCTTGAACCAACTCTTCCTGCTAATAAGTTAAGCGTTCTCTAGCCAATCTTGGGCATGAAATGATGCCAGAGCTGAACTTAGTCTGTCTCATGTGTAACATTTGATGGGATGGACAGTTAAGGTTGCTATATGAATACACCAAATTAAATGACATGGAGATTCAGGTCTATTGCCTTAACTCAATTCATGGCATTCTACTTTGCCTAAGATAAAATGTTTATTTCAGTCTATAATTGATATTCATCAATCAGTGATTTCTTTTCACTTGTATAATTCCTGTTTTTTCCAGGAGGTGTATTTACTAAAATGATTTAGTTAATAAAAACAACGTTTTTATGATGTTTGTTGATGTATTTGTTTGTGAGGCAAAAACCAGTACTTTCTATCTATAAGATAACATATGAAGCTATCCTAGCATGCTGAAAATTGCTAGGAAAGTGAATATCATCATAGTCCTTATTATGACTTGTCAGAAAGATAATTACCATAAACTTACAGGCATTGCATGCTCTTTTGGAATTGATTAGACTTGTAATTGCAGGTAATTAGACTTTCTGCTGCTACCCAGGATTATACTGGTTCCATCATATGTAACGTTCATGGAGTTAATCCCAAGTTTCTTGCAATTGGCAAGAAAAAGATGGAACAACAGAAGGGAGAGCAGGCCTTTACCAAAGGCGCATACTATATTGGGAAGATGGTATGGAACAAAGGCTACAAGGAGCTTCTCAAACTTCTTAGTGATCACCAAAAGGAATTAGCTGGGCTTGAGGTTGATTTATTTGGCAGTGGAGATGACTCAGATGAAGTCCAACAAGCTGTGAAAAAGTTGGAACTGGCTGTTAGAGTTCACCCAGGACGTGATCATGCTGACCCTCTATTTCATGAGTAAGCTTCATACTGATTTGTCAATGTTCATCATTATATCAGTTCAACTCTTGGGTTTTGTTCCAAGTAGAAGATAAAAGCCTGTGGTGCATAATTTGGAAAAGAAGGGGAAAAGAAAAAGGGAATCTGTGTGTCTAATTTGATTCAATTTGAATTTTAATATATCAAATTTTGACACCATAACATGTCAGCCATAGATTCAGACATCAAACTACATACTAACTTCCCTTTTTAGGAAAATTGAAATATGGTTGGTGATTATATGAAATATTGTAATTCAGGAATTTTCATACTAAGTTAAAAATCATTTTCACCCTTTGAGTTCCACTACTTGTGATTTGTTCAACTTGAGTCCCACTTCATCTGCTGTGTGAGCTCATTAAGGATCCTATTAGTGGGGCTTCCTTTACTGAGACAAGAGCAAACTGGCAGTAATCAGCCACTGGCTTAGTAAACTGACATTATAAAGCACTTATAAGTAGAAAAGTTAACTCATATGATGCTTCCTCTATTCGCCCCACTGTTTTCTTCTGTAAATATATTCTAGATGTTCTTCTTGAATTACTCTGTGTGAAATGAGAGACATCTTAGAGATTGTACTGCTTGGCACATGTAAATGTTAACTCTTGTTCCTGTGTCCCAGTTACAAATTGTTTCTGAATCCAAGCACAACAGATGTGGTTTGCACAACAACTGCAGAAGCTTTAGCAATGGGCAAAATTGTTGTATGCGCCAACCATCCCTCAAATGACTTCTTCAAGCAGTTCCCAAACTGCCGGACATATGATGACAGTGATGGGTTTGTTAAAGCCACACTTGCGGCACTGACTGAAGACCCTGCCCAGCTTACTGAGACTCAGAGACATGAACTGTCATGGGAGTCAGCCACAGAACGCTTTCTTAAGGCTGTCGAACTGGACAGACCATTTGTAAGAAATTTGTCAAATAGTACTTCAAAGAGCTTTATGTCTACTTCATTGAATTTGCAACGGAGAGCAGAGGATGCAACAGCATATATACATCATGTAGCTTCTGGATTTGAAATATCCAGGAGACTATTTGGTGCTATTCCATGTAGCTTACAGCCAGATGAACAGCTACGCAAGGAGCTTGGGTTGGCTACTCATGCCAAGAATCAAAGCCCAAGAAAATGATATCAGGATGCAGTGATCATGAAAATTTGTGGAAATTCTTGTTTAATCAGGTCCTAAAGGTACAAAATATATACAGTCTTGTCACTTTGGAAAAGGCTTGAAGCCTAGAACTTAAATCTCTACAGAAGACATCCCTGTAGACCATCAAGCATATCTAAGATTATGGGCAATAGGAATGAAAAGGGGGCAAGAGAATGGTTATGTGAGGCAATGCTTCTATAACTACAAATATTGGGAAATCATAATTTGTTGGCATGACTATTTCATCTGGAGGATGACGTGTATTTCCAAATGTTTGTGTCTTTCTGAATACAACCCCATGCAAAAGGACTAGACCTAGCGAAAGAACAAGATTATGGTATTGCTTTGAAATTTCAACTCCTTGGCTCCTGCCTCCTGGTTTGGAACATCTTTGTCATTAGCTTTCTAGATACCATCCGCATGTCCTATATACCATTTCTCCCCTGATGTTAATCATGTTTGTATCATATTACAATTTGTTATAAGCATGCTTTGATTATGAGATTCATTAGATATTGTCTATACCACTAATAAAATCTATTTGCATGCAACCTAAGAAAGAAGCTTGTTCTATTGATTATTGGTTTTCTTGGACTCTAAGTAAGATTTCAAGCTGCTCAATCAGAATTGTGAAAGCAATAATGTTTTTGAGTTGTTATGAAAATGATAATGACAATTAGTAGTTGAACAAAAAACAAATGGCAATCAGCATGGAAATCGATTCCTTCTCGTGCAACTGGATAAATGAGCGATTGATTGGCTAAATTATTCATGCTAACTTGACCGAGGAAGGTTTATAAGCTGATACTCATCTTGAGCTTACTTATTTAAATCTGTTCTGAGCCCATAAATTCTGTGACGTGAACACCTTTTTTCTTTTTTGAGATTAAATAGCGCCATCATTTTGAATGTTCTTGGTTGAGGTCTTTCTGCATATTAGACAGTGTAAAAAGAAGCTTGTAGACAAAAGCAATGCTGCCTCACCAATTACCATATCCTTTTTGAGACAATTACTAAGTCGGAAAGGTTAGTGAATAGAACCATTAATTAGTTATTGAATTGATTAATTACAATAATGCTATCTAATTATGTATGGACAAGCATTCAACTCTATATTTAATGCTCAGATTGGTAATACATCTCCTTTTTAAAAATATTTATAGAAGTTAATGATAATCACAACTTATATTCCTCAAAAAAAAAAAAATACAACTTATATATGAAAATAGATGAAATAATATTTTATGATTATTATTTTATAATTTTGTTTAAGAGCTAATTCCAAGAAAGGTTTTAGAACCCATAAAAACAAGAGTAAAAATTATTAAATGTAACAAATTTTTAAGTAGGTGCTTACTACATTGGATAAAACAACCAAAATATTTTTATGTGCTAGGTGATTAATTTATTTTTATATGTGATTATCATGTTAAAAAATATATAAAATAATTATATAAAACTAAAGAATAATCATATAACACTAAAAAATATTTTGATAATTTTATACGGTATGAAAAGTACCTACTTAAGAGTAAGTACCTTTAAACTTTTAGTACCAATTGAAAAATATCCTAAATTTTAAAACCTAAGAATAATAAGCTCATAATTATGTTTTAAGTTTGAAAGACAGAAAAGAAAACTAATTTCTAAAAGTATCCCTAAACAATATTTTGTACCTTTAATCCTCTAAACACCAAAAAGACAGTAAATCAAATATTTTGGTAAAGTTGGTAGTTACAATAAAAATTGCAACCTTTTAAAATACAAATCAATACTAAACTAATTATTAATTTCACATAAAAAATAATTAATTTGGCCTTCACTTATTTTCCTTCTATTTTTTTTTTTTAATAATCATGTCCAAGCAAAGGAGGAAATAAAGGGCGGGTTCTTTTTGGGCGCCGTTGGTTTGGTGGTGTGAACGAGAGCACTCATGCTTCATGAACGGCCATTTTGGCTCTATCCTGAAAAGTAAAAACCAGTTTTAATTGTTTAGCAAGCTATCAAACACTTAGCATAAAAACACAGTATTCGATTCTACTAACGTTTCTTCCTTCTCTCGCCACCTCAATTTCCATTCAAGCAGAACCTCACTCACTCTCTCTCTCTCTCTCTCTCTCTCTACGATTCCAGCTCAACACCCTTTACTCTCTCTTGTTCGATTTCCCGTTCAAATTCATGAACCAAGAAGGGAAGAAAACAAATGTCATTGAAAGCATTCAAATTTCTGCAATGCATGCTTGTACACGTTCTGGGGTTCCCTCAATTTGTCGACACGTGGGCAGAGAAGCGTTACGTTTTTCTGCTCCAAACTCATTCAAAATTTTTTCCCCAAATTGGGATCGCCGACTCAGGGGGTGTATATTGGGGTGATTGAGGGGGAGCTTGGAACTTTTGCTCGTCTCTGGAGAAAATGGCAGAGGAAAAATCTCAATCTTCTCTAACCTCTGACTCTGAGTGTGTTCTTGGTGCTGAAGAGAAGAAGGTAAACTTCTAACATCAAAAGTCTAGATTAAGTTTTTAGCTGGAATTCAATAATAACCCAGTTGCAGAGAGAGCTGAAATTTTCATGCTTTTTTTAAGATTGAGCTATGGTGTATCTCATGTGATTTTGGCTCCTTTTTATGCTGTCTCCTTGATTGTTTCCCTCTTTCTTATGCTGAATTGTCGAAAGATATATCTTGATTATTAACTTTTACCGTTCATTGAGTTGAATTGTTTAATATCGGATATGGATTATTTTTAAAAAAAAAAAAANATTTTTTAAAAAAAAAAAAAAAATCCCATATACTTACATAAAATTCTCAATCTATTTGAATTTAACCCACAAATCCTGTCATGAGTTACTCCGATTTTTTATATATCTTCTAAGATATTTATCCCCATTTTGTTAATTTAGTTTAGTTCAAGATGTGGGTGCGCTTGTTTTGTGAGTTTATGTTCAAGATAGATCTGCTAAGATTTTTCAAAACCATGGATTATTCTTGCTCTTAATCGGTAATGTAAACTAGAATTTGTTAATACATTGAAAAAAGAAATCTAGACTTTCTTAAGTTAATATTATAAATTGATGTTAATCTTAGGATGTATTCCTACAATTGAATCAAGTGCTGGTGGTGATGAAAGGTTTGTAGATTCTGTTTGGTGGGAGGGGGGAACAGGAGTTTGTATATTTTACTTCTATGATTTGAATGCTTCTTCCCACTATCCTTGTGCTAGTTGGTGTTGTTTAAGTTTTGCTAATATCTATTGGAGTAACATGGAACTCCTGACCGAATGCCTTAACATATTTTTGTAATCTTGACCCAGATGTGGGCAAAGAGGGGAAAAAGCAAAAGCAAAACAGGAGGATTATTCATACTAACTGAAACCTATTTGTTTCATTACATTAATTGTCTTTTCCTTTTATTAATTTGTAAGTTTCTTAGTCAAGACATCAATTAACTTGGTCTTAAGGTTAAAAAAAAAAAAGAAATCAAATGGAAATTGTGATATCTAAGTTGAAGTAGTTTATGTTATCTTATTCAGAAGGAAGCTTCTTCTCAAATATTTAGATCCCTAGGACTAGCAAAAATGCATATGCATACTCTGTCTTCTCGTTGTCTCAATGATTCACAATCTTTTTTAAAAGATTAAATATGTTGTAGAGGAAAAATGCCAGCAGTAAAAGGATATAAGTTGACTTTGTACAAAGTCGAGGAAATCATCATCTTGTAGTTCATGGGCACCTGCTTATACGAAAGTGACAAAGCAATGGAGCAGTGTTGTTTTTTGTGTAATGCTTAGGTTGATAGAGACTCATATCATGGAATGTGGACTTTACACTTAGATATGGACCCAAATAAAACTGATATGGAAGTGTACTACCAGAACAATATACAAGAATTTTGAGACTGTAATGTTACTCTGATACTTGCTTTAAAATTTTAATAAAAGCCATTTAACAGCTTAAGCTTTTAGGTATAGTGGTTTTTTTTATGGCAAGCCAGAGGTATATGGACAAAGTTTTTAGAGTCTGATCCTTATTGCCCTCAATCTTATAATTAAAATTGCAGTTTAGTGCTAGCTTTTGTTTTCACTTTTCAGGCAGTTCTTTACCCATGTAAATGCCCCCTGGTTCATGTCTGAGATATGAAAACCATTATTGAAATCTTGCTGAACTGCTTGGCCTTTTTAGGTAAAGCAGTTCTTAGACAAAATGAAAAAAATAAAATAAAATTTGAAGGATGGCCAAAAATAAAAAGACAAAAATTATTGCAAAATCAATCATCATTTTAAGCTGATAGGAGAAAAAGATGCAATCATATGTATTAGTTTTTGTTGATATAAAATTTTAATTGACATTCATTCAAGTATTTGTTTTAGTTTAAAATCATTAAGAATCGCCATGAAAAGTGACAGTTTTAATATACTCTAGACACAGGAAGTATAATCAATAGAAGCTTAATGAAATATATTTCATTAGCATTTAAGTCCACTTAGCCTACTTCATTAGAAATACAATAAAGTTTCTGTAATACTTGTCCGTTGGCACAACTAAGTTCAGGTTCCAACTAGAAACAAAAGTTCAGAATCGAGAGGTGGAAGCTGGGACTTTGGGTATAAATAATTAAAGAAATTTTCTTTTATGCTTCTTGCCAAATCTATACCAATATCTGCAACGCATGTCACATGCTGCATAAAGCATGTGGCATGCGTTATTTTTTTGTTTCAGTCTCATTAAAAACCGGTACGAGAAGTGGCGTGTCTAGTATAGGAAGTGCACTAAACTGCATTACATAGGAAGTGTGGTGCCATTCATTTATTTCATACAATTGACTAAACCGCTAACAAAAGTTACGACTCTGACCTAAATCCAGATGTGTAGAACAAGAACTAATGCTTGTTTCACAAAATCTTTAGTTGCTTATAGTAGGAAGGAAGGTAGAATCGTAATAGGTAAAATCGAATGCAATATACGAAAAAGAAGTATTAGTCCTGCACATGTGTTGATTAAAATCTCTATCTTTTAACGGGTTGATTTGTTCATTAAAATCCATAAAGGAAACTACTTCATGGGCAAGTGAAATTCTTTGGTTGTCAATTTGTAGAAATTATTTATTAATTTTATTAAATTAAATTTCTTTGTCATTTTCAGAAGATTTGGTTTTGATATATGTGGTTAGATGTTACATGCAAAATTATTATATTTCTAAAAAAATGACAGTTTTCAATTTGTGGTTGTAGCCTTACACTGCTGATGCCAGAAAGGAAGCTGAGCCTGAACAAGTGAGTTTCTAATTCCTTCTCTCTATGATTTAATAATTTTCCTTTTGCACCAGGGAAGAAATTGAAAACATGTATAAAATACAAGGATCAAAAGTGTAATTTAGACTATATATGTTTGTGTATCTTTTTCTTCAATTCACTCCTCATCTTGTAGGAATCTCCTTTTATATTAGAGATTCAAGTATTTCTATAATCAGTGAGCCTACTTCATTAGAAATACAATAAAGTTGCTGTAATACTTGTCAGTTGTCACACCTAAGTTCAGGCTCCAATTAGAAACAAAAGTTCAGAACCGAGCACGTGTGTGCTAGCTGGGAGTTTGAGTATAAATAATTGAAGAAATTTTCTTTTGTGCTTCTTGCCAAATCTATATCAATATCTGCAATGCATGTCACATGCTGCATAAAGCATGTGGCATGCGTTATTTTTTTGTTTCAGTCTCATTAAAAACCGGTACGAGAAGTGGCGTGTCTAGTATAGGAAGTGCATTAAACTGCATTACATAGGAAGCGTGGTGGCATTAATTTATTTCATACAATTGACAAAACCGCGACCTAAATCCAGATGTGTAGAACAAGAACTAATACTTGTTTCACAAAATCTTTAGTTGCTTATAGTAGGAAGGAAGGTAGAATCGTAATAGGTAAAATCGAATGCAATATATGAAAAAGAAGTATTAGTCCTGCACATGTGTTGATTAAAATATCTATCTTTTAACAGGTTGATTTGTTCATTAAAATCCATAAAGGAAACTGCTTCATGGGCAAGTGAAATTCTTTAGTTGTCAATTTGTAGAAATTATTTATTAATTTTATTAAATTAAATTTCTTTGTCATTTTCAGAAGACTTGGTTTTGATATATGTGGTTAGATGGTACATGCAAAATTATTATATTTTTAAATAAATGACAGTCTTCAATTTGTGGTTGTAGTCTTACACCGCTGATGCCGGAAAGGAAGCTAAGCCTGAACAAGTGAGTTTCTAATTCTTTCTCTCTATGATTTAATAATTTTCCTTTTGCACCAGGGAAGAAATTGAAAACTTGTATAAAGTACAATGATAAAAAAGACTATATATTTTTGTGTATTTTTTTCTTCAATTCACCTCTCATCTTGTAGGAATCTCCTTTTATATTAGAGATTCAAGTATGTCTTTTAGTTTAAACAACACATCTCACGATGCTGAAGCATGGTGGCATGTGTTCCTGTTTTTGTTTCCATATCATTAGAAAGCCATAAAAAATGACGGTTTTAATCAATTGAAGCTTAATGCAGCATATTTCACTGGCATTTAAGTCCATTTAAAACTATTTCTGTAATCAGTGAGAGACTACTTCATTAGAAATACGATAAAGTTGCAGTAATACTTGTCAGTTGTCACAACTAAGTTCAGGTTCCAACTAGAAACAAAAAAGTTGAGAATTGAGCTTGCAGTATTAATCTTTTTATTTTTATTTTTTTAAAAGTTCTTTTGTGCTTCTTGCCAAATCTATATCATTATCTGCGATGCATGTTGCATGCTGAATAAAGCATGTGGCATGCATTATTTTTTTGCAATATCATTAAAAACTGGCAGGAGGACTGGCGTGTCTAGTGTATGAAGTGTACTAAGCTGCATTACATAGTAAGGCATGGCGGCATTCATCTATCTTATACAATTCTAAGAACCGTTGACAGAAGTCACGACTTTAACCTAATACCATATGTGTAGAACTAGAACAAATGCTTGTTTCACAAAATTCTTTGTTGCTTATAGTTGAAGGTAGAACCTAAATGGGTAAAGCTGAATGCATTATACGAAATAGAAGTATTAGTCCTGGACACGTGTTAATCAGAATCGTTATTGCTTATGGGTTTATTTGTTTGTTAAAATCCATAAATAAAACTGCTTCATGGACAAGTGAAATTCTTTAGTTGTTAATTTGTAGAAGTTATTTATCAAAAAAGAATTATCAAGTTTTTAAATTAAATTTGTTTCTGGTGAAATGAAAACTTTAGTGACCCATTTTAAGAAGACTTGGTTTTAATTCACGCGGTTAGGTGTTTGCACAAAATTATTATATTTCTCCAAAAATGACCTTTTTCAACTTGTGGTTGTAGTCTACTGCTGATTCTGCTAAACAAGTTGTACCAGAAAAGGCGAGTTTCTAATTCTTTCTCTCTATTGTTTAATATTTTCCTTTTGTACCTGGGAAGAAACTGAAATCAAATATAATCTACAAGGATCAAAAGTGTTATTTTGATTCTGTGTGTGTGTGTGTGTATTCTCTTATGTGTAATTTTTTTGTTCCCTCAATTCACTTCTCTTTCTCTTTTTTTTCCCTCTGTCTTCTTCTTCTTCCTCTTTCTTTTTTCGCTTCCAATTGCAGGAAATTCTTCCATTGCGTTTGTATACCCCACATGGTCAAAGACTACATGAGCAGATGTGTATTGAGTATAATGTGACTAATAGGCGCTGCGAGACCTGTGGGGAAACTGGACAGCTGACCTGCTTTGTACCAGGTTTCCGGAACTGGGTATGTCTAGTTTGCATGTCTTCCTCTGATCCTTGACCATGATTTGAATTATATACACTAATCTAGTTTTATTATAATTTTTCAGCTCTATTGATATTTCTTTATAATCACCTTTTTTGAATTCAGGCTCTGAGGAGAGCTACTCCAGAAGAACTCAATCAAAAATGCAACCGCTGTGGTGAACTTGGACATAACTGTCTGGAATGTGATATTCCGATAACCTACAATTGGGTAAGTCACTTGAAACATACACTGAAATTTTCACTTCTTGAAAATTATGTAATTAACTTGTTCTGAATTTGTAGGCTCCTAGTAGCAAAAGGAGATGCAATCTGCGTCGTACAACTGGGCGTGATCGACAACGCAGTCCAAAAGGAATTTGATTCTCTGGTGTCTGTTATGCTCATAAGAACAATGCCTTATAAATATTTCTGCAGGTTTATGTTTTGTTGCTCATTGGTGTAATCTTTCAGGCCTTGTGTCTTGTAGTTGTTACATCATGAATGGTACTGTAGAATGCTGATGATGTTTCTGTAAAACTAAGATATTGGAGGAAGATTATTTAGAAAACAGTTTGAATCGTTGTGGCTTGTTATTCATATTTTCTCATCAGTTTATGACCTCTGCATCATTAGCTCAGGATGGAAACTATGTAGCATATTCAGTATTTGCCAGTGGCAAGGCTTGAACTAAATTCTTCAAGGGCCAAAGGGATACTCAGTAAATTGTCGATGGGGTCATATTAAATTTTTCAAAAATTTTGAGGGGGCTAAATAATTTTTTAAAATAAATTAAGTAAATTTTTGTTTTTTTGGTTCGTGGCCCCCTATAGCCCTTCTAAGCTCCGCTACTGTTTTCCTTCATATCCTATTTGTATGTCTTGTATAGTAGTCTGTTTCTTCTCTATTCCTTGGTATGTGCTATCCTAAAGGCTATGTTTCAGAGCAAAGTAAAAAGGGAGAGAAAATGCAGTAATGAGGACGAGAGGGATAAAAATTAGAGGGTAGAAATTAATATGTTTAGAAAGTAGAGACCATCCTTTTCATTTTCTTTTTAAATTTCGTTTCTCACCCTTTTTATTTGCATAGCTGAAATGTTAAGATCAGCCACGCCTTCATGAATGTTAGCTGTTTTCATTAGCAACAGGAGTGTGCCTTTTTTGAATCAGCTTCATCTTGTAGGATCTGACTCAAGTTTAATGCAGCAATGGCTAACTGCATTTTCTACACTATCTTCCTGCATTGAACACTGTTTAGCATGTCACCAAAAGTAACGAATCTCCAACTTTTGAATGCTACCACAGATTTAGTTGGTTTAGGTTCAATTGGAAGCTTTGTTAATTACTTATATGACATCAATTTACTTGGGATTTACCAATCCCAACAAATCATAACAATTAGTTCAATACCCATGTAATGCACGAGCAAATAAATTCAAAAAGAAAGAAGGCATGTGAAAAGATAGAAAGGAAATAGAAAATGTAAAATAAAATAATGAGGGAGTGAATACACAATACTTAGATGAACACATTTTCAAGAAAATAATTCTTAATTAGTTATATAATATAAGAATTTAAATTTATTTATTATTTTTATTTTAACAAATGAACACATCTCTTTATATATAACTCATTGTAAATGAGAGCTAGCTTAATTTAGCCATAAAAAATATATTGATAAGCCATCTTATATGAGATTACCTTTGGTTCTAACGCAACTTAATTAATTTTTAAATTTTTGCTTATTAAAAAGAAAAAAAAAACTCTTTATATAAAGACAAACAATAAATGCATTGCAAACAATTTATTTTTTTTTTATCATAATTTGTTTTTAAATCCCTTAAGAATTAAATTATTTTTATATCAATTATCATCTCTTAATAACTTATTATCTTATATAAGTTGTTCATATTATGATTTTTCTTAGTTAATTTCACTCATAGCTTTTTATATTGTAATTAGTTTAAGAATCAATATGTTTTTTATTCTTTACAATTACTCTACCCATCGATCTTAAAAGAAGATAAAATACTTTATTAGCTTTTATATTATTAAAAAATGCTATTTTATTTTTTTATATAAAATTAACCAGCCATCAAAACACACACACACATATATAAAGAGGAACAATGAAGCTGGGATCACTAAATAGAACTGGAGTATAAAACTGCTACAAACCAACCATCATGGGGCTGCAAATCCTCGGATAGTCACTGTCACAGTGCATGTAAAATTAACGTAACCTTCACTGTCACATAGGAAGGCTGAATCAAACATTCCACATGTAGACAAATGCAATTGAAGAGAGTGAACCCACAGTTCATATTTTGGGATTGGGAATATTGGTGTTCTGTTCATGTCGCAGCTTCTTGTTCAAGGCCATGGCTTTTGGCTTCAGACCCTTTTGTATCGTGCTGTGCTTTCCAGAAAGGAGGAGCTTGATGAGCTCAATATGGCGAAGACAAGAGCAATTGGATCAAAACCTTCAAGTTAAACACTTGAATGCCCTCTTCAGCTTTTTGATGCCCTGCTGGTCCCAATTTATATAACTGCTTCAGGTTGGAGGAAGGTTGTTACTTTCTCAAATTTCGTTTTAGAATCTAATTCTTCAACTTCATTCTTTTCTACGAAATTTTCGTTTCTTCTTCCATGTTATATCTGGAGGATTTGATGTGTTAAAATTCGGCATTTATTTTTTAATAGGACTTTTTTGTTTTTGTTTGGAAGTTTAGCGATGCAATCCAAGCATGTCTGGATTTGGGGTTCCAAGATTATGAGACAAAGAAATTTGCCTGACATGGCTAGAATTTCACAGGTTTGATTTATTGGTTTAAAATCTCTCTCTCTCGTCTGTTTTTTAATTAACAATTGTGTTTCCTCAACAATCCAGAAAATAAAAGAAATGGTAAAAGAAATTTGGTGACTTCAGGGTTTATAGGAAGCAATTTAAAGGAAATCTTAACCTTAACCCAGGAAAGTTTTAGTCCCTTACATGTTTTGAAAGAAAAGTAATTCAAGCACATGCTTACAATTCTTATTAGCCCCCAAAGTAGCACATCTGCACATGTATTAAAAAGTTAGTCATTACTAACAGCTTAAAACCAAAAGAAGAAATCATGATAATAGATTTTCACATTTCATTCATTAGTACTGATATTGATTTGAGAACTTCCATGGTCCTATTACAGAATTGATAAGCAGAATGGCCAAATGTTCTGTATATAGCTAGAGCTAAAAGGTATATATTTCAGTAAATGTTGAGGACTCTTTGTGACTTTCTTCTAGAGAATTGCAGCACTGTGTCACACAAAAGTGAAGATAAAGGTTGAATATGATGCCAATGATATTTATTCTTGCCTGCTCAGTAGTTCTATTTTCTCAATGATCTATATGCTTTTGTACTATAGCAGGAATGATATATTTGGAGATCTGGCACCTCACTATTTATGTATGTGTACTTTTATGAACTAGGATACCATAGATCAGTGGCTTTGCAGTATTTGTGTTTGTTTGTTCACATTGTATAAGATAGCATACTAAAAAACTGTATTGCATATAAATCCTTATAGCATGCAAACTATCTGTTTTGCCTATAAATCTTGATATGTGTCTTCTGCTGCCCATATGTTTTCACATTGTTCAGCAGCCACCTATTTATGGAATAGTTTGTTTGGCATTTTTGGTGAATGTTCGGTGTGCCCCTTGAGTTTGGAGCAGTTTTTATTAATTAGTTTTAGAGGTTTTGGCAGGGGAAATTAATCTAACTTTTATGGCATTGTTGGGTTTATGTAGTTATTTGGTGCATTTGGTTGGAGCATGATGCTCATACTTTTAAATATATTTTGGACTTTGGAGTTGATTTGGAATAAGATTGCGCTTATGTCCTCTCTTTGGTGTATGCCCATGGTCTTTTCAAGGGAGTTTCCCTTCCAGATATACAGAGATATTGGACAGCATTATAGCACTGATGTTTTTGTGTTTTACTTCTGTTTTATCTTTTTGTGTTTTGGTTTGGGAGGATATCTTATCCTCCTTTATTTTTGTACTCCTTCCTTTCTCGTCTTAAATAAAATTTCTTCTTTTATCCAAAATAAAGATCTTAGGTGACATCATTGTGACGTTGGTTCTCATGTCTGTTTTCACTATTTAGGTTACTTTCCCTCCCATTAGTTAGTCTGTATTACCATGAGGTGTTCCCCTTTTTGTCAGTAATTTCTAGAGGATCCACACCTTAATTTCCTGTCTTGGGGAGATTATAATTGGATTCTTAACAGAAATGGTAACATGACTTATTTTTATAATGCTTTTCTCTGAATTGGCATCAGTTCATTTCTTTAAGACCTTCTAGTTAAGGATACTGGGTTTAGTTCACTGCATCTCATCAGCGAGCCAAATAAATGGCAAGGGAAATTGTAACGTTCATGCATAAATTGATTGCTAAAGACAACACGTAATATTGGAGGCGTCTTTTCTGTTTCTATCATTTCCTTTTACCATCTTGTCCTCATCATAAACCTTGAGTTAAAAAGCTTCCCCGAGCGAAGTGGGAGAAAGAAGAGAATTTTCACGATTTTCTTCTAGGAAAAACGTCTGTGGCTGATATGGAAGACATGAATTCATCGCGGCCAATTCCTACTGGATGGACTTTCAAAAGTGAAGTGCAAAAGGATGGCTCTCTTCTCTCGGTATTTGAAAATCTCCTCTGTATTCTTCAATTATTTATGATATTACTGAGCTCTAGTAAAATCAATCAATTTTTTGACTTGCTTTAATTTTGATCTGAGTGTGGAGTTATCTTTTAATGGGTGATTGATTCCATTCATTTTATTTTGTAAATTCAGTTTGTATTGCCTATCTGGTTATGCTTCTAATTGACTTCTAAATGTCGTATCTACTTATTTAATATTGGAATTCTGAATTTTTTCTTGTTTCAATTGAAAATACTAACATGCTATCGCTGACATATTTGGATGAATGTAGTAGGAGAGGGTTTTTTTCTTTTTTTTCAATTACAAAACAAAAAGAACATCCTTGATTCCTTTCATGAAATTTAAATCACATGCTACCTTTGCTTGTATCGAAGAGGGTAATTTTGTAAATGTAATCTTAGATGTCAGCAAGAAGCTAGGTGACTGTTAGCCATGTGGATGGCCGCATTTTTCAGTGACTGTTCAAAATAGATTCACTACCTAAGCCTTTGAACTTTGGTGTGACATGGCTGATTGGATTAGAGCCTGAGCATAGGGTGCTTCCTCTCAGCAGTGCTTTGAGCTATAACTTGTTAACTGGTGCTAAATAAACTGTCCTAGGCATGCCCTCTGCCCACCTAAGTTGTAGTCTGTCTCCAGAAGAGCTATATGCTATACCAAACCCTTACTGGTTTCTGGAGGACTTCATGATGAAGATATTTATATGCCTCAGTTGCTTATATAATCCTTGGTTATCATTCCTTAGGACTTGCTATCTTTTGCTGTTTCCAAATTTCCCTGTCTGAGGCTTCCTCATCTTCCTTGTACTGACCACCATATTCTTGTATTAAGTATAAGAAATGAAGAGTTACTGGAAGAGAAAATTGTTATATTTGAGGTGATCAGTGATGGTTGAAATAAGATAGAATAGCAGACATAAAGTGATAGTTAAAATTGTTATTCGCATCAAATAAGTTACTCATTGCTCTGTGCTGGTTCCTAAATAATATGACGTTTCTGGAATCCAAATGCTAAAAAATGAATTTTTGACAAGAGATGAAGTTTTTGACAACCGACAAGGGAAGGCCTAAAGTATATTCCTCCTGGCTCCAACATTACATTCTCATCTGGAATACAAGTTGGAATTGTCTTCTTGTAATTTTTAGTGAGGTGAACTTGCTGTATGAAGGTGGGTATAATTGCACCTTCATTTGTTTTGGGGTAAAATTGAATTTTATTAAACCAGTAGATAACCGTTTTTCTTGATAGAAAAAATCATGTGAACCACTTACTGTAATAATTTTCAATTTATATGAGGTTAGGGTTGTAATATATATACATCCTTTACTCGGTATGATTCTTTTGATATGGTATTGTTACATAACTGATGAGATTTTCTTGGAATTTATGATATTAGTTATACAGAATGTGGTTTAAGCCCCTACAAGTACTCTTCTATGCCTATTATGATGGACTTCCCTAAATGAGCAGTACATTTTACTTGCATGGGCGTTTACTAACATGGACCATGCAATCTAGCTAAAAGTGGAAATGTAATGGAGAATTTAGCAGTGTAGCTAATTTAGATGGGAGGAAAAAGAAAATGGTGAATTACATGGTATTTATTCTTCAGTTCAATAAAACTAGAATGTGGTCCCAGAATAGGAAAGTTTGTGTTTAATTCAAATTCCCTTTGTTAGTTTCATTGTTTACAGTTGTACTCCTCTCTCTTAGTCCTGTTTGTTTCCTTGATGTACTTGTAACATTGATTGAAACGAAACAACAACATCACAAATTAAAGTCAAAGAGTGGAAACATGAACAAACAGATTGTTCAAAACATCCTTTTCTTCTCCTGTATAGACCCTTCTTATCTGCAAAAGGTCAAATTGATTTCTATAATCAAACTCTCCCTAGCATGGTTGCATTTGGTATGGGAGCCTGAAATGCAACTGTGATATTGCCATAATGTGGTAAAACACATGGAAACTCTTCTTGTCCTGTAAAATCCTTATCTAAGTGGGATTGAGAGGACATCCAAAAGAAATCATGCTGATCTTCATGGAATTGAAGGCCAAGTTGGTGGGAGAATGCTTAATAAATCTAGGAAGAATTGGTGGTTCTTGAAAAGTCAATTTGTGAATTCTCTTTGCATGTAATATGGTCGTAAGAATTAGAAGAAAGCAGGTAGCATATGACAGAAATTAAAATCACAATGAGAGCTTTGTTGGTGTAAGACCATTGTCAAAGTGTAACCTTTACTCTGATGAAATTACTATTAAGCAAATAGATTAGTACCAATGTTTATGTGTGGTTTGGCAAGACTGGAAAGTGGGATTAGGTTTTACTGGAATCTGTATTAATTTCTTACATGACTACATTAATTTATTGAGATTTACCAGTCACAACAAATGTGAATGATGGAAAGCAAATTGACAAGACCGCCTCCTACTATTGTTGGACCATGGAGGATTAGGCTTATGGGGAATTTTGACTTCAAAGTTTGCTCCCAGAATGTAGGCTGGTGATGGAAAAAGGTTTTGTATTAAAAGAATGAGGTTTTGAAAATAAGAAAATTAGTATTAGATACAGAGATGCAGAGATAGTGAGGAATTAAAAGACACATGATAAATTGGGGGAATGATAATCAGAAATACAACACCTATCAAAGAGTCTAATTGTTAATAGGTATGGTTTCTTCCTTCATATTGTTTAATATTTATCTATTGAGGGGGTTTTCTCCATGGCATCAGAGTAATATTTTACATGCACCAACATTTTCTTTAATCTTAAGAAGTATCCGTAAGGTTAGGCCTTGGGGTTTGTTTAAGAAAGTTCCAAACAGTCACTTAAGTGTGTCTTTCTGGCTTTAATCCTACTTGGCATAGTTGCTATTATAAAAGATTTGCTAGCTGAAGAGGGAGGAGAAAAGGAATAAAAATGAAACTGCATTTCATCTTATAATTCATTAATTTGTTGTTAAGCCTTTATTAGCCCTTCTCATTATCGAAGTGGAGACACTTGCAATGAGAGCAGTTCTGTATCATTTCTCTGACACAGAAGGCAGATTACTATTAGTAATCCAGGTAGAAAGAAAAGCATAGATATTCTCAACAAATGGAATCGTTTATAAATGTCTCAGTTGAGTGACTGTCTTTAATGTTTCTCTATTGCAGTGCTATTGTTATCCAGGTACTATGCAGGAGTATAAAACCTATGATGACCTCATGCGATATGTGGAATATGCTATGGCAGCAAAACTTGGCCCCTATGCACCGGTGGTGGTGAGTTTGATCATTTGACGTGGATAGTTTGTACAAAAGATGTGGTGTCTTTGATTATGTGAACTTCATTTTATGCATTGTTCTTATCAGTCATGGGATTATTCATCCATTTTCTTGCAATTGTTTGTTGTACTGTGGGTTTTAGGGTACTCCGTGGCAGTGTCAATTGACTTTTTAGAATATTCTTATGCTCCGGGAAACTTGTCCTCAGTTCTCTAGCTTCATGAATTTTACTCTTGTTTTGTTTTTTTCCTATGTTTTAGGAGGTTTTCTTGTCCTCCGTCCTTGTAATCTTTCCTCTCTGTCAAATATCTTGCTATATAAGAAAAAACATGGACTATTTTATCCTTTAGGTGGGGTTTCATGTAAGAATATCAACCTCTAACCCCATTCCATCTTATGTCTATTTCTCGTTCCAGAAATCTAATTCATGCAAACGTAAGAAGAAAGACACAAAAGACACCGTCCCCACCAAATTGAGGAAGAAATCTGGTTCATCAAGAGGGAGGAAACCATCATCAGTATCAAGATCAAATTCAAAATCATTGACTGATGATCAGAGTAAATTTCTGAACTAAACTTTTTCAAAATTACAGTGTTTATTTGTCTGTGCTCATGTGCGCTCATAGCTCCGTCTGTATTATTTCTTTTCCAATAATTCTAGGATAGAATCCGAGGCAAAATCATGGGATTATGTTGTTGGTTTAATTTAATTGAAGTGACTTTCTGAGCACCACGTCAGTTCCACTCTTAGTCATACATGCATGAACTTTCACTAAAAAATGTGATATTTATGCTACAGAATGGCATGCTTCTATGATTTACCCTCATTGTACACTATGAATGATTCAACATATGTTTCTGTCAGAGATAGCAGTTGAGTCACCTCCAGGAAATGAAAGTGACATGGAAGAAGATCCTGAGGAGAGGACTGTGTCAGATAGTTGTAGAACTGATACTGATCCCAGTAAAACTGAGAATGCAGAGGAGCCGGTTACTAATGAAGACAAGGATGCAGAAAGAACTGATTTCAAATCCACTAAAACTTGGAGTGAAGAGGAAACTGCGGTTGAACTGGAATAGGCTCCAAATGCCAAAACTCATGTCTCAAAGGCTGATGATGAAGCCACCTCTTGACTCATAATAATATCTGTTAGCTCATTATAAACCATCCATTTGCTACCAGAGGCTTTGTTTTTGTGGCTTTTCCTTTTCCCTTTTTTTTGGAAGATTGTGCTTATTGATACCTTTTCTCTATGATGGATTTTTCATATGAAAAATTTTCATGTTTGGTGGTTAAATAAATATCTTTCAGTTCATTGGAAATTTGCCGTCTGTTCCTTTCCAATTCTGCACTTTGCAAAAAATTGGATCATTCGGAACTCAATCGTTCCAAGATTAATTGAAATCTTTAGCTCTTGAAGGGTTCAATTTGCTTTGTAATCTCCAACATGATTTTGATAATACAAGGGAAATGGTCTCTGCAATCAAAGCTTTCAAAGAGAGAAAACATCATTAACCTTCTACTGAAACAATAACTTTTGATCATCTCTCGTTCTTCCTTAATTTTTCCACGCAATCTAATTTTTACCTTTAATTTTGATCCCTCCTGCTCTTGTCAAACAACATCCATAGCCTTGGCCAATTTAGATTGAGGTGTTCTCTATGTCTTCCAAGAAAATAGCACAAAAAAAACAAAAAAGCACAAGAAAATAGCACACTCGAAATTCGAAAACAATGCAGTTATCAAAATTCCTTCATCCACTTAGATCTCTGATTCGTTCCATCCACCATAATTCTCCTCAATGCTTCTCTGCAACCACAAGTTAATGGTGAATTGGACCATGGCACTAACAATTTGAGCTTCAAAAGTGCAAGCCTTATAAATGTTATATAGCATTCTTTTCCTCCATATAAAATAGTTATATTAAAAAAATTAATTAACACAAATGTATATCTCAAAATTCGTTTTAAATGATAAGAATACGAAAGAATAGAGATTCTAAATTAGAAACCAATCATTCTAAAAGTTAAGGAGGTATTTTGTATACTAACATACTCTTAAGTGAAGCTAAGATACTCCGAGATATAAATTATTAAGATTTCTGTGTTTGATACGACAATAAAAAATTTCACTCGAGATTAATAAATGACATAAGTAATGAAAGAGGATATGAATTTACCTCAGCTTCAGGGTTGAAAGTGAGAGCCACCTTAATCTCCCCACAATACTCTTGGTCCTTGACAACATTGTAAGCAGTTTCTGGGAGGCTACCCTCAGCAAACACTGCTTCTAAAGGAATTCTGCGAAGAAAATGCAGTTTAGTGTATCAAATGCCCTGCAACATCTACTATTTGTATTGTATCAACACAAATACTCGGTGCACATGAAAAATGCAAATTATAAATAAGAAAAAAGAATGTGTGTGAAAAGTAGATTTTGACTGACGTTGCATCGCCAAGAAAATCATCACTAGAAAAATTTTCTTTATCCATTATCTTGAGATTAAGTTCAGAAGCACTGTCAGAAACTGTGAATAGAAAGGTCTGGTTCCATTGTGTGTCAGATCCTCCGTCTGCATATTACAGTACAGTAAAAAAAAAAGTTACCAGAGAGAAGATGATCATGAAGCAAATTGATAGTGAATTAAGTTGGCCAAAACTTACTTTCAGCTACAGTGCTTTTGTGCTCCTGTGACCGATATGAGAGAATCACATAAGGATCTATGTTGGCTGCTCATCAAGAACCAACCCATTAGAAGATGATCTTCACTAATTTGAATTGTTAAATTCATGATCATGAGTCAGCATATGCAGATTAAAACCAGTGATGAATTACTATATCTTCAGAGGGAAAAAAAAAAACCCATTAATCCCAACTCCCAAAGGTTAAATCTGATAGATTAATAAGCAAATACAGATATTTGACAAGAAATATCTAGATTCAGCCACCTTAAGAGGAAAAAATTCTTATGTAATTGAAAATTGAGAGGTGAGAAAGAAAATTTTCTGATCAACATCCAGCAAAAGGAGAATGAAACAGAGGAGATGATTTCTATATAACATTTCTGATGATGAATATAAGGTATCAATGTATTTGTATCACTTACAGAGAAAATCATTGTTTTCAATGCCTTTGGCGCTGATCAAAACAACTTCAAGCGTTCCGCGAGGCATGTTTCCCTTTGCAGAGAGATTTCAACGATCTCAAAGATGATTCTTACAATCTCACTCTCTCTCCTTGTTTGGTGACTTTTTGGTGACTTTCTGAAGAATGGGATCCCTGAAGCAATTTTCTATATAAACACTACTAATTGGTTTGAGTTGGATTTTGGCTGTACTGGACGTTTATTTTCCTTTCTTTGGATCTATTATTATTTTATTAAATACTTCCCCTCAAAGTCTCCCCTTCCATGAACCATCTTGTTGCCATTTGACACTTGCTGTTGTATGTTTTCACTATTTTCATATTAAAAAAAAAATCCTTGAATATTTTTATTTAAATTATAATCAGCATACAATGCACTCAATTAAGCTTACCTAATCATTTTTTTTTTTTATATGTAATAGAGTGATGAGTGTAAAATTTTATCTTTATTTAATTGATCGTGAGACTAATTTTATTTGAGAGTTAGAGTAATTATAATTTTTTTTCTTCCAACAATGTTCTCATTAAATCTCAAACCATTGGCCACCCCTAAGAGTACACGCCCAAAATTCAATTTGCTAACAATTGAATCATGATACTAATATAAACTTTGATGGGATTTAGGCCAACCTGCTAAGCACTCAAGCCAAAGCCCATAATCACCGCTCTCATAATTATGCTTGTCAACACCTTTAAAATGAACAATTTTTTGATAACTAGATGCTTACACGTGTTAATTTAGCCATATAATAGTAGGGATCAAAATTTGCCTTTGTGAGCGAAAAGTTCCTTTTATCTTCTTGTCTCTTTCTTGCCCATCATGACTTTGTTAACTTTTCTAATTTCATTGGATTGAACACTGTTGTACTACCATGTTACCAACCATCAGATTTTAAAATCTGTTACTCTTTTCTTCACAGCTTTGAGCGCTTAACGAAGATGAAATCTAAATTTATTCAATTTGTTTAGAGTGCTCAAAAAAAGAACAGAGCCATCAAATTCAAAACTAACAAAAATCACAGAAACAATAGATAGAGTAATTGACTAGGAAAAGGTAATGTAAAAATTGCAGGTGAACTGCACTCCTTCTTTAATAGAATGTTCTATGTGACATAAAACCTTTTATTCTTTGCTAGAAATTATCTTATTCTTTCTAAGGCCTTAGCTTTTAGATCTCCTCCTCTGTAACTGCTTCTCTCCATCCACCATAGCTTCCCTCCTCTTCTTCACCCAGGCCACTACCTCTCTGCAACCAAAGGTACAAACAATTAAAGCATCTAAAGTTTAGGTCTTGAACAAGTTTAGTCTGATATGACTTTACCTCAGGAGTAAAAGTGAGAGCCACCTTAATTTCCCCCCAATATTCCTGGTCCTTCACAACAACGTAAGCAGTTTCTGGTATGCTCCCATTAACAAACGCTGGCTCTAAGAAAATTCTGTATATGAAAAATGCAATTTTGGATGTCAAACACCATATTTGGGAATATGAGAATGCAATTACAAATCAAAAAACTCCAAGTTAAAGGAGAGTTAAAAGGTAATACTCACTTTGTCTCAGCAACAAAATCATCCTTAGTGAAAGTATCTTTGTCCATTATCCTCAGACTAAGTTCTGAAACACTATCAGAAACTGTGAACAGAAAGCTTTCGTTCCATTGTGGGTTTGATCCTGAACATGCCATTGATAATACACTAATCAAGCCACCAATCACTAGAGAGGAGATGGCAAAGAAGTAAAGAAAGAGTGAAGTTGGCCAGAAATGCACCTTTAGCTACACTGCTTCTGTGCTCCTGTGTTCTATATGTAAGAATCACATACGGATCTGTTTTTGCTGCTCGTTAAGAACAAATCCATCAAAAAATGATTCTTGACTAGTTTAAATTGTTAAATTCATGAGTCAACATCTACTGACTAAAATTACCAGTCAATTACATTAAAGAAAAAGGGGGAGAAACCCATTAATTAAAAAAAAATAAACTTCTCAATGTGAAATCTGCATGTATAATATAGGCTGAAAATTACAGAAATTGCAGAACAAAACTCAACATCTATATCCAACTATCTTAAGATGAAATGTAAAAGTAATATATGATTATTGCATTATTAATTCATTATTTTTGCAATGGAATCTACTTGTAAATTTTGAGGACTACCAATAACACCAAATCTAACAGGGAAAAATAGCATCATTCACAATCGCCACTTGCCATATTAAACAAAATACCATTCAGACATAAGAAAAGCAAATTTCTCATCCATAGTTTTCAAGCAGAAATTTCAATGAAACAAAGCAAAACATTTGCATATAGGAATTACACAGTGCTCAACCATCGGAACGTTTCCTTAGGACGCACATACATGTAACTACTAATGTACTTATCGTTATAATACTTACAGAGAAAATCAGTGTGGGCAAGGCCCTTGGCACTGACCAAGATAACTTCAAGTGTTCCACGAGGCATCTTGGGTTTGCTGGGTTAGAAGTTGAATTGCCAAAACACCTGAAACTCTACCTAAGTAGATCTTTAAATACGTGTATTTTTAACTACGACTCTAAGTTCAAATAGAGAACTAACAGGTTCTCAGTACCACTCCATGTTTAATCAACTACATGTCGTCTGGTATTGGTCTTGGTGGGTTGGATTCAGGCTGCTTTAGTGCTTCCTTTACCATTTTTACTACCTCTTTATATTATAATCATCACTTACCAAAAACATGGTCTTCCATTTCATTATGGACTGGTTTTTCTTTGAATTTTAATTCATAACGTCTTGGCAAATATTGACAAACATTCCGTCTGAGTCATTCTTTTTTTTTTCCTCCCTTTTAAGTTTGAATTTAAAATTAAATTAAAACAGAAGATAATAATATTCCCCCAAATTAGATGAAATCTCTATCTCTAATTTTTTTGTCACCATTTTTTTTTTTTTAGTATTTTTGATAAATAGATGGTGACCTGTCTTGCATTGTCTATGGGTGGAATAGGAAAAAAGAGTTTTCCATTTTATAAGAGAACAGGTAGATATGAGATGGATGGTTTACATATTTGCATTCTCATTTTAATGATATCCATAAACTTATCAAGATATTACTGAAACTCTGAATAGGGACGTTGGTTGAGAAAGTGAAATTTGATTATCTAAACTCAAAAAATTAGGTGAGTACAAAATTTGAAAAAATGCATTTTTTTTTTTGAATTATAATAAAAAATCAAAGTTATGCCCAACTTCATTCTTTTCCTTTTCTGTTTGTTTTGAGTTCAAGGCAATAATGGCAGCCAAAGCTCCTGCTCAGCCAGAAACACTCTTCCTTCACCACAATGGAAATTTCCAAGGAAATTGACCCTCGAATTGTTTCTGAGGCCCTCAAATTCCTTAGAAGAGTGGGAGTTATGAACCCCATTCCAGAAAATATGATCACTTTGATTCCTAGTTCGTACATCAATGTTATGTTGATGAGTTGCATTGCCATTTGCTAGATGACTGTTTACATTCATATTGAGGCTTTCCACAAGAGCACCGGAGTTTAAAATATGATCTTTTACTGCTTGAAAGAAAAGAAATGTTGGAGGGAGTCATTGTTGCCATTTTCATAGATTTGCTTTGGATCAATGTGATTAGCACATTATTGAATACTCCACAAAGCTGAAAATGTAGACAACGACTTGATTCTTTTGACAGGTATAATATTATTTAAAAAGTCAACTGCTCTTGAGTGACTTCTGCAAATTCAAAGTTGAAAAATCACTGTGGTGCAGAAGCAATTTCCAAAATCACTGTGATTCCTGAAGAGCATCAGAGTCTAAAATATAATCTTTTACTGCTTGAAAGCAAAGAAATGTTGGAGGGAGTCATTGTTGCCATTTTCATATTTTTACCCCTTGCCCTCTCTTTTGTGCTTAAATTCCTTCTATGAATGGATTTTCACTATACCGTTTCTGCAGGCTGAGGTGGTGGCTGATGCCTCTGTGGTGAAGAATGGAAGAAATTTGACGGCAGTTGCACTTTAGTTTAAACCGAAGGAAACCAAAAACTTGGTCTATACCGCACGTGCTACCTTTTATAACATGCCAGTTTCCAAGTTATGAATAACATGTAAGCCCGGACAAAATAAAGTTTTCCAAAATAACATGGAACGTGTTTGGTAGTCTCATCACGCAAAAAAAAAAATATGTGACTTTGTAAGTGGGACACACTACATGTTAGTGGTATGTCTTCAAGAGACATGTTACATAGAATGTGACGTGTTTGGTGGGTCTCATCTATTGACATTTATTTTTTTTAAATAAAAAAATATAATATTAAAATAAATAATTTTAAAACTATAATTTTTTCTACATTTTTATATATGCTTACGTAGGATTTGAATTTGAATAGATTCAATGAAACTTCATGACACTACTGAAATTTTAATTAGAGAGCTTAAATTGAGTTTACATCTTCAAATTTCTTTTTTAAAAGGTCAATATTATTTTTCTATTGAGCCCAATATTCTCTCATATTTTGTTAATTTATTGGCTTAATTGTAATTTTGGTCCACCTATTTTAACCACTTGAACGTTTTGGTTCTCCTTCTTTAAAAATGAACTATTGAGTCTTTCTATATTCATAAAATGTACAAGTTTAGTCCAATTATCTTTAAGTCAAAATTCTTAGGTTTATTTCAAGATATAAAGTTCTCTGATTCATAATCTCACCGTTCAGATTGAAGAGCTACATCTTGTAAATCTTTCCATTAAATTTCAGCTCAATCTAACGATGAATAAGTCTAAATTTTTGGTTAGATGAAAACTTATGATTTTTGTATTTTGGACTGAGTTTCACCGTTAGATCGAGCTCAAATTTAGTGAGAAGGTTCACAAGATGTAGCTCTTCAATCTAAACGGTGGGATTATGAATCAGAGAACTTTACATCTTGAAATAAACCTAAGAATTTTGACTTAAAGATAAATAGACTAAACTTGTACATTTTATGAACATAGAGGGACTCAATAGTTCATTTTTAAAGAAGGGGGATCAAAACGTTTAAGTGGTTAAAATAGGAGGACCAAAATTACAATTAAGCCTAATTTATTATCATGTTAGTAAAAAATAAATAAAAATTGGGAACTAAAAGAGACATTGGAAGATACAATGGGACATTTCTATATTACAATACTAATGAGAAAATTGGCACCACTTTCATTCAAAATACATGTAAATTGTTTCAAAGTCATAAAATCCTTAAGTTGTAGGTAAAAAAAAAATTCACAAATATAATTTCATACTAGAAATTCAGACACAAAAAAGTAACTAATCTTAAATTTAAAGGGGAAATTTTATCTTTTATCTTTTAGTTACAAAAAATTTAAAAACTCGCAGATAGTTTGAGTTTAATAAGAAAAAATAAATTATAGGGAAAAATTGGATTAAGAAAAATACTAATAAATGGATATAAGCAAACGGTGATTGGTAATGGTGCCCATATACAGGAAACGAAGGAAGCCGGAGTTGCCATAGCATACGAGGCAGAAATGGCAGCGAAACCTGCGCTCCCTTCCACCACAAGAGTGAAAAATTCGCAAGAAATTGAACCTGAATTTGTATCTCAGACTCTAGGTTTCCTCAAGAGCATGGGACTGACCGACCCCATTCCTGAAAGTTGCAATTCCAAAGGCTTTCATTCCCAATTCATTCGCAGTTTTCTCCAGGTCGATCAAATCCAACGTGGGCGAATCACATGCACATTTGTTGTCAAACCCGCTATCGCTGTAACCTTCTTAATTCGTTTGCTTGCTTCCTTCTTCTTTTCTACTCAATTGCTCGATGTTCTGTTTGGTCGCTGAGAAAATTGGGAAGAAAGAATCATATGTTATGCTTCTGAATGTTTTGCTTAGTGTGTAGATCAAAATTGCTGATAAATTGAAAAATAATTAATACAAATCGCTATTATTGGTTGTAATGAGTTACAAGAATTTTGGGAAGATGGAAAATTTTGGTTGATTTTGACTTGTAGAGTCAATTGTAAAGACTGCAATTTTAGTGTCATTATTTCCTCCCTCATTCTTCTCAGTAACCGAACTGATTTTTCTCTCTTGAAAGTTGCAAATTTCTCGAAAAGAGGTGAAAATATGGAAATTTGTTACACAATGTAAAGTATTAGACTTGAATTTTCGTTTTCTTCATTGGAATTGCAGAATTTTTTTAATACACTGCATGGAGGGGCTCTTGCTGCTGTAGTTGAATTGGTGTCTATTGCTTGTGCTAGAACTGTTGTGGCTGAGGATAAGGAACTTTTTCTTGGGGAAATGAGCATGTCTTACCTTTCTGGCGCTCCAGAGAACGTGAGTTCTGTGGATTGAATTTTGATTCTTCTATTCTCATGTATTTTATTACTGCTTTGATATCCTTTATCTGCCAATCAGTAGATGAATCGCATGCAGCTAAACCTTTCAGAATGGCTTATTATGTGGTCCTGAGGAACTTTTCAGCCTGCATTATTATGTCATTCAAAACTAAAGTTCAGGGCTTTGAATGAGAAGGTGTTTAGCATGTTCTCAGCATTGAACTGCAGTTGTGCTGTTTCTTAGCAAGTTCTCAGAGAATTGCTTAGGATCAGTGTGATTAGCACATTATCTAATTTGCCACAAGGCTGAAAATGTAGTCAAAGACCAGAGTCTTTTTATAGTTATAATTACAAACTCATTGTTCTTTAGTGACATATCCAAATTCAACTCATGGTGGAGCAAAATCAATTTCCAAGGCAATCCCATTGGGATTCTGGGGTTGCATTAGACCATTCAACTGGGAAAGATTTGAAGCTGTACTTCCTCTTGACGAGTCTTCACATCTCATATGAGGCTTTACTGAATTGCATCAGAGTTCAAAATATGATTCTTTTTACTGATCGTAAGCAAAGAAATATTGAGTAGAGACGCTATTGCTTAGTTGGAAGTCTAATGTGCGGTTTTACTATTCATAGTCCCATCTCATGCTGAAATTGTTCTATAAATAGATTTGCACTATATTGTTTCTGCAGGCAGAGGTGCTGGCTTATGGTTCTGTGGTGAGGAGTGGAAGAAATTTGACAGTAGTAGCACTTGAGTTTAAACTGAAGAAAACTGGGAAGTTGATCTATACTGCTCACGTTACCTTCTATAACATGCCGGTTGCCAAGTTGTAAACATTTAATTTTACAGTTGAAAACTCTTGAGATAGGTTCTCCCTTGTTAGTTCTGTATAATAATTGTCATTTGTCAATACAAAATTCTTATAAGTTATAAATTGATTCAAATCAAGTTATTCTTCTGTACTTTACTCTCAAAGAGTGCACGCACTGTAGAGGAGCCAATCCATGGTGCTATACTCTTGTTAATTACGCTCATTGCCTTATGAGTATGGATCCCTCTTTTGAGCAGTATAATAACTCAATGGATTATGAGTATCAATGCCTTGAGGAGGTATAGTTGGTTGGATTTTCTGGATCAACATATGGAGTTGAATTTGTTATGCAATTAATTAAGAATGCTGTTAAGCTTGAGAAGGTTACAATCGATCCAGTTTTGCCACCTGAGGTGACCATCCACAATGAGGGAAACTCCAGATCATAGCTTAGCCGCAACATAAATTATGAAACTAGCATTTCCCTACTAGCTAACTCGGAGTTAATAAATGCTAATGAGGCAAACCTCTTACCAAATATTTTTATAACAATGAAGCATTCCAACTCTTTTCTTAGTACACCAAACAAGAGGCAGGTAGCTATTTTCTCTGTATGATCCACTCAGAGTATGCCAAAAAGCAAAAAATGGTTATTTATTCTTTTTTCTTTTCTCGCGTTGAGATATTGGAGAAAATTGAACCAGATGGGTTTCCATTAATTCGGTTTCCAAGAACTGAGAGCTTGTATCAGCACCATTTTAAAACTCACAGGTTTTGCTCACATGGCCCAGCCAAAGTTGAAGGACATTCCATAAGATTTACCTGATATTTTTTCAACGGGAACAAATTGAAGAGAGGTAATTGAGAATAATTAAAAGAGATGTTCAGTTAAAATCAGAAAAAAGTTATGTGACATACATACCAAACACTATTGGATTACATGAAAATGGCATTGACAAAGGCCTCAGCATCAAAGGGTTGAAGGTCTTCTACACCTTCACCAACACCCACAAATTTTACAGGGATTCCGAGCTCATCAACCACGCTGACCTAGCAGAAGAAATCCTATCTTATTCCTCACCATGATGAAATCAGCAACAAAAAATAATACCAATAGGGGATTTATTGAGCATAAAACAAATAAATGCAATAAAACATTCAGATAAAATGCAAGAGCATACCACACAGCCACCTCTAGCAGTACCATCCAGTTTGGTCAAAATCAAACCAGTAATCCCTACAACCTGCCTCAAGTTCAGATTCAAATCAATTTCAACTATATGCAGAATAAGAATATTCATCAACATATAGATATTCAATTAAAACAGAAATGGTATGTACTTCATTGAACTCTCTCGCTTGTGCCAACATATTCAAACCGGTAGTCCCATCCAGAACCAGTAGAATCTCCTGCAAACATAGTCAAAACATCCCATAATACAAGAAAAGACAATTAGTATTATCCACATTGTAATGGTCCCCTCAAATTCAGCCTAAAATTTTAAAGAAGAGTTTTCTACACCTTCAGAAGATTGTCAGTAAGACAAAGAGTGATAAGCACAACGATAAGTTAGGAAATAATGAAAATAAATAAGTAAGTCATTGCACTGGCATGGATATAAAAATCAGCAGGAGTGATCTAACTAGCTCAGAAATGACCAAAAAATAACCAACAGCTAATTTATTGAGAAGGGGGGAAAAAGTAGAAAGTGTAAAAAAATTAGGCTTACATTAGGTGCACCAGGTATTACTTTGCCTACAGCCTTTTTACAAGAAATCAACTCTTCCATGAGGCTGTAATTAGTGTGCAGACCTGAACATAAAATGAACAGCATTGCTAATACACAATCAACCACCCAAGTAATTCATTAAAATACATGAAAGCAAACTGTTAAATTTCTCAGTACTTACGTCCTGATGTATCACATAAAACAACATCAAAACCTTGTTCTTTTCCCTTTTTCACAGCCTGTGAAAGCACTGCAAGTGATACAGTATGATCTAAAGTTAGTATCCATGACCTGTCATCTATAATAATTAAAACAATTAAAATATTGAAATAGAGATGGCATTAGATCTAAGAGAACAATCCAATTCTGTTTCAACCTGATGATGCTTTGGCTTTATCAGATTCAGCAACAACAATCTCGCACCCAGTCCTCTCAGCCCATATTTCCAGCTGATCACTAGCAGCTGCTCTAAATGTATCACCAGCCGCCATCAATATCTGATTGATTTTTAAACATGAGAAAAGAAAACCAGCATGTAAATACCGTATCCTTCTAGTTTTTTCGATCTAAAACCTACAAGGTATGCCTGATAAATTCAGTAAACGAAAAAGAGGGTGGAAAGTTGAAGTTGTCTTATAGAAATTGCACCTGATATAGAAGCAACATCTAAAACTGATTTTTCCTAGTTCCAAAAAAGTAATCAAATTATTTTCCATGTATTCTGTCTTCTGAATACAAATGCACTAATAATATAAAGTTATGCATACCTAAATTAAAGATGAGAAAGAATCTTGAGGAAAGAAGCACCATAAGATCCAAAAAAAATGTAAGCTCTGAACTTGAGGCCATTTTCACATATGTGTAAAAAAATTGATTTTATAGAAGAAATAGTTATTTCAAAATCTCCTGATTTATATCCTTGATTAAATAAAAGTTACTTCCTGGTATTTCACCAAACACCCAAAAAGTGCTTATTGCATTTTCAGGTCATTGGTACTCTATGTTGATCAAAAAGTTTTCATTTAGAGATCAAAATCATAACCCAAAGCAAAACCCAAGAAATATTATCTCACCTTAGCTCCTTCATTCTTCAATCTGAAGGCCAGCTTTCCTGCAAAAGAGAGTTGATCAAATGGGGATGGTTTGGTCTTCTAAACTGTCAAAGATCTTTCGTTTATTATTCTTTAATGTTTTAATATGGACGCATAACAGTTAGCCTGCCCTATAAACTTTTTATAAATTCTTTAAAATTTCTATATTTTTTGACATTGCATGGCAAAGAATGGGGTCAGCTTGTTAAGTGCTTTTCTTACCCAGAGATGTGGTCTTCCCACCACCATTAACACCAACTATCAGTATTACAGCTGGCTTCCTGATGACATAAAAAAATTTAACCCAACATCAAGCATAGAATTGGACAACAATCAAAATCAGCGATTCATAACAATGTCAAAATCAATAGTGAAGAAAGCCTCATACCTGAATCCAAGTTGAAGTTCAGTTTTACTCCCCTTCCTGGTTAATAATTCCAAAACATTCTTCTTCAATGCTTCCTAAAGCCATTTAAATCCACGCATAACACATTCCATATCACAAAATTTTAAAATTGCCTGGTTTGTTAAAGATAAAGTAAGGGAAGAATTTATTAGTGCTTAGATCCATTTTCAGACACTAAATCATACCCATGCTAATATAAGTTTTTTAATTTCAAAACTTCAAAGGCAAGAATATTTTTAAAAGTCCTGTGCACATGTTGCCTGGTTAACTACAAACTCAGTTTAAGTGCTTTGCCATTTGAAGCACTTAGGTAAGTTCCCCAAGAAAAAGTTCAAAGATTTTCTTCTATCTTCTCTTTGTTGATACCTTTATCTCATTCCCTGATTTAAGCTTCCCCGATAATATATCCTCACGCAAGTTCTCCACAATCTTAATAGTGATTTTTGGCCCAAAATCAGACACTAGAAGAGCCTGAAAATAGAATGAGATATTAAATCAGAAGCCACAAAGTTATATATATAGGGAAAATTATTCCCAAGTTCCAAAACTAAGAAGGAAAGACAATTAAGTTTTAAAGGAAATGGAGTTCCAAGTAGGTAATTATCACATGAGGTGAAATGATCAAAATACCCTTTTGTTTATATATGTGATAGCTATACACTAAACAAAATAATTATTTTTTTATACATGATAATTTTATATATAAAAAGAATAACCATATAATATCAAAGGCATTTTGATTATTTTAGCCATGTGACAAGTACCTACTTGGAACTTGGAATTCAAATTCCTTTACCACTTAAGTGTCTATTCTCCTTGGTTTTCGAACTTGAGAATAATTTCCCACAATATATACACACATGCAAATCAAAAGAATTCATCAGCCTTATAGTTCCAAAAGAGAGAAAAAGAAAATGGGAATTCATTCACCATCTGTTTCAACCAAAAAAAATTCCTTCTAAAACCAAAGAAATATTTCCATTGGCAGGTTTAAGTTGATTTTTTTTAATCGAAGTTGAGAAAAACCAAGCATTAATTCAAAGTGAAATTTTACTTTACAGTGAACTGTCGACTAAGAATGAAAACTCAGTGCCTTTCTTATTTAACTTCTAAACAATTCTCATAGCGAAATATAAAGTTAAAATTTTGAAGTTCATAAAACAAATTCGCCATGTCCCAGGGAATTATTTTCCAGAGAAAATAAACCAAACACTGATCAATTAAAGACTATATAACAGAAACCTCTTCGAGTTCGTCCAGAACTCTATCAGTGTCAGCCAGGTTCCAGTAAAGCAAGAGCTCATCGATCACAGCGAGGTTACTTCGTGTCTTCGAGAAACCGGAGAAGATCTTCTCCACATCGCTCTTTGCCTTCTCCTTCAACAACCGGCCCAGTTTCGTGAAAAATCCGGTCTGCCCGGCCGAGCACTTGAACCGGGCCGTTCCGGTTCGATTGTAGGCGGTTCGAGTTCGAGGGAAGTTGAAGAGAATAAATTGCGGCGGTGAAGGTCTGGAAGTGACGGAGAAGCGAGATAATGAAGGACGAGAATGCGAAGAAGAAGCAGCAGCAGCCATTTTCTGCTTCGTGAGCTCAGAGTTCACTGAAGAAACAGATAAAGTAATTAAAAATGATGCCGTTTCGGTGCTAAATAGCGGGAATGTAAAACGACGTCGGTTTGGTTTAGCTAAACCCACAAAACGTGTCGTTGGTTCATGCTTCGTTCTTCAAAAACTCTGCTTCGCTCTCCCTCTTCTGAAAATCGCTGGGGAGTGCTGCTCCAACAATAGATAAGGTGGCTAAGACGCAGGTTGTTTGGTTGCCAGGAAATTGAGAGAAAATAGAAAGGGTACGCTTCTTAGCTTCCCACGTTTACCTCAAGTTTTGCTTTTTGAGCTTTCCTTCTTGGATTGATTGATTGATTTGGGTTGTTTGGACTGGCAATTGCTTGCTATTTACTAAAGCTTGTAGTTATTTTGAATCATTACTTAGCTTGTTTTCAGATGTTTTTCACTTAATTGGAATTGATAGTTTCATGGCTCTAGAATGTATTTTGGTTTGAAATTTCAGTTATTTCTGTTATCATTTTTGCCTTTCTATTATCTTAACTTGAATTATCAGCTGAAGTTGAGTTGATAACTCGTCTGAAATGTTATGGATTATTTTTATTTTTATTTTTATTTTGAGTTTCAAGAATGAGCTAGAAAGTATATCTTGATACTGGTGTTGAGTAGCTCAATCCCCTACTCCATTTTTGGAGCAAACTAATTCTCTTGTTTGTGTTAAAATTACTGTTCATTAGACTTGTTAATTTTTTCCCTTCGCTGTCATAACTCACCAGTATTTCCTATTTGTAGTTCTTGCTTCCTTGGAGGCTGAACTGGTGAGGAGTGAGAAGGGACAATATTTACTCTTTCAGGAACTCATTTTATAGTTGAACCAGTGTGAAGGCAGTTGTAGGCGACGTACTTTTGCTGGTGACTCTGTTGCCATTTGTACAGTCATGCCATTATGTCCTTTCTCCTTACCGTAGAAATCTACTTTCACTTTTTGGGCTGGGTTTGGAGAAAGGGAATGATACCTTAAGGATTTTAGGGATATAAAAATTAAGAAATTAAGCGTAATGTCAACTTTTTTATTCATTTATGTTTAGTTTAGATTAGGTACACGGATCTTCTAATTGTGTCAGTAGACATGAAAAGGTTGGTAGCGCAACTGTTCTTTCCTAAAGAAACTATTTAAAAATTGCTTATTTGGAAATGCTTAGAAGCATGCTGTTTCCAGTGATTGGTTAAAAGAAGAGGAAGAAGAAGAAGCAAGAGAAACAAAAATTGGGTTAGATTTGGAGTGTATATGGGTTAGATTTTGTATCGTTTCCTTGTTTCCCCATATTAATTTTCTGTAAAGATTAGCCATTTTATGTTTGCAGATCCTGCAGGAATCACTTCTTGTGAGTTAATGGTTTCTGTTCACAAGCAGAAAGGTTGATAAGGCAAAATTTTCGATTGAGCTGCATGGTCAAAGCTGTTTAATTAATTAATTTTCTTAGAGAATAAGGAAACCAAGTATGGAAGGGTTATTGAATTCTTTACTTAACCAAAGTTGTTTAAAACCCTTTGGTTTCACTCCAAAACTCAGTAATACTTTCCCAATGATCACAAGAAATGGATATTTCAATCCTAAGCTTGAGCCACATCTCCTGAGAAGAAGTTGCACATATTTAGGTAGAGACACTGCCTCTAGATCCAGAGGTGCTGGCATTGCTGCTGTTGATAGTGATGATAAAGGAGGAAAAGAATGTAATACAGACTGGGAGATGGAGTTCCTTGGGGAACTTGACCCATTTGGTTACCAAGCTCCAAAGAAGAGGAAAAAAGAACAGAAGTCAAAGTTGCTTGAAGATACTGATGGTATGGATTGGTGTGTGAGGGCAAGAAAGATGGCACTTAAATCAATTGAAGCAAGGGGCATGACTTGTACAATGGAAGGTTTAGTCAATGTTAAGAAGAAAAAGAAAAAGAACAAAAAGAAGTTGGTAAACAACAAGAAATTGATTAAGAAAACTGAGGAAATAGAAGATGATCTTGATTATAGTTCAGAGGAAGACTTGGAAGCATTGGCTATGGGACCTCTGGATGATGTTAGTGATTTGAAAAGGACAGTGAGTTTGATGGCTGGTGGAATGTTTGTAGAAAAGAAGGAGAAGACAATGGAAGAGTTTGCTCATAGGCTGTCCCAGTTCTCTGGGCCATCTGATCGTAGGAAAGAAATCAACTTGAACAAAGAAATTATAGAAGCACAGACTGCAGAGGAAGTATTGGAGGTTACCTCTGAAACAATCGTGGCAGTTGCAAAAGGCTTAAGTCCGTCGCCTCTCTCTCCTTTTAACATTGCCACTGCTCTTCATCGTATTGCTAAGAACATGGAAAAAGTGTCTATGCTGCAAACCCGAAGATTGGCTTTTGCTCGACAAAAAGAGATGTCTATGCTTGTGGCCATTGCAATGACAGCATTACCTGAATGCTCTGCTCAAGGTATCTCAAATATATCTTGGGCATTATCCAAAATTGGAGGCGAGCTTCTATACTTTTCAGAAATGGATAGAATTGCAGAGGTTGCTTTGACCAAAGTTGGGGAATTCAACTCTCAAAATGTTGCTAACATTGCAGGTGCTTTTGCTTCAATGCAGCACTCTGCTCCTGATCTTTTCTCAGAATTATCAAAAAGGGCTTCAGATGTAATTTACACTTTCCAAGAGCAAGAACTTGCTCAGATTTTGTGGGCTTTTGCATCTTTATACGAGCCTGCTGACCCTTTATTTGATTCTTTAGACAATGTCTTCAAGGTTGATAGCCAATTGAAATGTTCTAAAGGTGAGAAAACATCAAATTCTTACGAACAAAGCAGTGTTGATAGAAATGGTGCCTTAGATGGATCTCTTGGCTCTCCTGTACTTACTTTCAGTAGAGATCAGCTTGGGAATATAGCTTGGTCCTATGCTGTCCTTGGACAAATGGGTAGGAAGTTCTTCTCTCTCCTGTGGAAAACTCTTAGCCATTATGAGGAGCAAAGGATTTCAGAGCAGTATAGGGAAGATGTCATGTTTGCTTCTCAGGTTCATCTAGTCAATCAATGCTTGAAGCTTGAATTCCCTCGTCTTCAGTTATCTTTAAGTAGTGAGCTTGAGGTTAAAGTTACTCGTGCTGGAAAAACGAAAAGGTTTAATCAGAAAATGACTTCATCATTTCAGAAAGAGGTTGGACGGCTTCTTCTTAGCACTGGCCTAGAATGGGTCAAAGAATATGTTGTGGATGGTTACACTTTGGATGCTGTGTTAGTTGATAAGAAGATTGCTCTGGAGATTGACGGTCCAACTCATTTCTCAAGAAATACTGGTGGGTATCTGTGTTTACGTGAAGTTGTGCAACCTTCTGTCTTCTTATACCTCTAGGACATAGGTGTATTTTAATTTATTTTTCTTCACTTGCCATAGGTGTACCTCTAGGACATACCATGCTAAAACGCCGATACATTACTGCTGCTGGATGGAAGGTTATATCATTATCCCATCTGGAGGTAAGCTCTCACCTGTCATATTTCTGAGTTGTTATTTATCCACTTTTACCATTTCAACATCTTTGAATGCCAAATTCAAAAACCTCTAAGTTGATTCTATGTTTCAGAACATGGGCTAGTACCTAATCATGTAGGAAATATAAACATAGTGCAAGTTGAATTATAATATCATTCACTTTTTCCTTGAAAAAAATATATTTGTAATGATGCTAGGCTCCTGAATTAGTAGGAAAATATACTTCTTTCAGTGAACAGATTCCTACTACCATGCAAATCTTGATTAGTTGGTATATCATTTACATATAAACTGCATACAGAACCCAGAGAGAAAAGTCTTGTTTAAATACATAATATTGGTAGCGTATGTACATCTGAAATATGGTTATAGAGAGTGTCTCTTCTATTACACTTGGCATACAATCCACGATTTTTACCATGCAAATCTTGATTCAATTGTAATAGCCTCAAACCCATTTGACCTCAAGAATGTGTCTTCCAAACACTGGAAAATATAAGTTGCATAATTGTTTGTGAACTAGACAATTTAATGACTTTGTATATGTCTGGAAAATTTTGGTGACATTTGTGGTCTTGCCTCTTTATTGTAGTGGGAGAAACTTGAAGGAGCATTCCAGCAAGCAGAGTACCTTAGAGAAATTCTTAAAATTCATTTAGATGAAGCATACACCAATGCTGCTTTGACAGAGGTAAAGTAATAATCTAATTCTGTTTCTGAAATATAGGCAGATATGTATCTATGATTTGAGCTATTATGCTCCCTTGAAAAATTATAATAAGGGAGCATGTTAGAATTTTCCATTTAATTAACAGGATCTATATGTTAAATGAATGCCACAGTTGTTCAGTCTTTTTTTTTTCCCCACTTTTGTTAATTTACATATAAAGGATTGTGGCAACCAACTATATGCTTGTTTTAGTTGCAAGTTGACTATGTTATTTTGACAATGGCTATCTAATCTCATAGCGAAAACAAAACAAAATAAAATGTATGTAAAAAGATAACTTTTGATCTTATATTGTGTCACATGTCATATTTATGAACAGTCTTTATCTTTTAATTTATGTTCCTCAGGTGGTGTTTGGTATAGAGGATCCTCTTTACTGGGAATCCTTACTTTTCTGGGAATAGGATTCCCAGGTATGAGATTACTGGGAAAGTTAATATTCTCATGTTTGGTTATCACTTAACTTTCCTGGGAATATTATGGTGTATTCCCAACAAAATTGTATTCCCATGTTTGGTTCAAATAGAATATACCCAGGAATGCTATCAATTTTTCCAAAAATACCCTTAATTGAAATAAAAGAAAATAAGTAAAAGAACACAACATATACCTACAAATTGATGATCCATGGGAGCAATAAAACTTTCAGCATTATAAATAATTTCAAAATATACAAAGATACATATTAATTACTACATTGATACTATCACTAATACATTATCCAAAAAATTTCAAAATCCTAATGAACCAGCTGAATATTAAACAAAGTTTCCTGAGAATTAAAGAAATCCGGTTGGGTGTAGATATTGGAAGAGCAAGATAAGTAAGGCCAAAGTCAGTGACACGAGCTTCAAAGGATTTGGTAAGAAGAATATTTGATGCCTTGATATTTCCATGGGAGTTACTAGGACCCTGTGAGTGTAGGTATGCAATCCCACGTGCAGCACCAAGGGCAATGCCTGACCTTGTTTCCCAATTTAGTGGAGTCCTTCCAGCTGGACTAGTTCCTGTAACATGAAATCAGAAAGATAAATAAGCAAGCAATATCAAATTTTGTATTTGATCGTCTTACACCCACATTACAATCCTTTGGCTTTGTATTTCTCAACTCCATTCTTAACTTAGTTGCATATTAGTTCACCTAAAAGTTCTCGATGAAACAACAGAGATTAAATTTAGGTCTTACATACTAATATAGAATCACTAAGAAATTTTTTTAGAATAATAGATCTCATTCCGAATAATGATTGTTGATTTTGACTCTCTGGTAGCCTTGCTGACACCCTCTTTGCATTTAATGGAAAGCTGACCCATTCCTTTATCTTTCCATGTATTCTGATCTGCTGGATCACTTGACTGGACATACCAAGAGTGAAAGATATAAAACCATTAAGGTGAATTCATAAGACCAAGCTAAATCAGAACAAGCTCAAAATCTAAGAATGTTGTTCAATGACAGTAACATGATATATATCAGCATAAACTTTACACTGGATCATTCGATCATATAACTAGTTATAATAAAGGGAAAAGTCCAAAAAACTCCCCTGAACCATACACCTTGTGCGCTTTACCCCCAATGCTTTAAAAACGTAGGGAATACCTCCTTCAACTACTAAAATGTGCGTTTTACCCCCCAAAATTCAAACAGACGTCCAATAATGGATGGAAAAAGCACGTGTCATGCACGTGATGTGTTTAAATGAAAATAAATTTATAAAATTGGGGCCCAAAATTAATATTCAAAAATTTTTAGGATCAAATAATAATATTTAAAAGTAATCATCTTCAACCTCCACCTCTCTCTCCCTCTCCCGTTCTTCTCTGAAGGCCATCCCAATCATAGAGCAAGAAGTGCTTCAAGCCATAGTGAATTCTAGCAGGCTTTGACGGCGGCTACAGCTGATGGTGGTGAAGCTGCTTCTGAGCACATCAGCTCCGGCATGCCAGCTATGGTCATAGAAACCGTGATTCCTAGTCCTTCCGACGACCACAACACTGTCTCCACTAGACTAGTCTGTTTAATTTATGGGTCTTATTGAATTTTTTTTTTCTACATGCGACTTTGTTGGAGACAATGAATGGTTTTTGCTGTTCTTTTGAGATTATGAATGTGTTTACCAAAAAAAAAAAATGCCTTTAGTTTGGAAAAGATTTGCCTATAAATCATGGAAGCATGGTTCTACTTTAAAACTTGAGCTGGGTTTTGCACGTCAAGTTGTAGTAGTCATTCAATTATAATTAAGTGCTGGTTGCAATTGGGTCTATGTTTCTCAACCGCGGTTTCATCGTTCCCAAAATTACCAACATACCCTCAAGCTCCACCTCCTCCTACTGATCCTGCTTCCACATAATCGCGAGCCCAGTGTACGAAGTTTCCACATTTGAAGCAATCGCTACTGAAAACGGTGTCGTTTTCTCCAACAACAGTAATGACCTTGGTTCTTCCCTGAGCTACGGATCTTGGAACTGAGAGAAGGTTGTTGTTTCCTTTCAAAGCAGCGGTGTATAACCCATCGGATTCTTCCTTGGGAGCCATGCAAGAACCAAGCCTAAAAATTCGAAGAAATCAAATTGACGAGCTAATGTCTCAAACCCCCAAATGCGTTCATCTCAAAAAATAGACCGAACGCGTTCGAGTTTCCTCCTGGGGTTAGGATAAGTTGAATAAGTTTTATTTTCATTTCACTACTTCGAATTCGGGGAAAGGATTGAGCTCAGCCTAACCGGGGCTAGGCTAGTTTCAGTGTTGAGAGAGAGAGAGAGAGAGAGAGAGAGAGGTGGAGGTTGAAGATGATTTCTTTTAAATATTATTATTTGATCCTAAAATTTTTTGAATATTAATTTTGGACCCCAATTTTATAAATTTATTTTCATTTAAACACATCACGTGCACAACACATGCTTTTTCCATCCATTATTGGACGTCTGTTTGAATTTTGGAGGTAAAGCACACATTTTAGTAGTTGAAGGAGGTATTCCTTACGTTTTTAAAGCATGGGGGGTAAAGCGCCCAAGGTGTATAGTTTAGGGGAGTTTTTTGGACTTTTCCCTATAATAAAATACCTTGACATAAAGCTTGCATTTCACTTCATGCACAACTACAATGCCCTTCTCTTCCGTCTTCTTCAACGATGGGCTACCAGGTTGCTCCAAGTCCTTTTTTGTGTCCAAATGAAGAAGAATTATTTCCCATTCATCTCTCTTCTTTATGAGACAAGTTATCCATGCCATGAAGAGGCACTTTCAAATGTAACTCCAGCTACCAACTTTGCAATGTCATAAACATACAAACAAGACTATCAATGACAAATTTAATCAGCTCATTTACCATGGTATAAGACTATAAGGTCACAATTGAATCCACCTAGTAATGAGTTCTATCAAAGGTCTGGCTGTCAACACAGGATAACTAGCCAAATATAATAAAAAATTTGACACTGTAAAGACCATCTTATGGATGAACTATCAACTAGATCTTGGAAACTTCCAGCAT
>QAOA01005709.1:173772-259080 GCA_003255065.1 Cercis canadensis
ATCATCTTTTCCATTCAATCGGTTGCAACTCAAGAAGGCTAGTCTGAGAAGCATGATTCAAAACTTGACAAACCTTGAAAGTCTCTTTCTTGCTTATGTTAATATTTCTTCTCCAATACCTGATATAATCACAAATCTATCTTCATTGGCAAACCTAAGTCTTTTCAACTGTGAGCTGTTTGGTGAATTTCCAGTTGGAATATTTCATCTCCCAAACATGAGATATCTGGATTTGAGGATAAACCAAAATCTCGTTGGTTATTTTCCTGAGTTTCACTCTAGTAGTCTCTTTTATTTCTTAGCATTTGATGGCGCAAGTTTTCATGGCCCACTACCAGCGTCAATTGGAAACCTTAATTCTTTAAAGCATTTATCATTGTACAATTGCGAACTCTCAGGGTCTATTCCTTCTTCACTCAGCAACCTCACCCAGCTCACAGATTTAGAACTTGGCCATAACAGTTTTAAGGGCTATATTCCTTCCTCATTGTCGAACCTTAGCCAATTGAATTACTTGGGCGTTGGTGGTAATGAAATGACTGGTGTAACCGTCTCATGGATTGGTAAGCTGACAAGACTCAATTATTTGGATCTAAGTTCATTGAATATAGGCAGCGAAATCCCATTTTCTTTTGCCAATCTCTCCCAAATGTCTTATTTAAGCTTACAATATTGTAATTTAAGTGGTGAAATTCCATCTTGGATTATGAACATAACCAATTTAGCATTTTTGGATCTTACGGGCAACAAACTTCTGGGCCAAATCCCTCCCTCTCTCTTTGCACTGGAGAATCTTAGATATCTTTCTCTGTGCGAAAACCTCTTGGGAGGAGAATTAGAGCTTAGCGAGCTTTTGAAGCTAAAGTGGTTAACTTCCCTTTGTTTATCACATTACAATTTGTCAGTGCACACCAAAAGTTCTTTCAATGTAACTCTTCCCAAGTTTCAGTCCTTCGAATTGGATTCATGCAACCTAAATGAGTTTCCACCTTTTCTGCAAGACCAAGATGAGCTTGAAACTCTCGGGTTCCCACACAATAGTATCAGTGGTTCACTTCCTAGTTGGTTATGGACCAAGAAAAATCTTTGGGCGTTATATGTTTCAAACAATTCGTTGACAGGAGAAATATCCCCATTGATATGCAACCTAAAATCACTCGAGTTCCTTGATTTGTCATTTAACAACTTGGGTGGCACAATTCCTCCATGTTTGGGAAGCTTTAGTTACTCTCTGAAGGTACTGAAGCTTCAAAATAACAAATTTTCTGGCCTCATTCCTCAAGCATACCTACCAATAAGTGCACTGCGGATTATTGATTTCAGCCAAAACAATCTGCAAGGTCAACTTCCCAAAGCATTGGTCAGTTGCAGAATGCTTGAGTATTTTGATGTTAGCAATAATCAAATCAATGACTCATTTCCCTCTTGGTTGGGAACTCTTCCTGAGTTAAAAGTTCTTTCTCTACGTTCCAATAAATTTTATGGAATCATAAGGAGTCTAAGAAATTCTACTTTTTCCAAGTTGCACATCATTGATCTTTCTCTCAATGATTTCTCAGGAAATTTTCCTTCAGAAGTCATTTGGAAATGGAAATCCATGAAAGCTTCCAACATGAATCAACTCAAGTATGAGCAATTATACCATTACAATAAGGCCACGGGAAGTTATAGGCCTTACAGCTTTACTTATTCATTCACAATGTTTAACAAAGGCAATATGATGGTTTATGAGAGGCTACCAAAAGTTTACTACTTCATTGTCATCGATATTTCAAGCAACAAATTTGATGGAGAAATTTCCCATGTAATCGGAGACTTAAAGGGGCTTGTTTTGCTCAACCTGTCCAATAACATGTTTACAGGTGGCATTCCATCTTCTTTAGGAAAGCTTTCCCAACTTGAAACATTGGACCTTTCCCACAACAGTCTCTCAGGGAGGATGCCTCAACAACTAGCGGAACTCATTTTCCTTGAAGTCTTTGATGTATCTTATAATCTTCTCACTGGCCCCATACCGCAAACTAAACAGTTTGCTACATTTCAAGACAGTTCATTTATAGGAAATCAAGGACTATGTGGAAATCCATTGTCGAAGAAATGTGAAGATCATGAAAAGTCCTCATTAGCTCCACCTTCAGGCAGTGATGAAGATCAAGAACCAGGATCTCTATTTGACTTTGGCTGGAAAGTAGTTTTGATGGGTTATGGGTGTGGCGTCGTTGTTGGACTCGTTATTGGAAGCACTCTGAGTTTAGAGAGGCAGGGATGGCTTAGAAGAATCTATAGATTTTAATAGCAGCACGTTGATGATCTCTCTCTCTCCCAATGTTTTTTTGTACTCTTTTTGCTTCTCCATTGTTTGTATTTCTTGTTCCCTAAACTTGTGTTTAAGTGGTTGTTTGCCCTTAAATAATGATGTGCAGCTTGTAGCCAAATTGAAATAATGAAATCATATGTGATATCAATGTTTATTAAGGTGCTAATGTCATGCCAACGTCTAAGATTAGAGCATAAATTAATATCTTGAGATACTCACTCACATGGCACCTAAGGAAATCTCTCTAGTGGATTTGAATTATGGTCCTAAATAGGCAAATACAATTTATACCTTTCTGTGTCATTTGATTTTTTTTTTTCTATATATTAACTGAAAATGAAACTATAAAAAAACTAAATATAGAGAAAGTGCACATATCTTGCCATTGGGGCTCTGAGCCCCAATGGTTGGATGCATGTGTTTTAACATGTCACATGTGATTGTTGCCAATATTTTTTTTTTTTTTACCTTAGCTATATTTTAGTTTTAAATACGAAACTCATAAGCTTTAAGAATATTGACTTGTTTGTTAAAAGCTATTTAGTTATTTTTTCCTTAATTTTTTAAATTGTATAATCTATATTAATACTTACTTACATTATATTTTAATTTTTTGAATACACAAACATTTTTTTGTTTTGTTTTAATAATAAGGGTATTTACATGTCAGCTTATAAACCGAGACTAAATCTATTCACGTACAATCTTAAAGGCACACCCCAGATCAACTTGGCCTATACAAAGGAAAAATTCCTCTCATCCAAACCCAACATTCGAACCTTTTTTGTACACATAAACACTTACTTACATTATTTAAAGATTCTTAATTGGTAAGTTTTATAGTTGATGTCCTTAATTTTCATAAAGTTTCTTCAAAGTTCAAACATAATTTTCTCAGGAAAAAACTCATGCTCTTTGATCCTACTTCAGAAACTTATCTATCAATTTATTATACTTTTACAATTATTTACTTTTTTTTTACACTTCTTTTTTTCTAAAAAAAAAAAAAGAAGAAGAAATGACAATGGGTGGGCCCCATTAAACAAATCGCATCCCATGCGGCGTGTTCTCACTAGATGTGCCACGTGGGATATGACGTGTACTAATTTATTGATAGTTACGGGAAATACTCCTAGAAGGGGGGGGGGGGGGGGGGGGGGGGGAAAAAGGAGTTGTTAAAAATTGCTCATAAAAAATGAATTCAAATCACATATTTGTTTAAGAACTTCTTCTTACAAACTAGTTCTTAAAAACTAGTTCTACGCCAGATGCCAGATTTAAATGCACGAAATAGCTTGCTGAACAATACAAAATAGAAACTCAAACTAAATCAAATCAAAGAAGAGCAAAATAATAGAAACCCAAAATATCACACTTCAGCATTAGAAACACAAATAAAATTCAGAAGTGTAAATAACTCAAAATTAAAGAGATGAAGGGAAAGAGAATATGCACAAGTCTTTATAGTGGTTCAGCTTAAAAAGCCAACATCCACTTCTCCCACAAATGGGGGTTCCAATATTCTTTTAAGTTTATTTGTCCAAGCTTCTCCAAGCTTTACAAGTTTATTTTTCCAAGCTTCTTCAAGCTTAACAAGTTTATTTTTCCAAGCTTCTCCAAGCTTAACAATGGTTTTTGTTTCTCAAGCTTACCATGAACTCTCTCTCTCTAACTCTAGAGATCACTCTCATGGATTTCTCCCATAGAAATCCAAGATACAAAACCCAAGTATTTTGTTGTAGCCCCAAGAAGAAACTCTCTCACAGAGTAGATATATTACAATGAAAATCTTGAAGCGTGAAGAGGAGACCGAGAGGAGGAAGAAGAAGATGAACAGCCCAGCTCTCAACAATGGCTTCCTTCGCTCTCTAAAATGTTTTCTTCTCACTTCTCTTCTTGCTCAAAACCGAAGCATTGAAAGTTTCCTTGCTTTATTTACTTTCTTGTGCACGTGAGGAGCTATGAAAGAGGCTAAGGAGAAGTCTTGAAATTTTTCTCTTCTCTTAGCAAAGAGAACCCACGTGAAGGACTATCAAAGATGCAAAGGAAAAAGTTCTTCCACTTGCTAACACACTTTCCATCAACCAAAAAGTCTTTTGTCCTTTTGTGAGAAAATGTCTTATTTTGTGTAAGAGAGTAGATAGACTTTTCTTGAAGAATGGACTTGTCAAAGAGCACTTGAAAAATGTAACCTTCCATTCTCTAAAAGTACAACTCTTAGTCAACTTGTAAAATGGGAAGTTTAGCTGAAAAGTCCTCGACAAACCTTGTCCACCTCAGTAAAGTTCGGAGCTCATTACACCAGCAAGAACTGGTTCTTAAGAACAAGTTCTGCAACCCTTCACTTGAAGATTGTGCTAGCTAGATAACAACTTAAACAACATAGCAAAGATTAATAGCAACAAGACAAACAACACATATAAGAAATAACAAGACACAAGACATTATTGTTATCATCAAAACAGGATCAGAGACTTGTGGGGCTAACAGTTATTCTGTAGTGACAAGCTTTTGAATTGTGGTGAAAGAGAAAAGAAAATATTTGAATTGTGGTGACGTGGCAACACGCCATAGGATAAGAGGCAGTTTAGTGGAGACACGCCATATGAAATAAGGTGTGTTTCCCTATCTCATTACAAATTATGACACATTGTATCTCACCTGACACGTCTACTGGGGACATACTACATGATATACGGTGTGGTGGGTCGGGCTTACCCACTGCCTTTTTTTAAAAAAAATATAATAACAAAATAAATAATTTTAAAAGTATAATAAATTGAAGTGTAATATTTGCCAAAAACTCCACCAGAAAAGTATTACATCCAAACTGGCGCCTGAAAGAGGGGGCCAGCAACTCTAAAACGCACCGTATCTTCCCCTGAAAAAATCCGCAGGTATCCAATTTCGGAACACCTCTCCTCCATGGCCAAAATATAGAACCTCTCTTCTGCGTTCTTCTTAGTCCTCTGAGGCTCTGCCCTCTCAGTCTCCCTTCACTTGAAATTGGGATAAAAAAAATGACTAGAGAGGTAAGGGTTCGACTTCTCTTAGATTTCCAAATAAATTGTTGCTGATATAATACGGCTTCGGATTCTGAAAATTCCAAATAAATTGTTCACTTACTCTGTCACTGGAAAAACAATGAAAAGGTTTTCAACTTTGATTAATCCTTTGGCTAGGAATCTCAGTTCTGTGGAACCCACAATTCTTAGTAAACCAAGTACGAGGATTTTAAGATCACTACCTATACCTCATCGAACAATTCCTCAACCCAAAGGCCAGGATCTTGATTTTGTCAATGTTGCTCACAGCCACCTAATTCATTCAGACTGGGCCAAGCTTGATTTGTTTTCATCTTGTCTAACAGCTTTCAGGGTGAAACATATTCTGCTCAATATTCAAAAGGACCATGTGCTTTAACTTGAATTTTTCAATTGGGTTCAAAATCATAAACCCAGCTCCCATACCCTTGAAACCCATTCCATAATTTTCCATATTGTTACCAAAAATGAAAATTCAAGTCTGCTGAATCAATATTGAGGAACATTCTCTTCTCAGATTCTTTAGATTTGCCTGCTAAGGTTTTTGAAGCATTACTGTATTCTTATTGTCTGTGTGATTCTTGGCCCAGAGTTTTTGACTCTCTTTTCAAGTCTTTTGCTCACATGAAGAAGTTCAGGAATGCATCTGACACATTTTGTAGAATGAAGGAATAAGGGTTTTTACCTACTGTTGAGTCCTGCAATGCATATTTAAGCTCTTTGCTTGAGTTACATAGAGCAGATATAGCTTTAACATTCTATCATGAAATGCGCCGTGATCACATTTCGCCTAATGTATATACTCTGAATATGGTTATGTATGCTTACTGTAAATTAGGAGAACTACAGAAGGCTATGGATATGTTGGAAAATATGAAGAACATGGGTTTAAGTCCGAATGTTGTATCCTTTAATACATTGATTGCAGGACATTGTAACAAGGGTCTCCTTGGCTTGGCAATGAAAATCAAATCCTCAATGGAGAAGAATGGGGTCCAGCCAAATGTGGTTACTTTTAACACGCTTATCAATGGATTTTGCAAGGTGGGGAAACTACATGAAACAAAGAAGATTTTCACTGAGATGAAGGTAAAAAATGTGGCTCCTAATATTGTAACCTACAATACGTTAATAAATGGATATAGTCAAGTTGGTAATAGTGATATGGGGAGTCAACTTTATGAAGAGATGTCAAGAAGTGAGGTTAAAGCTGATATCCTGACTTACAATGCCTTGATTTTGCGACTATGTAAGGAAGGTAAGACGAAGAAAGCTGCATATCTTGTTAAAGAACTTGATAAGGAGAATTTGATCCCAAATTCCTCTACCTTCTCTGCCCTTATTACTGGGCAGTGTGTTAGAAAGAACTCGGAGCGAACCTTTCAGTTATATAAAAGCATGATAAGGAGTGGTTGTCATCCTAATCAGCTTACTTTCCAGATGTTGATATCTTCCTTCTGCAAGAATGAGGACTTTGATGTAGCCGTCCAAGTGTTGAGAGAAATGTTGGAGAGATGTATGATTCCTGATTCCAATATTTTATCTGAGCTCTGCAGTGGACTTTACAAGTGTGGAAAAACTCAAATGGTATCTATGTTATGCAGTGAGATGGAAGCGAGGCATCTCTTGCCAGTAGGTTTTGACAAAGTGAAAATTATCAACACCCATCTAGAGAATGATACAAATAATTGAACTTTTGTGAGGTTATATGTTTTGTGACTCTTAAAGCAGTGCATTACATAGTTAACTTATTGGATCTAAATTTATTACATCTAATGCTGCATGTTTCACTGTATGGCAAGAATGCTTCATCAAATCCACGTTTGTTGGTGATCTGTGATCCTACTCTAGTTAGCATAATTGCCAAATTGTGCTTTTATTGATGAATTTTTCTTGATATCAATAAATCATCATGTTTTGCCTTCATTTTCCATCCTTGTTCTTGTTCTCACAAAAAGTGCTTCTAAACCCAAAAATCATTAGTCAGAGTTACAAGTTCAAACATGATCACTATTAGTTCGCCATAATGCCTTCACAGTCTCAGTCGTATATAGTTTCTTCGAACTTGTGCTTTCATTGGAGTAATTTCTTGAAAAAATACATGCAGGTCGGGTTTGATTTCATTGATAGCCATAAACATAAGTTTTATTTTTGTATTCAGATTTCTCTTTGACTTTCACACTAACATCATTACTATTTTCCTTTTCTAGCTATATATGCTGCAGTGATTGTGAATGTATTCTTAAACCTGCATATAGATTTTTATATGATGGTAAATTTGAACCAATAATTTATTAGAAATATTTGAAATGGTGGGAGAGGGAATGTGAAAATTAAGTCATTGGCCATATTTTAATTGCGCTATATCTGTTGACTGAAATGTTCAAAGGAGAACAAGTCATTGACCAGTGTAAGGTCTTTACTTGTTTTTACTTTAATTCATGTTAACTTCATTCATGGATCTCTACCTGATCAGTTTATGATTATGAGAACTTGAATTTATGGGTATCTTATCTCTGCTCTTGCTGAATGCCTTGTCACTCAGACAGTTGCGATCACAATTTGCCATATGCTTGGAGCTAGAGCTATTTCGCAAGTTGAGGAAAAGCAGATGAGGAAGATTTCTAGATTACCTCTTCAAGAAAAATTGTAGGGACTATGAACTTTATTCTTTGTTACAAATAGGGCTTTCTTTTTTAACTTTACTCTTTCTCTCTCTTTTATTTGTTTCCTCTTTGGGAAATGGCAATATGAATAAATGTGAAGCCTAGGTTGAACAATCAACTTCTCTTATGATATATTTTCTATTACAGGAGTACATATTTATTTTACCCATGTTTCTTTATCGTGTTATATTTTTGCATAAATCTTACTCCTTCTATTTCTACATATGAATTTGACCTTTTGGTCAAACTTAAGAATAGTCCTTCAACTCAATTTAGAGAATTCTATATGATATACAAACTTCATGTTGTAGGATTATATAGTTTTCCTAATGCGGTTATCCTAGTACTGAGTGCTTAAAACTTTGAAACAAAGTTTAATAATTCTTGTGTGCAATTTTGCTTTTGTTTTAAGGACAATTTTTTGGTGTCTCTAAAGCATATGAGTTCTCTAGAAACAAGGGAAGATGTGACTTTAACTTCAAAGCATTATGACTTTGATTATATAACTAGCTTTAACTATGTTTGTCTGATATACAAGATTCAACAAGATCCTCACGAGGATTTTTCTGACATATTTTGTGAGAAAGTCTGAAAAATAGACTTTTAGGCATTTTCTTATGGTATTTTTTTTTAGTGAGAAAAGCCTTATTTTCTTGTAATATGATGTATTAGAGAAATCACCTTGATCAACTTCTTCACAAAGGGCGATTCTATGTAGTATTTGACCTTTCAAATAGCGATCTCTAGATAAACTTTTTAGCATTTCTTATATAGAAAAAATAGTGATGTCTAAGCTATCCCCAATGAAAAGTAGGGGCTAATGCTACTCTCACCAATAAATTATGATATTAGAATGCAATGAATACATTTATGAAGATATTGAAAAATCAAGTCATTCAATGTGTTAAAATAATTAATTTTTTTTGGTAAACTATATAAAAAGAGTAATACAATAAATGTGCCATAAAAATATATTAAAGGTTTAATTACAATTTTGGTCTCCCTATTTTAACCACTTGAACGTTTTGGTCTCCCTTCTTTAAAAATGAACTATTGAGTCCCTCTATATTCATAAAATGTACAATTTTAGTCCATTTATCTTTGAGTCAAAATTTCTAGGTTTATTTCAAGATGTAAAATTCTTTGATTCATAATCCTACCGTTCAGATTGAAGGGCTACATCTTATGAACCTCCTCACTAAATTTTAGTTCAATCTAACGGTGAGACTCAGCCCAAAATACCAAAATCATAATTTTTCATCTAACCGCAAAATTTAGACTTTTTCACCGTTAGATCGAGCTGAAATTTAATTGGTAGATTCAAAAGAAGTAGCTCTTCAATCTGAACGGTGGGATTATAAATCAGAGAACTTTACACCTTGAAATAAACCTAAGAATTTTGACTTAAAGATAAATGGACTAAACTTTTACATTTTATGAATATAGAGGGACTCAATAGTTCATTTTTAAAGAAGGGGGACCAAAATGTTTAAGTGGTTAAAATAGGGGAACCAAAATTACAATTAAGCCTATATTAAACTATTTATGTGGATTTTTTACTTTGTTAAACTCAAATTCTGCTAACATTTTAAGGTGTGGACTTTATCTGAGCTCTGTAGTGAACTTTACAAGTGTGGAAAAACTCAAATGTTATCTCTGTTATGCAGTGAGATGGAAGCTAGGCATCTCTTGCCAGTAGGTTTGACAAAGTGAAAATTACAAACATTCATGTAGAGAATTTCACAAATAATTGAACTTTTGTGAGGTTATATACATATGACTCTTAAAGTAGTGCGTTACATAGTTAACTTACTGGCTCTACATTTATTACACCTAATGCTGCAAGTTTCACTGTCAAACAAGAATGCTTTATCAAATCCACGTTTGTTGGTGATCTGTGATGCTACTCTAGTATAGAATTGTATTCTTTTGTTGTCTGCCTCTCTCATTCTAATTCTTATACATCATTTTTTTTCGTTTTCTTTTCTAGATCTTAGAAACAGCCAGAAACATCTGTCGAGGAACAATCGAGAGATTGAATCCTGGTTGAATTCTGGAATCTGGAGATGTGATTATGACTAAATTCTGCTATGCTTGGAATTCAATTGGCAATATTAGAAGGAAAATGTGTATGCACTATACAGTCTCACATGTGACATCTCACTTATCTAAAACTCACTGCGGCCAAATCCTTCAAATTTCTCTATCTCACTCCCAAAACTTGCATGGAAGCAAGTATTCTTGTATTAAAGAGTGCCACTGACTCTGTGTGCATGGAAGCAAGTATTCTTGTATTAGTCATATATCCTTTCTAGAAAACAACTACGCTATTTCAGTTCATGGTAGTATTTTATTATTTACTTATTGTTTTTATTCTTGTATTAGACGCTTCCCTATACCATTATTCCGAGAGAATTACCAAAAAAAAAAAAGTCTGTTTGAAAAAAAAAAATATCACTGAAAATTAGTAGGTGATGATTGGTCATTATATATTGTTCCATTCTATTTTTAAAACAAATTTTTTTTTTTATTTTTTCCTAATAAATCTCTAATCATAAAGTTAATTTTTTCATATTTCTAATTTTTTTGGTATTTATCTTTTTAATTTAAATTTCTTTAATTACAATTACAATCACTATTTATTTATAAGAATAAAATAAAAAAAAAACTCCCATTATTTTATTAAGGAGGATATTCAATTTCTCCTCACTGAAGATGCATATGCATTGTCATGTGAAGTTCCATCGAAGAATCTTTGGGCCTTGTGAGAAAAGCATCGACTCGAAAACCATAAGAGAAGCTTTAACAAGGGGGCAAGTAGACAAGGCCGACTGGAAATTACAAAAAAGTGCAAAATAGTTTGATTCCATCCACATATTATATGACCTATCCCTTATTAATAAAATCTGCAAAATAGTTCAATTTACAATTGATTCCATTTCTTTGAATATGACCTATTGGTTGCAACATTATTTGTCTTTTTAAATGATGGTACGATAGTTTGAATTTATAAAGTATTCTATAAGTAATTAAAATCTCTCATTAAGTAATGATGGTACGCAGAAAATACGTTCTCCTTTATGTCTCCATCGGTTTTTTTGTTTTTTGTCCTTTTAATTAAATAGAGGAAATTGCCAAGACCAATTCTACAATACACAATGTTATATTGTGTATTGTATACGCACTTAACACAACTAACTATAGGTGAAGGAAATAAATCCAAACTTTGATATCATTGCGAAAATATTAAAAAAAAAAAGAAAATTGAGTTACTTGATGTGAGTTTAACACTCTGATAGTTGACAAATTTTTAGTTTAATTTGGTCAAATTATCTTGTATTTTAAGTTTTGTTTCTTTAAGTGTGTAACTTTTACGAGAAATTCTTGTATACTCTCAAAATAGTTTAAAGGGTGGTGCTAAGTAAGTCACAAAATTAAAGTTAGACTAGATATATCATTTTATTCTTTTAACTCATTCAATGTCACTTTTTCATTAGCCTATACTACTATGAGAAGACTCAAGAATCTTTTACTTTGACATAGTTAATCTCAAAATTTGTTAACTATTTTGATGTTTGACACACAATATGTGACTCAATTTTTTTAAGATGTATATAATAGTACAAAAATCAGGTTTTAGTTCTGCCAATTGTGATTGGTTATGCCAGATTATGTAGACAATGCGTAACATAATATTATGTATTTTAAAACTGACCATTGGCTAAACTCATTATTTAGGCTTTAGGGCTGGCAAATTCAGCTCCTTTTCAACAGCCATGTCTACAGCTCAAATTAAACTTAATTATGCATGTAAATTCATTAAATATGTCCTTATTACTTTAAAATAGATTTTTAAAAAATTGATGTGAAATTATCTCAACCCTTAAATATTTTTGAGGGTTAAGATGTCTGCATTTTATTCTAAAGTGCAAAGTGCACTTTGGAGGATGTGGATCCTAAAATTATAAATATTATTGGAAATATAGTGTTTCCTATTAATTTATTTTAACAAAAATTCACTTTTAAATTCTGGGGAAATCTTTGTCAAAATTTTCCTACCATATATATAGTCGTGCTTTTACTAAAGCATTGTTGTCTCCTGGAGAAATTTAATCTTTAAATTTGATTATCTTTTTCTGTTTTTCCCCCTCGCTATACGGTGTTGCGCAATTTTTGAGCCTTTGTATATTTAAAATAGATAACATGAATTGATTGGGAATTGAAGTTTTTGGAGAGGACTTATGCCATTTATGGCACGGAATTGGAGATAGATTCTGAGGAAGAAGGAAACAAACATACCCAGAATATACGTTCTCGCTCAGATAGTTACTTATCTTCACAAGAAAAAAGGTTTTTGTTTGGTTAAAATTATTAAAGATCAGTGCATATGGTTTGACATGGCTGCACGAACCGCCAATGCCTTTGCATATATCCCAGTTTGTTGACCAGAGGAAAAGGATTGGCCATGTTCGAAAAATAACAAAAGAGGTCCGTATCAACTGACACGTGTGAAGAACCCCGCGTGTTGACTTGATCTATGATCACAAGAACCGAAGATCGACAGTCTCAAATGGCTGTCAGCCACGTGTCAGATGTTGATCTATAGTTCCAATCTGACTATTCTGTTTGCACCGATTGAAACTGGGAGGATATTTTAATAAATTTGGAGGACGACACCCAGAGTTGTTGGAAATTTTAACGCGAAAGACAGACTGGGAAAGTGATTAAGTTGCAAAAATATTATTATTCTCGAAAATCACCGTACACAATTGGTGGAGCGGATAGGGACCGCTTCCTCACCCTATGAACCGAACCGACACATGTCTAACGTAAGGGTGTTAAAGTAATTCTAATAGTCACAAAGGACAAACTAAGTACATTGAAGAAGCAAAATTCCCAATTCAGCCAAAGCCATGACACGTGGTGATTAGGATGTCTGCATTTTATTCTAAAGTAGTTCAAAGTGCATTTGGAGAATGTGGATCCTAAAATTATAAATATCATTGAAAATATAGTATTTTTTTGTCAATTTATTTTAACTAAAATTCACTTTTAAATTCTGGAAAAATTTTTGTCAAAATTTCTCTACCATATATATAGCCGTGCTTTTACTAAAGCATTGTTGTTTTCTACTAAGAGAAGTTTAATCCTTAAATTTGATTATCTTTTTTTGCCTTTCCTTAGCAACAAGGTGCTGAGCAATTTTTTAACATTTGTATATTAAAAATAGATAATATGAATTGATTGGGTAGTTTGTGGAGTCAAATAGTAGATACTTTAATGTTATTTAGCACTGTCCAACTTTGACTCTTATGATCGATAGGGAATTGAAGTTTGTGGAGAGGACTTATGCCGTTTATAACACGAAATTGGAGATAGATTCTGAAGAAGAAGGAAACAAACATACCCAGAACATACGTTCTCGCTTAGATAATTACTTATCTTCACAAGAAAAAAAAGGTTTTTATTTTAACAAAATTATTAAAGGTCAATGCATGTGATTTGACATGGCTGCACAAACCGCCAATGCCCTTGTATATATAAAACCTAATTGGTGTGCCTCACTATGTATCCTATGTTTTGAGCTCAAAATATTAAGACAGTACTATGGGGTTATTGTGCTTTCTTGCTTTATCAGTTTACTCTCTTTTCCTTTGTTTGCAGTTCACATTCACAATTACTAACTGTTTTCCTTCTGTCCAGCTTGCTAATGCTAAATGTCAACTCTTTCATCTTGTGCAACTTCAAAGTCTTACTCTGTTTGACAATAGCTTCAATTACTCTCAGATTCCATCCAGATTAGGTGATCTTTCAAGTCTGAACCTTTCTCGATCCAAATTTTCTGGTGAAATCCCAGCAGAAATTTCAAAATTGTCCAAATTGCTGTCTCTTGATCTATCCTTTAATGACGGATCACCTTTTCCATTCAATCGGTTGCAACTCAAGAAGGCTAGTTTGAGAAGCATGATTCAAAACTTGACAAACCTTGAAAGTCTCTTTCTTGCTTATGTTGATATTTCTTCTCCAATACCTGATATGATCACATATCTATCTTCATTGGCAAAACTATCTCTTTTAAACTGTGAGCTGTTTGGTGAATTTCCAGTTGGAATATTTCATCTCCCAGACATGAGATTACTGGATTTGAGTAAAAACCAAAATCTCGTTGGTTAAAATTTCCAGTTGGAATATTTCATCTCCCAAACATGAGATATTTGGAGTTGGGGACAAACCAAAATCTCGTTGGTTATTTGCCTGAGTTCCACTCTAGTTCTCTCCTTCAAACTTTAGGAGTCAGTAGCACAAGTTTCTATGGTACACTACCAGCTTCAATTGGAAGCCTTAATTCTTTGAAGTATTTATCATTGATGTTTTGCAAATTCTCAGGGTCTATTCCTTCTTCACTCAGCAACCTCACCCAGCTCACAAATTTAGAACTTGGCCATAACAGTTTTAAGGGCTATATTCCTTCCTCATTGTCGAACCTTAGCCAATTGAATTACTTGGGCGTTGGTGGTAATGAAATGACTGGTGTAACCGTCTCATGGATTGGTAAGCTGACAANCAAGTCTCACTCATTTGGATCTAGATTCAGTGAATATAGGCACCGAAATCCCATTTTCTTTTGTCAATCTCTCCCAAATATCTTACTTAAGTTTACAACAATGCAATTTAAGTGGAGAAATTCCATCTTGGATTATGAACCTAACCAATTTAGATTATTTGATTCTTACGAGCAACGAGCTTCAGGGCCAAATCCCTCTCTCTCTCTTTGAACTGGAGAATCTCAGCTGTCTTTTTCTATGCGGAAACCTCTTGGGAGGAGAATTAGCTCTTAGCGAATTTTTGAAGCTAAAGTGGTTAACTTTGCTTTGTTTATCAGATATCAATTTGTCGGTGCAGACCAAAACAAGTTCTTTCAATAAATCTCTTCCCAAGTTTCAGTACGTCGAATTGGTTTCATGCAACTTAAATGAGTTTCCAGCTTTTCTGCAAGACCAAGATGAGCTGGAAGTTCTTGTGTTGTTAAACAATAGTATCAGAGGTTCACTACCTAGTTGGTTATGGACCAAGAAAAATCTTTGGGCGTTATATGTTTCAAAAAATTTGTTGACAGGAGAAATATCCCCATTGATATGCAACCTAAAATCACTCGAGTTCCTTGCATTGTCATTTAACAACTTAGGTGGCACAATTCCTCCATGTTTAGGAAGCTTTAGTCATTCTCTGAAGGTACTGATGCTCCGAAATAACAAATTTTCTGGCCTCATTCCTCAAGCATACCTACCAATAAGTGCACTGCAGATTATTGATTTCAGCCAAAACAATCTGCAAGGTCAACTTCCCAAAGCATTGGTCAATTGCAGAATGCTTGAGTATTTTGATGTTAGCAATAATCAAATAAATGACTCTTTTCCCTCTTGGTTGGGAACTCTTCCTGAGTTAAAAGTTCTTTCTTTATGTTCCAATAAATTTTATGGAATCATAAGGAGACTGAGAAATTCTACTTTTCCCAAGTTACACATAATTGATATTTCTCTCAATGATTTCTCAGGAAATTTTCCTTCAGAAGTCATTTGGAAATGGAAATCCATGAGAGCTTCTAACATCAATCAACTCGAGTATGAGCAAGTATACCATTACTTTAAGGCCACGGGACGTTATATGCCTCTCAGCTTTCCTTATTCATTCACAATGTTTAACAAAGGCAATATGATGGTTTACGAGAGGCTACAAGAAGTTTACTACTTCATTGCCATCGATATTTCAAGCAACAAATTTGATGGAGAAATTCCCCATGTAATCGGAGACTTAAAGGGGCTTATTTCGCTCAACTTGTCCAATAATATGTTTACAGGTGGCATTCCATCTTCTTTAGGAAAGCTTTCCCAACTTGAAACATTGGACCTTTCCCACAATAGTCTCTCAGGGAGGATACCTCAACAACTAGTGGAACTCACGTTCCTTGCAGTCTTTGATGTATCTTATAATCTTCTCACTGGTCCTATACCGCAAACTAAACAGTTCGAGACATTTCAAGACAGTTCATTTATAGGAAATCAAGGACTATGTGGAAATCTGTTGTTAAAGAAATGTGAAGATCATGAAAAGACCACATTAGCTCCACCTTCGGGCAGTGATGAAGATCAAGAACCAGGATCTCTATTTGACTTTGGCTGGAAAGTAGTTTTGATGGGTTATGGGTGTGGCCTTGTTGTTGGACTCGTTATTGGAAGCACTCTGAGTTTAGAGAGGCATGGATGGCTTAGAAGAATCTATAGATTTTAATAGCAACATGTTGATGATCTCTCTCTTTTCCATTGTTTTTTTGTACTCTTTTTGCTTCTCCATTGTTTGTATTTCGTGTTCCCTAAACTTGTGTTTTAGTGGTTGTTTGCCCTTAAATAGTGATGTGCAGCTTGTAGCCAAATTGAAATAATGAAATCATATGNATGTTTATTAAGCTGCTAATATCCTGCCAACGTCTAAGATAGAGCATAAATTAATATCTTGAGATACTCACTCACGTGGCATCTAAGGAATCTCTAGTGGATTTGAATTATGGTCCTATATAGGCAAATACAATTTATTCCTTTCTGTGTCATTTGATTTTATTTTTTTCTATATATTAACTGAAAATGAAACTATAAGAAAACTAAATATAGATAAAGTGCACATATCCTGCCATTGGGGCTCTGCTCCAATGGTTGAATGCATGTGTTTTAACATGCCACATGTGACTGTAGCCAATTTTTTTTTTTTTTAACCTTAGCTATATTTTGGTTTTGAATATAAAATTCATAAGCTTTAAGAATGACTTGTTTATTAGAAGCCATTTAGTTATTTTTTCTTTAATTTTTTAAACTGCATAATCTATATTAATACTTATTTACATTATATTTTAAATTTTTTAATACACAAACATTTTTTTTTGTTTTAATAATAAGGGTATTTACATGTCAGCTTATAAATCGATACTAAATCTATTCATGTACGATCTTAAAGGCACACCCCCACATCAACTTGGCCTATTCAAAGGAAAAAATTCCTCTCATGTCAAACCCAACATTTGAACATCTTTCGTACACATAAACACTTGCTAACATTATTTAAAGATTCTTAACTCGTAAGCTTTATAGTTGAGGTCCTTAATTTTCATAAAGTTTTTTCAAAGTTCAAATATAATTTTCTCAGGAAAATTTTTTTTGCTCTTTGATCTCAATATTACACTTCAAAAGCTTATTTATCAATTTATTACACTTTTAAAATTATTTACTTTATTTTTACACTTCTTTTTTAAAGAGCAATAAGTGAGTCTCACTAAACATGTCACATCTCATGCGACGTGTTTCTACTAGACGTGCTATGTGTGATACGGTGTGTACCAATTTGTTCTATAGTGACAAGCTTTTAAATTGTGGTGAAAGAAAAGAAAAGCATTTGAATTTTCGTGACGTGGCAACACGCCATAGGATAAGAAGTGGATCCAATAGAGACACGTTATATGAGATAATGTGTGTTTCCTTGTCCTATTACAAATTGGGATACGTCACATCCTACGTGGCACGTCTAATAGGGGTATACCACATAAGATACGGTGTGGTTAGTGGGGCCAAACCACTCCTTTTTTTTTTTGAAAAAAATAAATAAATAAATAAATTATTTTGAAAGTATAATAAATTGGAGTGTAATAAATTGGTTAATAAATTTTTGAAAAGTTATATTTACCAAAAACTCCACCAGAAAAGTATTACATCCAAACTGTGGAGTCTGAAGGAGGGGGGCAGCAACTCTAAACGCACCGTATCTCCCCCTGAAAAAATCCGCAGGTATCCAATTTCGGAACACCTCTCCGCCAAGGCCAAAAAATAGAACCTCTCTTCTGCGTTCTTCTTAGTCCTCTGATGCTCTGCCCTCTCAGTCTCCCTTCACTTGAAATTGGGATAAAAAAAAATGACTAGAGAGGTAAGGATTCGACTTCTCTTAGATTTCCAAATAAATTGTTGCTGATATAATATGACAAATAAATTGTTCACTTACTCTGTCACTGGAAAAACAATGAAAAAGTTTTCAGCTTTGATTGATCCTTTGGCTAGGAATCTCATTTCTGTGGAACCCACAACTCTTAGGAAACCAAGTACGAGGATTTTAAGGTCACTCCCTATACCTTATCGAACAATTCCTCAACCCAAAGGCCAGGATCTTGATTTTGTCAATGTTGCTCACAGCCACCTAATTCATTCAGACTGGGCCAAGCTTGACTTGTTTTCATCTTGTCTAACAGCTTTCAGGGTGAAACATATTCTGCTCAATATTCAAAAGGACCATGTGCTTTCACTTGAATTTTTCAATTGGGTTCAAAATCATAAACCCAGCTCCCATACCCTTGAAACCCATTCCATAATTTTCCATATTCTTACCAAAAATCGAAAAGTCAAGTCCACTGAATCAACATTGAGGAACATTCTCTTCTCAGATTCTTCAGATTTTCCTGCTAAGGTTTTTGAAGCATTACTGGATTCTTATCGTCTGTGTGATTCTTCGCCTAGAGTTTTTGACTCTCTTCTCAAGTCTTTTGCTCACATGAAGAAGTGCAGGAATGCATCTGACACTTTTTGTAGAATGAAGGAATATGGGTTTTTACCTACTGTTGAGTCCTGCAATGCATATTTAAGCTCTTTGCTTGAATTACATAGAGCAGATATAGCTTTAACATTCTATCGTGAAATGCGCCGTGATCACATTTCGCCTAATGTATATACTCTGAATATGGTTATGTACGCTTATTGTAAATTAGGAGAACTACAGAAGGCTATGGATATGTTGGAAAATATGAAGAACATGGGTTTAAGTCCGAATGTTGTATCCTTTAATACATTGATTGCAGGACATTGTAACAAGGGTCTCCTTGGCTTGGCAATGAAAATCAAATCCTCAAAGGAGAAGAATGGGGTCCAGCCAAATGTGGTTACTTTTAACACGCATATCAATGGATTTTGCAAGGTGGGGAAACTAAATGAAGCAAATAAGATTTTCACTGAGATGAAGGTGAAAAATGTGGCTCCTAATATTGTAACCTACAATACGTTAATAAATGGATATAGTCAAGTTGGTAATAGTGATATGGGGAGTCAACTTTATGAAGAGATGTCAAGAAGTCAGGTTAAAGCTGATATCCTGACTTACAATGCCTTGATTTTGGGACTATGTCAAAAAATTTGTTGACAGGAGAAATATCCCCATTGATATGCAACCTAAAATCACTCGAGTTCCTTGCATTGTCATTTAACAACTTAGGTGGCACAATTCCTCCATGTTTAGGAAGCTTTAGTCACTCTCTGAAGGTACTGATGCTCCGAAATAACAAATTTTCTGGCCTCATTCCTCAAGCATACCTACCATTAAGTGCACTGCAGATTATTGATTTCAGCCAAAACAATCTGCAAGGTCAACTTGCAGAATGCTTGAGTATTTTGATGTTAGCAATAATCAAATCAATGACTCATTTCCCTCTTGGTTGGGAACTCTTCCTAAGTTAAAAGTTCTTTCTCTACGTTCCAATAAATTTTATAGAATCATAAGGAGGCTGAGAAATTTTACTTTTCCCAAGTTGCACATCATTGATATTTCTCTCAATGATTTCTCAGGAAATTTTCCTTTAGAAGTCATTTGGAAATGGAAATCCATGAGAGCTTCCAACATCAATCAACTCGAGTATGAGCAAGTATACCATTACGAGAAGGCCGCGAGACGTTATAACCCTCTCAACTTTCCTTATTCATTCACAATGTTTAACAAAGGCAATATGATGGTTTATGAGAGGCTACAAGAAGTTTACTACTTCATTGCCATCGATATTTCAAGCAACAAATTTGATGGAGAAATTCCCCATGTAATCGGAGACTTAAAGAGGCTTGTTTTGCTCAACCTGTCCAATAACATGTTTACAGGTGGCATTCCATCTTCTTTAGGAAAGCTTTCCCAACTTGAAACATTGGACCTTTCCCACAACAGTCTCTCAGGGAGGATACCTCAACAACTAGCGGAACTCACTTTCCTTGAAGTCTTTGATGTATCTTCTAATCATCTCACTGGCCCCATACCGCAATCTAAACAATTTGCTACATTCCAAAGCAGTTCATTTGAGGGAAATCAAGGACTATGTGGAAATCCATTGTCGAAGAAATGTGAAGATCATGAAAAGTCCTCATTAGCTCCACCTTCAGGCAGTGATGAAGATCAAGAACCAGGATCTCTATTTGACTTTGGCTGGAAAGTAGTTTTGATGGGTTATGGGTGTGGCCTTGTTGTTGGACTCGTTCTTGGAAGCACTTGAGTTTAGAGAGGCATGGATGGCTTAGAAGAATCTATAGATTTTAATAGCTACACTTTGATGATTTCTCTCTCTTTTCCATTGTTTTTTTGTACTCTTTTTGCTTGTTTGTATTTCTTGTTCCCTAAACTTGTGTTTAAGTGGTTATTTCTTGTTCCTTAAATAGTGATGTGCAGCTTGTGGCCAAATTGAAATAATGAAATCATATGTTACGTCAATGTTTGTTAAGCTGCTATTGTCATGTCAACGTCTAAGATTAGAGCATAAATTTCATATAAAAAGAAAAAGAAAAGATTAGAGCATAAATTAATATCTTGAGATACTCACTCACATGGAACCTAAGGAAATATCTCTAGTGGATTGGAATTATGGTGCAAAATAGGCTAATACAATTTATACCTTTCTGTGTCATTTGATTTTCTTTTTCTAAATATTAATTGAAAATGAAGCTATAAGAAAACTAAATATTGATAAATTACACATATCCTGCCATTGGGGCTTTGCCCTAGTAGTTGGATGCATGCGTTTTAACATGTCACATGTGATTGTAGCCAATTTTTTTCTTTTTTAACCTCAACTACATTTTAGTTTTGAATACAAAATTCACAAGTTTTAATAATGACTTATTTGCTAGAGGCCATTTAATTTTTTTTCTTTTTAAACTGTATAATCTATATTAATACTACTTTACAATATTATATTTTAAATTTTCTAATATGCAAACATTTTTTTAAGTCTTTATAATAAAGGCATTCACATGTCAGCTTACAAACCGAGACTAAATCTATCCATGTACAATCTTAAAAGCGCAACCCCATATCAACTTGGCCTATTCAAAGGAAAAATTCCTCTCATGCTGAACCCAACATTCGAACATCTTGTATACACATAAACACTTACTTACATTATTTAAAGATTCTTCATTGGTAATTTTTATAATTGATGTCCTTAATTTTCATAAAGTTTCTTCAAAGTTCAAACATAATTTTTTCAATAAAAAACTCTAGCTCTTTGACCTTAATATTATACTTCAGAAACTTATTACTAATTTATTGTACTTTCAAAATTATTTACCTTGTTATTACATTAAAAAAAAAAATTGTAATGTGTGGGCTCTATTGAATATTCTGCATGGGATGTAGAGTGTCCCCATTAGACATGCAACGTGAGATACAACGTGTCCCAATTTGTCTTATAACGACATACTTTTGAATTGTGGTGAAAGAGAAAATGAAAGCATTTGAATTATGGTAACATGACAATACTTCATAGGAAAGGAGGCGGGTCTATAGTGGGGACACGCCACATGGAATAATGTGTGTTCTCCTGTCCCATCACAAATTAGGACATACCGCATCCTACGTGGCATATCCAATGGGGAAACTCCACATGTGATACGGCGTGTTCAGTGGAACTTACCAACTGTCATTTCGTATATTTTTTTTAAAGAAAAAATATAACAACAAGATAAATAATTTTAAAAGTACAATAAATTAATAAATAAATTTATGAAGTATAAAATTCCTATAAGAGAGCCAAACACTCCTCCACATCCAAATTGGCGCCTGAAGGAGGGGGCAGCAACTCTAAACGCGCAGGTATCTCCCCCTGAAAAAACCCGCAGGTATCCAATTTCGGAACCTCTCTCCTCCATGGCCAAAAAATAGAACCTCTCTTCTGCGTTCTTCTTGGTCCTATGAGGCTCTGCCCTCTCAGTCTCCCTTCACTTGAAATTGGGATAAAATACTGATGCTCCGAAATAACAAATTTTCTGGCCTCATTCCTCAAGCGTACCTACCAATAAGTGCACTGCAGATGATTGATTTTAGCCAAAACAATCTACAAGGTCAACTTCCCAAAGCATTGGTCAGTTGCAGAATGCTTGAGTATTTTGATTTTAGCAATAATCAAATCAATGACTCCTTTCCCTCTTGGTTAGGAACTCTTCCTGAGTTAAAAGTTCTTTCTCTACGTTCCAATAAATTTTATGGAATTATTAGGAGTTTGAGAAATTCTACTTTTACCAAGTTGCACATCATTGATCTTTCTCTCAATGATTTCTCAGAAAATTTTCCTTCAAAAGTCATTTGAAAATGGAAATCCATGAGAGCTTCCAACATGAATCAACTCGAGTATGAGCAATTATTCCATTACTATAAGGCCACGGGAAGTTATAGTCCTCTCAGCTTTGCTTATTCATTCACAATGTTTAACAAAGGCAATATGATGGTTTATGAGAGGCTACAAGAAGTTTACTACTTCATTGTCATCGATATTTCAAGCAACAAATTTAATGGAGAAATTCTCCATGTAATCGGAGACTTAAAGGGGCTTGTTTTGCTCAACCTATCCAATAATATGTTTACAGGTGGCATTCCATCTTCTTTAGGAAAGCTTTCCCAACTTGAAACATTGGACCTTTCCCACAACGGTCTCTTAGGGAGGATACCTCAACAACTAGTGGAACTCGCTTTCCTTGAAGTCTTTGATGTATCATATAATCATCTCACTGGCCCCATACCGCAAACTAAATAGTTTGCTACATTCCAAAGCAGTTCATTTGAGGGAAATAAAGGACTACATGGAAATCTATTGTCGAAGAAATGTGAAGATCATGAAAAGACCTCATTAGCTGCACCTTCAGGCAGTGATGAAGATCAAGAACCAGGATCTCTATTTGACTTTGGCTGGAAAGTAGTTTTGATGGGTTATGGTTATGGGTGTGGCCTTGTTGTTGGACTCGTTATTGGAAGCACTCTGAGTTTACAGAGGCACGGATGGCTGAGAAGAATCTATAGATTTTAATAGCAACACGTTGATGATCTCTCTCTTTTCCAATGTTTTTTTATACTCTTTTTGCTTCTCCATTGTTTGTATTTCTTGTTCCCTAAACTTGTGTTTAAGTGGTTGTTTGCCCTTAAATAGTGATGTGCAGCTTGTAGCCAAATTGAAATAATGAAATCATATGTGATGTCAATGTTTATTAAGCTGCTAATGTCATGCCAACGTTTAAGTTTAGATCATAAATTAATATCTTGAGATACTCACACACATGACACCTAAGGAAATCTCTAGTGGATTTGAAATATGGTCCTAAATAGGCAAATACAATTTATACCTTTTTGTGTCATTGGATTTTTTTTTTTTTTTTTTTTTTTTTGGATTTTTTTTTTTTTTTTTTCTATATATTAACTGAAAATGAAACTATAAGAAAACTAAATATAGATAAAGTGCACATATCCTTTACATGTCATTCCAACAATTGGGGCTCTGCTTCAATGGTTGGAATGTATGGGTTTTAACATGTTTCATTCCTTTTTACCTTAGCTATATTTTGGTTTTTAATACGAAACTTATAAATTTTAAGAATGATTTGTTTGTTAGAGATTATTTAGTTAATTTTTTCTTAATTTTTTAAACTTTATAATCTATATTAATACTTATTTACATTATATTTTAAATTTTTTAATACACAAACTTTTTTTTTTTGTTTTGTTTTAATAATAAGGGTATTTACATGTCATATCTCATTCGGTGTATTTCCACTAGACGTGCTTCATGAGATACGGCGTTTACCAATTTATTCTACAATGGCAAGCTTTTGAATTATGGTGAAAGAGAAAAGAAAATTATTTAAATTGTGGTAACATGGCACCATAAGATAAGAGGCAGGTCTAGTGGAGGCACACCATATGGGATATTCCCTATTCAATTACAAATTAGAACACGCCGCATCTCACGTGGTACGTTTAGTGGGGACATACCACATGAGATACGGTGTGGTCAGTGGGACCTACCCACTGCCTTTGTTTTTGAAAAAAAAATATAATAACAAAGTAAATAATTTTAAAAGTACAATAAATTAGTTAATAGAATTTTGAAGTGTAATATTTGCCAAAAACTCCACCAGAAAAGTATTACATCCAAACTAGTGTATAGAGCTGTCTAAATGAGCTAAGTCTGGTGGGACTCGATAAAATGATGGGTTGAGTTCTTAAATGTTAAGTCCGTTTAAAATTGGACCAATTTAGCCCGGCTTAATCTAGCCCATGTGCTGATTGAGTTCGGACCGGGTTGGCCGTTTGGCCGATTTCCTTTTTTTTTTAAAAAAAAGAAAAATTCACATTTCAATTGCCTTGGCCTTGATTCAATTTTTTTGCAATCCCAATCCCTAATATCTCATTTCTCTTGAAAGAACACTTCGGTTCTCCTCTCCCCTTCTCCGCCCCTCCCCCTCTCCTCATTGGCCCTCTCGGCCTCTCCTCACCTCACTGACGCCGGCGCAAGCACCAGCACCGGCGGTAAGTCCTTGTTCTATCTATCTCTCTCTCTCTCTCTCTCTGCCGACTGCCATATTGGAGCTCTGTCTGCTGGTTATGCTTTTGATAATGCTAAGTAGAAGTAGGAGAAATGCTCAAGTGCTCATACGTTAACTGGAATACTGGATGAATCTGATTTTGACCCGATGTGATGCTTTTTTTTTTTTTTTTTTTCTTTTTAAATGCTGATGAAATTTTGACATCGATTTCAATTGGGTATGTACCTTATCCAAAATTTAAGCAAAGTCCAGTTACCCATACATCTTGGGCTGCTGTTTACATTTTTTTTCCCTTATGATAAATGATTATTATTGATAGAAGATAAGAAAAATACAAGGCGTGTTTAAAGGAAAGCCAGTGACCTTTGGATTTGGAATCCTTGCTTTGTACTAGTAAGCATTAATGGTGGAAGGACCCACCTTTTCCACATGATTGGTGGTAGTATATAGAGTAGTATTCCTACATCCCTGAGTTCTTCTTTTAAAAAATTGTCATTTGAGAGAACCAAACAATTTGTTTTGGGAACTTTCTTGAAATTGTCGGAATTGGTTAAGGTGGAGAGGTTTTATTGGTTAATTTAGATTTGGGGAAATCCTATATTAGTTAATTATCTATCTTTGTTTTGATATTGGAGAAATAGTGCTTGATCAAAATTTCCCTTTGATGATTAATGGGTTTGAATTTCTGGTATAAAACAGAAAGAGAACTTGGTGTTCTGGAAGGATAGAATTTAACCTACAGAGTTTGCTTTGGTTAATATTGTTTCTTTTGAATCTTAGTTCTGTTTTCCAATGAACACTTGAATGCAAAGGCATGAAGCACATACTATTTGTCAACAATCACAATAAGTGCTGCCCTTTAAATTATTAGTATTATTAATTTCACTCATCTTGTTAAAAAGTATATAACTCCCGGATCCTTTTGACTGACTCACCTTTTGGTTATCATATGCAGAATTTGGCCCGTTTTGGCCCACAGCTCAAAGTGAGCTGGCCTGGACTGAAATTTTGTTGGCTTGATTAGAACCGGGCCACTTCGGCCTCGCCTGGGGCCCGATATGACCCGGCCCTAATGGGCTGGGCTGGCCCATTAGACAGCTCTAAACGCACTGTATATCCCCTGAAAAAATCCGCAGGTGTCCAATTTCAGAAGACCTCTCCTCCATGGCCAAAAAATAGAACCTCTCTTCTGCGTTACTCCTCCACATCCAAATTGGCGCCTGAAGGAGGGGGCAGCAACTCTAAACGCGCCGGTATCTCCCCCTGAAAAAACCCGCAGGTATCCAATTTCGGAACCTCTCTCCACCATGGCCAAAAAATAGAACCTCTCCTCTGCGTTCTTCTTGGTCCTATGAGGCTCTGCCCTCTCAGTCTCCCTTCACTTGAAATTGGGATAAAAAAAATGACTAGAGAGGTAAGGGTTCGACTTCTCTTAGATTTCCAAGTAAATTGTTGCTGATATAATATGACTTCGGGTTCTGAAAATTCCAAATAAATTGTTCACTTACTCTGTCACTGGAAAAACAATGAAAAAGTTTTCAACTTTGATTGATCCTTTGGCTAGGAATCTCATTTCTGTGGAACCCACAATTCCTAGAAAACCAAGTACGAAGATTTTAAGCTCACTCCCTATACCTCATCGAACAATTCCTCAACCCAAAGGCCAGGACCTAATTCATTCAGACTGAGCTAAGCTTGATTTGTTTTCATCTTGTCTAACAGCTTTCAGGGTGAAACATATTCTGCTCAAGATTCAAAAGGACCATGTGCTTCCACTTGAATTTTTCAATTGGGTTCAAAATCATAAACCCAGCTCCCATACCCTTGAAACCCATTCCATAATTTTCCATATTCTTACCAAAAATCGAAAATTCAAGTCTGCTGAATCAATATTGAGGAACATTCTCTTCTCAGATTGTTTAGATTTTCCTGCTAAGGTTTTTGAAGCATTACTGTATTCTTATCGTCTGTGTGATTCTTGGCCCAGAGTTTTTGACTCTCTTTTCAAGTCTTTTGCTCACATGAAGAAGTTCAGGAATGCATCTGACACATTTTGTAGAATGAAGGAATATGGGTTTTTACCTACTGTTGAGTCCTGCAATGCATATTTAAGCTCTTTGCTCGAGTTACATAGAGCAGATATAGCTTTAACATTCTATCGTGAAATGCGCCGTGATCACATTTTGCCTAATGTATATACTCTGAATATGGTTATGTATGCTTACTGTAAATTAGGAGAACTACAGAAGGCTATGGATATGTTGGAAAATATGAAGAACATGGGTTTAAGTCCGAATGTTGTATCCTTTAATACATTGATTGCAGGACATTGTAAAAGGGGTCTCCTTGGCTTGGCAATGAAAATCAAATCCTCAATGGAGAAGAATGGGGTCCAGCCAAATGTGGTTACTTTTAACACGCTTATCAATGGATTTTGCAAGGTGGGGAAACTACATAAAGCAAATAAGATTTTCACTGAGATGAAGGTGAAAAATGTGGCTCCTAATATTGTAACCTACAATACGTTAGTAAATGGATATAGTCAAGTTTGTAATAGTGATATGGGGAGTCAAATTTATGAAGAGATGTCAAGAAGTCAGGTTATAGCTGATATCCTGACTTACAATGCCTTGATTTTGGGATTATGTAAGGAAGGTAAGACGAAGAAAGCTGCATATCTTGTTAAAGAACTTGATAAGGAGAATTTGATCCCAAATTCCTCTACCTTCTCTGCCTTTATTACTGGGCAGTGTGTTAGAAAGAACTCGGAGCGAGCCTTTCAGTTATGTAAAAGCATGATAAGGAGTGGTTGTCATCCTAATGAGCATACTTTCCAGATGTTGATATCTGCCTTCTGCAAGAATAAGGACTTTGATGGAGCTGTCCAAGTGTTGAGAGAAATGTTGGAGAGATGTATGATTCCTGATTCGAATATTTTATCCGAGCTCTGCAGTGGACTTTACAAGTGTGGAAAAACTCAAATGGTATCTATGTTACGCAGTGAGATGGAAGCTAGGCATCTCTTGCCAGTAGGTTTTGACAAAGTGAAAATTATCAACACCCATCTAGAGAATGATACAAATAATTGAGCTTTTGTGAGGTTATATGTTTTATGACTCTTAAAGCAGTGCATTACATAGTTAACTTATTGGATCTAAATTTATTACATCTAATGCTGCAAGTTTCACTGTATGGCAAGAATGCTTCATCAAATCCATGTTTGTTGGTGATCTGTGATCCTACTCTAGTTAGCATAATTGCCAAATCGTGCTTTTGTTGATGAATTTTTCTTGATATCAATAAATCATCATGTTTTGCCTTCATTTTCCATCCTTGTTCTTGTTCTCACAAAAAGTGCTTCTAAACCCAAAAATCATTTGTCAGAGTTACAAGTTTAAACATGATCACTATTACTTCGCCATAATGCCTTCACAGTCTTAGTGGTATATAGTTTCTTCGAACCTGTATTTTCATTGGAGTAATTTCTTGAAAAAAATACATGCAGGTCGGGTTTGATTTCATTGATAGCGATAAACATGAGTTTTATTTTTGTATTCAGATTTCTCTTTGACTTTCACAGTAACATCATTGCTATTTTACATTTCTATATATGATGCAGTGATTGTGAATGTATTCTTAAACCTGCATGTAGATTTTATGATGGTAAATTTGAACCAATAATTTATTAGAAATATTTGAAATGGTGGGAGAGGGAATGTGAAAATCAAGTTATTGGCCAGCCATATTATAATTGCGCTATATCTGTTGACTGAAATGTTCAAAGGAGAACAAGTCATGGGCCCGCGTAAGGTCTTTACTTGTTTTTACTTTAATTCATGTTAACTTCATTCATGGATCTCTACCTGATCAGTTTATGATTATGAGAACTTGAATTTATGGGTATCTTATCTCTGCTCTTGCTGAATGCCTTGTCACTTGGACAGTTGCGATCACAATTTGCCACATGCTTGGAGCTAGAGCTATTTCGCAAGTTGAGGAAAAGCAGATGAGGAAGATTTCTAGGGTACCTCTTCAAGAAAAATTGTAGGGACTATGAACTTTATTCTTTGTTACAAATAGGGCTTTCTTTTTCAACTTTTCTCATTCTTTCTCTCTCCCTCTCTCTCTCCCTCTTTTATTTGTTTCCTCATAGGTTGAACAATCAACTTCTCTTATATTTTCTATTACAGGAGTACATATTTATTTTATCCATGTTTCTTTATCGTGTTATATTGTTGCATATGAATCTTACTAATCTTACTCCTAGTTCTACATATGAATTGACCTTTTCGTCAAACTTGAAAATATTCCTTCAACTCAATTTTGAGAATTCTATATGATATACAAACTTCATGTGGTAGGATTATATAGTTTTCCTAATACTGTGTGCTTAAAACTTTGAAACAAAGTTTAATAATTCTTGTGTGCAATTTTGTTTTGGTTTTAAGGACAATTTTTTGGGAGACCTCTAGAAACAAGGGAAGATGTGACTTTAGCTTCAAAGCATTATGACTTTGATTATATAACTAGTTTTAACTATGTTCGTCTGATATACAAGATTCAACAAGATCCTCACGAGGATTTTTTTGACATATATTTTGTGAGAAAGTCTGTGAAAAATGAAATTTTAGGCATTTTCTGATGGTATTTTTTTTTAGTGAGAAAAGCCTTATTTTCTTGTAATGTGATGTATTAGAGAAATCACCTTGAGCAACTTCTTCACAAAGTACGAGTCTATGTAGTAATCGACTTTTCAAATAGCGATCTCTAGATAAACCTTTTAGCATTTCTTATATAAAAAAAAAAAATAGTGGTGTCTAAGCTATCTCCAAAGAAAAGTAGGGGTTAATGCTACTCTCACCACTAAATTATGATATTAGGATGGAATGAATACATTTATGAAGATATTAAAAAAATTAAGTCATTCAATACGTTAAAATAATTAATTTTTTTTTGTAAACTATATAAAAAGAGTAATACAATAAATGTGCCATAAAATATATTAAACTATTCATGTGGATTTTTTACTTAGTTAAACTCAAATTCTGCTAATATTTTAAGGTGTGGACTTTATTTGAGCTCTGTAGTGGACTTTACTAGTGTGGAAAAACTTAAATGTTATCTCTGTTATGCAGTGAGATGGAAGCTAGGCATCTCTTGCCATTTGCCAGTAGGTTTGACAAAGTGAAAATTACAAACATTCATGTGGAGAATTTCACAAATAATTGAACTTTTGTGAGGTTATATACATATAACTCTTAAAGTAGTGCGTTACATAGTTAACTTACTGGCTCTACATTTATTACACCTAATGCTGCAAGTTTCACTGTCAAACAAGAATGCTTTATCAAATCCACGTTTGTTGGTGATCTGTGATGCTACTCGAGTGTAGAATTGTATTCTTTTGTTGGCTGCCTCTCTCATTCTAATTCTTATACTTCATTTTTTTCCTTTTCTTTTCTAGATCTTAGAAACAGCCAGAAATATCTGTCGAGGAACAATCGAGAGATTGAATCCTGGAATCTGGAGATGTGATTATGACTAAATTCTGCTATGCTTGGAATTCAATTGGGCAATATTAGAAGGAAAATGTGTATGCACTATACAGTCTCACATGTGACATCTCACTTATCTAAAACTCACTGCGGCCAAATCCTTCAAATTTCTCTATCTCACTCCCAAAACTTGCATGGAAGCAAGTATTCTTGTATTAAAGAGTGCCACTGACTCTTAGTGTGCATGGAAGCAAGTATTCTTGTATTAGTCATCCTTTCCAGAAAACAACTACGCTGATTCAGTTTATGGTAGTATTTTATTATTTACTTATTATTTTTATTCTTGTATTAGTCGCTTCCCTATACCATTATTTAGAGAGAATTACCAACAAAAAAAAAAGTCTGTTTGAAAAAAAAAAATCACTGAAAATTAGTAGGTGATGATTGGTCATTATATATTGTTCTATTCTATTTTTAAAACAATTTTTTTTTTTATTTTTTTATAATAAATCTCTAATCATAGAGTTAATTTCCTCATCTCTCTAATTTTTTTGGTATTTATCTTTTTAATTTAAATTTCTATAATTACAATTACAATTACAATCATTATATATTTATAAAAATAAAATAAAATAAACATCCCATTATTTTATTACGGAGGATATTCAATTTTTTCTCACTAAGGATGCATATGTATCGTCATGTGAAGTTCCATCGAAGAATCTTTGGGCCTTGTGAGGAAAACATGGACTTCAAAACCATAAGAGAAGCTTTAACAAGGGGGCAAGTAGACAAGGCCGACTGGAAATTACAAAAAAGTGAAGACAGTGCCATAGGCCCATAAGTAATAGATTAATATTATTTTAAAAAATAGAGTGCTACACGCAAAATGAAAATCTAATCCTAAGATCAAGTTGATAATATTTTAGAATAAATTTATATTTGTGTTATTGAAAGATTTAAAATTTAATAAAATAATTTAAAAAAAATATTAATTATAAAATAATTCTTAAAAAATAATATATATAATAAAATAATTATTAAAAAATTTAAAATTTAATAAATATTAAACTATTTTATTATGTATATTAATTTTTTTAATAATTATTTTATAATTAATTTTTTTTGCAAGAATTATTTTATTAAATCTGGTAAGTTTACTCTAATAATTTATGATTCACTTATTAGGATCTCGGAAAAGAAAAAAAGACAAAAAATAAAGGGTACCTCTTTGACTGTTGACTCAGTACTCAACCTAATCATTAATCAGTGTGCGCGAGAGAGAGTTTTCTTGAACCAGTTACCCTCTTCGTTGTTTTACCACAAAACTATAGCAGATCAAAGATTCTGGCAGCATTCTTGGAAGGAGAAGAGAGATTCAGGCAACTCATCTTTACATCTGCAACCTGAAAAACCTGTGAGGTGGAAGAGATATAGGTAACTATGAAGCAGTATTTTTTTTTTATTTTTTTTGTTCTTGTAACAGTAGTTTGTTGCTATAGAAATATGCCTGCTTTCAAAGTTTGAAGCTTGCTTTCTAATTGTGCCTTTATTAGATTTTCGGGTGTCCTTAAGAAATTGTGTGTTTATAACATACTTTTGCACACATATACATGAAAGATGCGGAAGAAAAATAATAATGCCCAAAGAACTTAACCACTAATATTCGATATATTTGATATTGCTAGAATATCAACTTGTGACCAATTTATTATATACTTTTTCTCTGTTTTGGGATAGAGATCCAAAGAGATAAGGTGTAACTGCAGTTAATTATCTTGAACATATCTATTCCTTTCGTTTTTATTTCATGAATGAAGGGTGAGTGTGCAAGATGCTTAATTAATCAATTTGTTTGATTGATCCTTTTGTCAGGTTGCCTTTGATCAAATGGCGGAAATTGTAATATCCGTTGGAGCCAAATTTGCAGAATATTCGCGTCAAGTAATACGTCAAGGACAGTATTTGTTTTGTGTTGGCAAAATCAAAAGAAATCTTGAGTCCACAAAGAAAGAGTTGACATCTACATGGAATGGTGTGGAGCAACGTGTCGCAGATGCACTTATCAGAACTGAAGTAGTTGATGATGTTGTTAAGCAGTGGTTGAATGATGTGGAAAGTGTAATGGAAGAGGTGAAGATGCTGGAACCGGAAATGAAGGGAGGCTGCTGCTGTTGTCGAGGGTGTTGTCCTACTTTGATGAGTTATCGTGTTTGCAAAGAATTGGTAAATAAAACACAGCAAATGGGGTACCTGAGTCTAAAGGGTAAATATTTTGATCGAGTTTCGAAACAAGCTCCAATTCCAGATTTAGACTATTTCTCTTCTGGGGATTTTGTGTATTTTGAGTCCACAAAGTTGTCTGCCGAACAACTTTTGAAGGCACTGCGAGATGATAGTATCTATAGGATTGGATTATATGGGATGGGAGGTTGTGGGAAAACAGCCTTAGCAATAAAAGTGGGTAAGCAAGCCCATCAATTGAAGCTTTTTGATCATGTTGTACTTGCTTGCGTGTCCACAACTGTAAATTTGAAATTGATACAATGTCAAATAGCAGATGTGTTAAATTTCACATTTAAAAGTGAAACTGAATCTGGAAGAGCTAGGGAATTATCATTGAGACTACAAAGAGGGGAACGGATTCTTTTCATATTGGATGGTGTATGGGCAAAGCTCAATTTAGAAGATATAGGAATAGCTTTGGATGACAATCACAAGGGCTGCAAGGTGCTCTTAACCACTCGCGAACCGCAAGTGTGCACTTTGATGGAGTGTCAACTCAAGATTGAACTTAGTCTCTTATCTGAAGAGGAAAGTTGGACTTTGTTCCAAAAGCATGCACATATAGTTGATGACTCATCCTCCATGTTATTAAATGTTGCAAGAGAAGTTGCAAGAGAATGCAAAGGACTGCCTATCGCAATTGTAACTGTGGCATCATCTTTGAAGGGATCATCTCTTGATGAGTGGAAAGTAGCATTACATCATCTTTCGAAACAAAGTTATGTGGAAGAAGGTATGAGAAATAATTTCTATGCTCCTATTCAACTTAGCTACGATCATTTAAGTGGCATAGAAGCCAAGTTGTTTCTGCTGATGTGTAGTATGTTTCCAAAAGATCATGAGATCTCTATTGAAGATTTGTTCAGATATGGAACAGGGCTGGGCATATATAAGGAAGTGGACTCATTAGAAATGGCAAGGCATAAAGTGAATGCAACTATAAATGAGCTCTTAAGTTCTTCTTTGTTGTTGTCTTCAGACAGGAAAAAATGCTTGAGAATGCATGATATAATTTGTGATGCAGCTTTATGGATAGCATCCAAACAGAATAGTACGATTATGACAGATCTGAAAGCATTAAGTGAGGATGGATCTATGGAAAATTGTTATGCGATATCTTTGTGGCACAAGGAAATAGATCAATTTCCTCAACAGTTAGATGCTCCAAAGCTTCAGATTCTATTGCTAAATTCAAGACATAAGTTGAATTTCTCTTATGCATCATTTGAAGGTGTGAAAGAGCTCAAGGTGATGGCTGTGATCAACGACAATTACTATAATCATCGATGCCTTTTCTCACTGCCACAATCAACCCAGTGGTTTATAAATCTTCAAACTCTGCGATTGGTTGGACAGGTAATTGGTGACATCTCTTTTGTGGTAAGCATTAGAAGACTTAAGATTCTTGACTTGCAAGGTAGTAAATTCAAGGAACTGCCAAATGGAATTGAAAATCTGAATGAATTGAAGTTGTTGGATTTGTCAAGTTGTAAAATTGAAGAAGACTGCTATGAAGTAATTGGAAGATGTTCACAGCTCGAAGAGTTATACATGTTTACAATTGCACTTCCTTTGGAATGCTTTTTGTATAATACTTTTCCAAAATTGGAGAGGTATAGGTTAAAAATTGGGCAGTCTATGTACCTTGAGCATTTGAGGGCTAGAGCCGTAGAGTTTAGAGGTGTACAGTTAGGAGACTTGAATATCTCCACCTCAGGTGCATCTATCCAGTATCTTTTACAAAGAGCAGGCTTAGTTAGTCTACATGGGCTTGAGGGAGGTTGCAAAAGTATCATTCCAGAAATGGTTCAAGCTGTAGGAAAGATGAATGAGTTGATTACACTTGCTCTTCATTCCTGTTCAGAGATAGAATGCATCATCGATGCTACTACTTCTGATCATGCTAATTCATCCCGGGTAGATGTAGAGTTCCCCCAGTTGGTCCATTTACAACTTGAAAAAATGGATAATTTAAAACAAGTGTGTCGTGGTCGACCTCTGCTTTGCAATTTGAGCAATCTTAAGACACTGGAAATTGTCAGTTGTCCGATGTTGACATCACTGTTCCCAATCTCTGTTGCCCGAACTCTGCATTTGCTTGAAGAGCTCTGTGTAGATAATTGCAGTGAGTTGATGCATATAGTTGATGAAGGACAGAACGGAAATGACAGAAGGGAGGAAATAGTTCCAGTTTCAAACAATTCTGATTTGATGTTCCCTCAATTAAAGATTCTAAAGGTTACTGATTGTCACAAGTTAGAATGTATGTTCCCAACCTCCTGTTCTCAAGGCCTTGTGCAACTAGAACAGATAAGTATATGCGATGCCACAAAGCTGAAATATGTAGTTGGAGAACATAATAGTGGTTATGGTTCATCCTATCAAAATGAGGTCCAGATTATGCTTCCCCTTTTAAAAGATCTCACACTCAAGCGCCTCCCAAATCTTCTCAACATTTGCCCAGATTACTTTCAGTCTAGATGGCCATCTCTGAGACGAGTATTCTGTGAGGATTGTCCGAAACTGACGTCTTCATGTAATAATAGCATGCTTGCTCTGGAGAAAATGGTATGTATCTGCTCTCTTTGATGCATTCATTAGATTTGATGGGAAAAAAATGATTTAATTTTATTGGATGGCATGCATCTAAATATGTTTTAATCCCATTCGACATTTTAGTAAGTGATTTGAGATCAATTACTCGTCTGTGTGTGTGTGTGTATGTATGACCATGCGCATGAATAAATATTGATTTAGCATCCTCTTATAGCATGTAGAGGCTCCATCTGTCTCTTTTTCATCCCATTGAAATTTGAGTCACATATTAAGGAAGAGGTTTGGTTATAACCTCTTCCTCACTTAGGATTTTCTTTTTTACAAAAAGAAAAGTAAAAGTAAAAGTAAAATGAAGGGTTTGGAGCTAATCTACTAAAACCTATTCATAGGCCACTTTCCTAGTTTGGTTTTGAAATAAATTACTCTCCCTACTTTTTGTTTTTTGTCTTACTCATCCAAAGAAAGGAATGAATATTGGCCCTTTATCCTCTTCTCTTGTGTTCTTTCCTTTACTTTCTACTCCAACTCTCAAACAAACTCTTGTAAAGCCTAGGTTTAAATCCCACTACTAATAGTTTCTGATTTGTAAGTAATGCTTGTGACATACCGTGGTCTTGGAATAGGGTAGCCTCATCTCATCCTAAACTTTTATATACCACCAAAAAAAAACCCTTAACCTTCCGGAATAAGTGAAAATGATAAAACAATACATGCTAGATACATTTTCTGACCATTTGAATGGGATGCCTCACATCTTTTGTTTTTTCTTTACATAGGGATTGAAGGTGGCTGTGACGAACACTCCTAATTGGGTGAAGAAGTTTCACCATTATTACTAATTAATTTAAACGTGGAAGATCTTAGCATTCAAAGGCGAGGACCGACCAACAGGAGCTCATGGCTTCAACATTAACATGGTTGGAGTTAGAAAATCTCTCGGAGGTGATGTTCGTATGTACCGGTCCGAATTTCCCACAAATCCTCAGCCTCCAATATCTTTGGGATATAAAACTGAATCAACGTGGAGAGTTGAAAGTCGTCTTCCCTGCCATTGTCAATACTCGATAGAGTCCACTGCATTTGATAAAGATTTCGTACTGTGAGAAATTAGAGGACACTTGATGTTGTTGAAAACTGATGTTATTAAACATCAAGTGTGTTTAATAAAGAACCTAAGAATCTGCCCATTGCTCAAGTGTGTTTTTGAAAACTGATGATGTTGAAGTTCATAAAATGCAACAAGCTGAAATTCATTTTGTCTGCTGTAATGACTAGACTTCTTACACAATTAACGTGTATATGTACATGAGAGGCTGCTTATTTAGAGGTCTCAAAAACTCGAGAGGAAGAAGTCACAAATATCCAAATCTCATTGACATCTGCCAAGAGGCAAAATTTTATGTAGGGCCAGCACAAAGAAAATTAATCTTAGGGGGAATTACGGGAAAAAAAAAAAATGTAACAAACATTTCTTTCAAAAATAAAAATGAAAAGTAAAAATTATCAAAATAGAAATTGACCATTAGATATGGCATGATAACCATTTTTTAGCAGCTATGAATTACTCAAGCAGGAAATGTTACAAATGGCATTAGGTCATGCACACAATATCCATCAATTGTTTGACAATTAAGTAAATAGAGGTCCTATATTGAAAACGCATGTGAACAATTAGGAATTTAATATCCATGCCAACGGAGATTAGTTTAGTTAGTAAAGATCGAATTACTTCGCTTGTAAGGCATAAATTTGAATCTCACTGTGAACAATCTCTTTTTGGCAAATAATCTAAAGTACCATTGTAAATTCTCGTTAAGGTATGTGTCATGCCTAAGCTTTGAAATGTGATAGCTTCTCTTCACCTTAAAATTTTATGTACCAAAAAAAGAATTGAATATCCATCAAATTGAACAAATGTGCATATTTTAAAAAACAAAATTATGGTTTTTTTCTAAATTGAACAGTAACCTTGTTTAAGTCTCATTTATGTCTATGGACAAATAAGAAATTATGGGAGTGAAAACGTCCAAGAAATTCAATGAACAATTAAGTGCATAGCAAATTGCTATTTGCAGTAGGTTCTTCATGAACACTCGTATCAACAATGTGAATAATCCAGACGACTTTTTGGTATCACTTGGTGGTTACAGGCAAAAAGTAAAGATGTTTTCGACTTATGTGTGTCCCTTTTGGAGTTGTATTAAAATAAACTTAGAGATAATACTGTTTAAAAAGCAACAAAATAAGTAACGAAATAAACAGCCAAATCAAAATCCTATGAAGTTGTTGAAATTGCCTAGCTCAACTCTTTTAGCGTCTAGCTTTAATTTGATGTTTTGCAGCTCATTCTCTAGTGCTGCCACCTGCTCTTCAAGTGTCTTGACTTGGTCAATCGTTTCCTCATTGCTTAGCTTAATCATGGCATGAATGTCCCCCAGCCACTGAATGTCAAAGCCTAGTATCTTCAATACATCCATTAATGACTCAAATTCAGCTTTCTTACCTTCAGTAAGGTCTCTCCACTTTGTTGATGTCAGAAACTCCAACATATTACCTAACATGGTGTATCCGAATTGCTTCATATGTGGATGGCTAAATTTCTCATGCCAAGCCCAGAGAGATGGGCACTTCACTATGGCTTGCTCTAGAAGAGGAATTTGCTTTTTCTTGATTGCCCCAATATCTCTGAAAGCACCATGTTCTTCTACAAGACTTATCAAAAGCTGCAGAGTGGAAGAACTCAGTGGGTCAACTACAGGTGGCAGAGTATGAATAGGAGGAAGAGAAACGGACGAAACTAAAGCGCTGGGTATAGGTGCATCTGGGATGACAACAGGCAAGGGGACATGAACATATTCAGCTGCTGGTACTGAAGTAGGCAACTGTGGTGGAGCTTCACAGTGATGATTGACAAATGAGAATGAATGAGAATAAATTAAGCACAAAAGATATAATGTCAATCCCCAAAAGACAGATTGGAAAGAAAATTGATTGGTGAGAAGAATAATACCAGAAGGAGAAACTCCACACTGGAAATCTTCTTGGCGTTGCTTGGTCTTGCTCTCTTTTGTAAGTCCTTGGCAATAATCTCTGCACTCCTTTGGCATCTCAAAAATTGTCTCTGTAACTTTGTTGGGATTAAAAGCACTTGCAATGTGGTCTGGAGAAACTGCAAGAGGCACACTCAAAATAACATCTTGATTTGTAGAACTTTGCAAACTAAGGTCTCTGCCTTGCTTTGGATCAGTCGATTCTGTCTGTGATGATACTTTCATCTTGTCTTGGTGAACAGCATCAGCTGCTTCTGCTGAACCTAAAGCTGTGATAGTTGGCAAGGAAGTGCCATCCAAAGAAGGTGTTCCAGCTGACTCCTTCTGAGTTTCCCAGCTTCTTGGACAGCTGGTGGTACTCCGTTCAATCACAGTGCTGTTCCCCACTTCTCCCTTATCTTCTGATTCTTTGCCTTCTTCCTCTACTAAAATTGTCATCGAAATGAGTAGATGTAAGCTCAGTTAAATAAAACTATCGACTTCGAAAAGAGACATGAGCATCATGGATATAGGTGATTACACTCTACGGAAAAGAGCTAGGAACACCAAATTAAGGAACAAGGATGTTCCCACTTGGGAGTGTTGAAAATTAGTAAAAAAGACTTGAAATGTATGCCGGACAAAGGAGCAATAAAATCAACTAAATTAGTATTTCCCCTTCGATCCTCTTCATCCATGTTAACATTTTGTTTTGTGGAAATATGAGTATAAAATAAAAACACGGTTAAAACTTAGAAGATTGAAATTTGCAGTGCTCAGAAACTTTAAGAGAGAGAGAGAGAAAAAATAGGAAGAGATTATTATAAATAATACTTCTAATAAAGGTGGAAACAACAATTTTATCTGAAATTAAAATGATAACATTACCTAACGCCTCAGCTTGGGAAGTGAAAGATTGAACAGTTGGCGAGGGAGGCATTTCAGCATAGAGAGAAAGCTGGGAAGTTGCAGCAGTCAAATGCAATTTCTTGGATGCTAAAGCTTCAGAAACATTATTATTTGTGTGTTCCATAGCACTCTGTATAACTTCTAAGGTTACATCAGTACTGTTAGACAATTCAATGGTAATTTTATTCTGCTCAACAGCTTGTTCTTGATCCATCAGAACTGGTGCACTTACTGGCGCTTTTCCAACCATTTCCTACAGAAAATAATACACAATCAGATAAAAGTGTGAGAATTAGTGGAAGTATGTAAGACTAGCTTCTCACAGCTATTATTTGTAGTAATAGTATAATAAACATCAGACCTAATCATGGGCCTAATTACATGCCTAGATGTCAGCTACATAATTACATATTATTCACATTATTCATATGTCAATATTCTCACAAAAAGCATTAATTTTGAGGCATCTGTATGTACTTTTACACTGGAGAGTGTAATAAACTACCAAGTGTTGAAGTTGCCACTATAGATTTCTCTGATGTAGGATCTTTCTGAACACTTCCCTTCATTGTTCTTTTAATACTCTATGCAACACCAAAGGATATTTTTAGGTCTCCCAGTAAACTTAGATGGTAAGCTTTGTTTTATTGTGTTAAAAAAAAATGATAAAAAAAGAAATTGTAAGTTGGTTTATTGAGATTAATTAGTCAAATCTAATGATAAGTTCCCTAAAAGCATTTGCAAGAAATAATTGTGAAATGTTGTGACAGGAATTCAAGATACACCTCTTTCAAACTTAGTAAGCCAATTGGTTGCACTTTCTGTTCTTGAAACTTTCCTTGAGTGTGAACCAGATTGATTGATGCATCAAATTCACATGCCAATTTGTACTCTTGTTCTGACTCAGCTACTTTGTCTGGCAAACACCGACTGCTACCGCCTTGCGAAGAATGTAGCTCAATCTCTGAGGTTGCTTGAACTTGAGAGTGCAAATCTTCTGGAAGCATTTGAAGGTAAGGTGCTGATTGTGGAATGGGTTCTTCAATTATGATTTCTTTGATTTTGGAATCTGTATTGGATTCAACAGGTTCGGTCCAAAGAGTAATTACAAAGGTAACAATGAAAAGTAGTTTAGTAGAAAAGAAACAAAAATGAAACATGAACATTCATTATGGTTCAAATTATCACCATGATGCTTCGGGAAGTTGAAAATTAACTCTGTCGCCTTATTGAGGCCAAAGCCACTTGAAATGTTGCCACTACTCCTTTGGTCTTCTTCATTCAAAATAATATCTTGATTCATTGATGTTTGAAGAGTATCATCTTTCCCTTCCTTTGGATCAGTCAACACAATCTGCGAAGGTTCTTTTATTTTTTCTTGGTCAACAAAATTGGCTTCACCTGAGCCTGAAGAAAAGATAGATGGAATCACGGTATCATCTCCAGAGGGAGTTCCAGCCTTTGCCTTATCAAGTTCTATGTTTTCTGGACAGCTCGTTGTACACTGCTCTATTAAATCCCTCTCCTCTACTTTTACCTCTGCTTCTTGCTTATGTTCTTCTTCGTCCTCTTCTTTAAATTCTTGGCCTTCCTCTACTGAAAAGGCCATTGAAACATATAAATGTAAATCAAATCTCAGATTAAAAAATGAATATAAACTATATATGCAGCATGGAAATTACTAGTTTCTTTTTTTTCCTGAAATTAAGCATCATGGAAATATCATAGATATGATATCCATATATAGAAATCGAAAGGGGAAGCTTGAAATTTAACTTTTACGTCTTGTCATGTAAAATTTTTTTACCTGCCTAGTTATTTCTTCTTAGTAATTTTACAGATTTCATTATTTTTAGAAATTCTTATTTATCTCCAAATATAATAATAGCAGTTAATAATTAATTATTGTAACTAAGTAAATATTGCTTTATTTATAGGTTCTATTATAATCAGATCATTAAGTTCTCATCTATTACATCTTCTCATTTATAATAATTATTTAGTAGGTGTTATATAAAATGGCCAAAACCTTCTACATGTTTTTCATGTAAGATCATTTATCACCAAGTCTTGAAATCAGTACAAAGTGCATGAGGGCAACCAAACCAACACCGCCTTTACGGTTTGGAGTCTACAGCAAATTGTTTCTAAGGCAGTAGGAGATTGGAAATAATTTCCTGCCTTACATGTGCAGCATGAATATGTGTATGTAATTAAGCATGGAAGCCTGTCTACTAGGTGCTTATACACCAACTCTTACTTATCTCCAACGATAACAACATAAATTTTAGAACAACGTATGCAGAAAGGATGCTAACTATATGAAGGGTATATTGTGCACCTGGGTTTTGGTACTCTGGGGGAAAATTCTGGAAAGCATCCGCTGACATTGCACTGAACCGTGGACAGTCTCTTACTACAGTTTTATATACACCTTGCAACAAAAACCCATGGGACACATCAATGAGCCTAGGTAGTTTTGTGAACCTTAGCATTTTGAGCCTTGGGAGCATAAGGGCCTGACCATCTTCAGCATAAGGGCCTGCAAAGACTTTCTCTAAGCTATAGCATTCTTCTATGGTCAACTCTTCCAATGACATCAAGGTTTCAGCAATTGATGGTGTAAACAATGATATCAGCATTGGACAAGATAATAGCACTATCTGTTTAAGACTGCAGAGATTCAACGACCCTGAAACACATTCATAGAAAGAAAAAAAAATTAAAAAGTGCACCTCTCACTTTAGAGGATCTAAATTCTTAGTAACAGGTTTAAAGAGTTTGCAGCTACTATGTTTGTAAGAAAATGTTTCCTGCATTATTTATTCTTATTTCTAGGAACTAGGGAAGTACATCTATTTGTACTATATATATTCCCCTTAACACAAGAGTTCATAAGATGAACAAGAAAAGAACATGTAAACTAAAAATCTAATATATGGTTTCGTGGTGCAGTTAATATATGAATTCAAGCAATTCTAATTCATTTATTGCATGATGAATCTTTCTTAATCCTGCTTTTCAACAAAAATTATATCATGTTTTTTCCAATATAACAGAAGTATCCTTTCCAAATGAAAAGGAAAAACAAAATAAAGCACAATTTTGGTCTTCAAAAATCATTTCAATTGATCTCCCATAAGGTTGAGGTCCCAGATTTGAATCTTAGTTCTTCCGATGCCACAGCTAGAAAATCTAGCTTTGTCTATCCAATGGTGAAAGTTAAATTAATTAGTAATTTGACATGAAATTTTTTGATTCTAATATGAAAATGATACGCATTTGGCAACAACTTTAACTGGTAAAATATAAATATGACCTATTATGCATCATCTATAATTATTACAGATATATTTTTGGGTTTTCTTGTATTTATTGAATGTTCTTATACTAGTATTTTATCCAATTAAAATTTTTCCATTCATACTTTTATGTATTAAATAGATAGACAAAGGAAGATGTACAATTTCCAATGCAACTAGTTACTGAATGGCTTAGGATTATCATATTCGGCAGTCTTACATCTTATAGTTTCATATCTGAATGGCTTCTAAGCTTCAGAACCATAATTCTTTGCTTAAATCTCAACCTCTCATATTCTTTTCCCTAATTCTGAGTGGTTACTATATATAGTGGAGTGCCTACATACTTTACTCTAAAAAATTCACCATTATTTGTAGATTAAGAAGTGTCGGATAGCAAAAATTTCTCCATATATTTTTGTTATGCATATGCAAATTTTGTCTGCTATAATGGAAGAGATAACTAGCTCATTTAAGTCCCAGACCAATCACTTCAATTGCAATTCAATTTGAATATATTGGCTGCTAAGCTATCTGTATTACTTACAGTGTCCTAAGTATTCCAGCTGTTTGCACCGTTGGACAATGAGCCGCTCCAATTTTGGGAAAGCCGACTTATTCTTCTGATCATCATCAATTGCAATTATTTCCTCCTCTGCATCTGTTATTATATGCTTCAGTCCATCACACTTGGTTATTATCATAACTTGCAGCATCACCAGACTTTGAGCAACAGCTACTGTGAAGAGAGATGTCAACAATGGACAATCGTACAATTCCAGCTCCTTTAGTTTCTCAAAAAAGCCAGGTGGAGGTGGACCGCAGCACAAAGCTTCCATATGCTCTAACTTCTGCATTCTTAGCTTAGTCAAGGAGGGGAAGACAGTTCCAACATGAGTGGTAATGTGAATCATGCATTTTATCTCATCAGAATTACAAAGCTGAAGCTCAATCAACTCATTCATACCTTCTCCTATTTTCTGAACCATGTCCGGGATGATATTTTCACAACCTCCAGAAATTTTTCCCAGAGAAAGAACCTCTGCTCTTTGTAACAGATTCTTAACTGTTCCATTGGAGGTGGAAGCATCAAAATATTCAATAGATAAACCTCTTGATGAGGAAAAGTCCCCTTTATCAAATACTCCAAAACTCTTTCCTATTTCTATATGGTACCTCTTCAATTTTGAGGTGGTTTCATTTTTATCAAAGAATGCAACAGCATTTTCACCTTGATCCTTCCATTCCAGACAAGAATTCCCAGTAAAGTATAATTCTTCTAGTTGTAAACATCTTCCAATCACTTTATAAGGATTTCTTTCAATTTTACATTCAGACAAATCCAGAAGTTGTAAGTTTGTTAGTTGTGTAATTTCATATGGCAATTCAGGGATAGAACAACTCCATAACATAAGAGTTTCAAGTCTGTTAAGGCTTCCTACAAAAGAAATATCACTTAATTCTGATTCTTGTAGGAACAGACAACGAAGATTGGTCAACCATTGGATTGATTTTGGATTTTCCAAAACAACATTGGCAAGAACCAAAACTCTAAGCTCTTTCATTACTTTGAAAACTTGATCAGCTACTTCCACACAATCTTCTGTATTTTTGGAGACAAGTAGAAGCTCCAGATTTGTGTAGTCCAACTGATCTGGAAATATATCACACCATAAGTATCTTACTGGACTGTCTTTCAATGCATTGAGACTACTTTCAGGAGCCATAATCACTTTATTCTCTTTCTTGGCTATCCACACAGCTATATCTCGAACCAAGTTGTGCATTTTCACCCAACTTTCTTTATCATCTTTTAGCAACAAACAAGAATTTATAAGTTTATTTTTAGCTTCAATCACTTGTTTTCTTGCCCTTTCATAGGAGGAAACTTCTCCAACCAGGCCCAACCCTTTCCCAAACCGAATTAAAGGTTCTAGTGGAATTTCATAATCTTCTGGAAATAGAGAACAAAGTAGGAAAAGCATCTTGGCATTTTCATCCTCCAAGTTTTTATAGCTTAATTCCAGACATTTATAAGGATTTTCTAAACCTTCTTCAATATCCATTGGTCTAGAATCTTTCAACATTTCCAATGATGCCTTCCATTCAACTTCAGTTTTTCCCTTCAAAGTGCTGGCCACAGAAACAATTGCAACAGGCAATCCTTCGCATTTTCGTGCGATCTCTTGGGCCAAACAGCTCAACGTATGGCTAGTGTCTTCCGTTATAGATGCATGATTTTGGAACAGAGCCCATGCTTCTCCTTCAGTTAAAAGTGATAAAGGAATTGTTCTTTGGCAACCCATCAAAGTACATACTAGCACACTTCTTGTCATTATGAGTACACTGCAACCCTTGTGATTGTCACCAAATGGAATCCCTATGCCTTCAAGATTAAACCTTTCCCATACATCATCCAGAATTAGAAGAATCCTTTCTCCATTAGTTAATCTCATAAACAAGTGCCTGGCTCTATCTGATTCATCTTCTTCCATCAGTTCCAAATCTAACGAGCTTGCAATTTGCCCCTGGATCATTTGAACATCAGAAGTATTGGACACAACAGCAAAGACTACTCTGTGAAAGAGCTGCTCAGCTTCTTTAACCACTTCTTTTACCAAGGTGGTTTTACCACAACCTGCCTTGCCATACAATCCAATCATGGAAACCTCATCATCTTTTAGTGCCTCTAAAAGTTTATAATAAGCCAATTTTCTACTGTTGAAGTATATAAAATCTCCCGAAGAATAGTATTCCATCTTGTGGAAAAATTGTTGGAATTCACGATTTTCGTTATGCTTTATCATGTCCATTATCCTCCTTTCTGCCTGCTTGCCTAAACGATATCGCTGAATCCAATTAGGGAAGCTACCAAGACAACAGCTCCGGCTGGCAACTGCTTTTTCTTCCAGCTTCTGTGCTTTTGCTATGAGAGTGTCCGCTTCATATAACCACTCCTTAACAGCACTATCAAACTGTAAAGTTTCTTCCGCTTCTTTAGCACGGTCCAGCAAGCTTTTTCTTGTAAATTTCAACGTCTCTTTTTCTATTTGAAGATATTCAATATATCTGTTGAAGCTGAAAGAATAACGAGCTTGACGTATAGCCTCAGCAGCGATAGAGGTACAAATGACTGACCGCTTCAAACGTACCTGGCCCTGTCAAGAAAATATAATCTTTCATTAATTTCCTTAAATTCGAAAAAAATAAATAAAAATAAAACTTTCACAAAAATATCTCTTGTTTTGCAAGTATGAATATTTTATGCATCAATGCAGAAACTGTTGTTACAATTTGTTAACCAATCATTTTGAACTCTTATGGAAATCATTTTAATAAGAAGCAATTGTTGCTTCTAATAAGAACAAAAATCTTTGTTTCTGTTATAGCATGAAAATCGTTCCCATAAAACAAAAATGTGTTAACTGAAGAGAATCTTTTGGCCTAAATATTTTCTTTCCTCTACCTGATAGTGAAAATTGGTTTACCAAATGCAGATAATTGAATAGAGAAAAGCATATCCCAAAAGGCACACGTAAAAGAAGAAAAGTAACATTACATTAGAAGGAATCCAACCTTTCTGGGAGTTTCACCACCCTGTTGTACTTGTACTTCTGACTCAGAATCAACCTTGGGAGTGTTGGACAACTCAATGGTCAACTTTGGACAATTATGTACAAGCTGCGAGTCAAGCAAATCTGGCCACTTTGCATCGTAATTTTCTGGGCAAATTCTAATTATATTTGGCAAGTCTAGGAGCAGGAGTTCTTTCAAAACTGGAAGCTTGATGATCTGGGACTGATTTTGACTCTGATGGGATGATTGATTGCATTGGCCAAATGCATATCTCAAATTAGGAGCTGTATATATTTTCAAATTTCTCAATTTTTTAAGGCCCCAAGCAAAAGAGAGTGGGATTAGGTATTCCAGTTTCTCACACTCTCCCACAACAATCTGTTTTAATTTTTTGAACACTGATCCATAACTCTTTTGACCATTGGCATCTGGAATATTCTCCTCCTTATCATCTGTTATTACGTACATCAATCCATTGCATTTGGTTACATTCAGCTCCTCCAACAGTACCAGACTTACAGCAACAGCAGGTGTGAAGAGAGATTCCAACTTTGGACAACTCTCCAATTTCAGGACCAGAAGATTGGACAGCTTTGGCTTCCCTAAGGATGATAAGATTGGCAGTTGACTACATTCAAGTTCCTCTAATTGCTCGAAAAGGCCACTAGGAGGTTGACCATGGCAGAAACCTTCCATACACGTCATCCCTGTGATTCTTAGCTTATGCAAGTTGGTGAAAACTGGTCCAATCTGATTCAATTGATTCGTGGTGTCAATCAGGCACTTCATCCCGTGAGAATTACGAAGCAGAAGCTCAGTCAATTCATTCATAGATCCTCCTTCTTCGCGAACTATGTCTGGGATGACATTTCTGCAACTTTTTTGAACATTCTCTAGAAAAAGAACCTCTGCTCTTTGTGCCAGATCCTTAATTGCTGCAGTTGAAGTGGAGGTGTCTTGATCAGAATTAGGACATATTGATAAGAATGCCGATTTCAGATCATCCTTCAGTTTATCTACACGAGCTCCAATTTGTATATGGTACCTTTGCAGTCCGGTAAAATAGTGATCTTTGCCAAAGAATTCAGCAAGATTTTGATCCTTAAACAGCTCCTCGTCAAGATCATTTTCCAAAAAATACAGCTCTTCTAGTCTTGGGCAGCTTCCTAGCACCTTATAAGGGTTGCCTCCTATTCTGCAACATGATGCATCCAGCAATTTCAACTTCCTTAGTTCTGCTATATCAGTTGGCAATTCGACAATGGAGCAATTAGTGAATTCAAGAGTATCAAGATTCTGCAGGTTTTGAAGGGAAAAGATCTCATCTAATCTGCATCCTCTTAAACATAGAGTTCGGAGACATTTCAACGACCAGATTGACTTGGGCAACAGCAGAATTGAGTTTTGCCATGAAGATTTGTCAATTACAGTCAAAACTTTAAGCCCTCCCATCTCTTCAAAAAAATTATCTGGTACTTGAGACGAACCTTTGCCATCTTTGCACACGATCAGGATCTCCAGTTTAGGACAGCTGAACTGATGTGGAAATTCATTTATATTATGGCAATATAGTTTTGTTATTTCTTCAGTAGCTACTTGCTCTGGCAACGCCGTCAAAAGCTTTCTTGGCTCCAAAATTGTTTGAATCTCTTGGCCAGCTATTTTCAAGGCTACTGCGCGAAGAATATCATGAAGTACCACAGACCTTCCTTTTTTAGCTTGAAGCAATAAAAAAGAGTCTAGAAGTTTCTGAATGGTTGCACCCCCTCTAATTCTTGCGCTCTCCCATGAGTAAACATTCTCAAATAGGCCCAATCCCCTAGCCATCCTAATTACATCTTCTTCCTTAATTTCTGAATCTTCAGGGAATAGTGAACATAACAAGAACATGTCTTTGGCTTCCTTGTTCTTTAGATTATCATAGCTTAATTGCAAACTTTCATAAGCATGAGTGGCACTTTCAATATCCACTTGTTCACAATGTTTTAGTCTGTCAGCCGCTACCTTCCACTCAATCGGAGTTTTTTCCTTCAATGTGCTGGCAACAGCCGCAATGATAACAGGCAGTCCTTGGCATGCTTTAATAATAACTTCTGGAAGCCTCTTCAAAGTTTTAGAGGCATCATCAGTTAAGCCTGAATACTTCTTGAACAGCTGCCATGCTTCTTTATCAGTTAAGAGATCTAGGGGAACCTTTTCATCGCATTTTAACGAAGCACATACACCTCGGTGTCGTGTAGTTAGGAGAATCCTACAACCCTTGTGATCATCACTGAAGGGAATTCCTATGGCTTCAAAATCTAGTTCTTCCCATACATCATCAAGGATTAATAGAATCTTTTCACTGCCACTTAATCTTATCCACAGTCTTCTCGCTCTTTCAGGTTCATTTTCTTCCCTCAATGTCAAATTTAAAGCATCTGCAATGCTGCCTTGAATCTTTCTGACTTCTAAAGTACTAGACACAGCAACAAAGACAACTTTCTTAAAAAGCTTCTCTGCTGCCTTCCCCACCTCTTTCACCAAGGTTGTCTTGCCACAACCCCCCATCCCATACAGTCCAATCCTACGGATCTTATTATCTCTCAGTGCCTTCCAAAGTTCATCATAAGCCCTTTTCGTACTCTTGAAGTAAATAAAATTCTCCGAAGCAAAGTATCCCATGCCCAGAAGTGACTGACTGCGTGAAAGTTTTTGGGGTTTAAATTCATCATTGAGCGTCTTCATGGCCTCTGTCTTCTTTGCTACCTGCTTGCCTAAACGATATTGCCAAATCAAGTCAGGACATCGCCCGTGACAGCAGTTCTCCTTCGATTTTGCCCCTTCATCCAGCTTATCCACTTCTTTAATGAGATCATTTGATTCCTTCAGCCACCGATGAACACGGTTCTCAACTTTATCAGTGTTATCCTGGGCTTTTTTAGCAGAATCCTCCACGCTTTCAATTGTTGATTCTAACTTCTCTTTTTCTTTGCCAAGGTCTTCAACTAAACTGTCAAAGCAGAAAGAATAACGAGCTTGATCTACTGTCACTCGTGCCAAATATTTAGCAATCTCAGTCGTCAAAGAGGCAGCGAACTCCATCTCTGTTAAAATCAACTTAGCCTGAGTAGAAGAGAAAATTACATTGTTAAATTAGAAAGCCATTAAGACGTGCATTTGATAGCAATGAATAGTCTTTAAAAAATTTAAATTATTTGTGGTTCAGTCCAAATTCTATCTATAAACAAAGTGAGTTGCTGCAGTTGCTTAAAGTATTAAAAACAACAAATCTTCAATTAAAACATATTAAAGAAGAAACATAGGCTCCTCAAACTCATGTTGTACTGCAAGCATGAATATAGAATGCATAAATCCACAAATTGTTCTTCCAATTTGAAAATTCTCCACAATTGCTCCTCAAATTCCACTTTTTAAACATTTTTCTCTATTTTGACATGAAAATTATTTTCATAAAACCAAAAAAAAAAAAAAATTACTTTTGATCTACTGTCAGATTAAAACTTCATACCCTATCAATTAATGAGGAGTTTCACATCATTATGTTATTAATATATGTTATATACAGTAAACTTTTTGTGGTGGTAGCAAATGATTCATTGATTATGTATACTGCGGATGGATCAAAATTAAATCCTACCAAAAAAGTGAAAGGTTTCTCACCAAATTAACTCATATTATTAAGAAGCTAAGTATTCTGAAGAAAAAAGTTTTCATTCTAAATATTCTCATTTTAAGCAGATAGTAGTTTAAACAGTGGAAATCATTTCAATTGGAGAAAACATACCTTGTATATTTACAAGAATTTAACTCTCTTCCAAAGCTTTTCTCTGCTATCCCACCAAGAGTACGGCGGCCACATTCTTTACTTCTGAGGCAAAGTGAAATTCTTTCGTTTTTTTTTTTTTTTTTTTTGGTTGAAGAAGAAGAAGAACTAAGGAAGGGAAACCTCCAAAGAAAAATTCATGAACAAAAAGTTTGATGACAAACAAGCACTCCAAAAGAGAAACAATAAGATCAGGAATATGAGAGGTAATCAATCAAGACTGGCATTATGACCTTCAAGAACGAATTTTTTGTTTTCTACATTTTTTTTTTTGGGCAGAGAACTAGCAATGCATAATAAAAAGAAGACTTCAAATATCAGCTTAAATCACAAACACTATCTGAGAAACAGAAGCAGAAAAGCTCAGTAATATGAAGATATTGAAGAGATTAGCGAGCAAGATCTGCACTATCAGAGTTTGAGTGGCTAGACTTTGCAGTTGACTATGAAGTATGTCTAATTGGTTGTTTGTGCATTTCCCCGGCCCCGTTGTCCTTTGTCTCTTTAGCATCTCATTCGTTGTTGGGGGTGCTATGCTACACACCCCAACGTTAGTATAAAAAACAATAAAACACTAGAGAAAGTGAGGAAAGTGGCGTAGAGAGAAAATTGATTTACCGGTTAACGTGTTGTCCGGTTAAGTGTGTAAGTTTTTGAAAATTTAAATGTTCGCTGGTAGTTGGAAAAATTTGCAAATGGTGTCCAACTCAAAATAATTGCTTAAAATTTAAATTCAATTAGTGATAGTGAATTAAAAGTTAGAGATTAGTAATAAATTTTATTTAATTACTAATGTAGGAAAGTTAATTCTGATTGGTATTGGGGCAAATGTGATTTTTGATAAGTTAATAGTAATGGGTAAGACTTATTGGTCTAGGACAAATTTATTCTTGTAAGTCTTTACTAATTGATTTAAAATTAAATTGTTTTAGTGCATGTATAATATTATATGTTTTTTAAAATTTTGCTAGTGTTTTTCTTTTTATTTTACTTTATAATATCAATTTAGAGATAATTTTTTATGACTAAATTATACAAAATATAATAAAAATTAATTACACTAATTAGTAACACTAAATTAAACTTAATTAGTGTAAACTTAATAAGAGAAAGCATAATTTCATGTTATTTGATTTAAATTAAACTTCATAAGTGGTAATTAGTACTGGACTAGGCCATCTCTAAAACTTTTAACACAAGTTTAATCTCGCAAAAGACTTTAACTCATATCTCACTTCAAATGTTTCTATGATTGTTGAGTTCATTTTATGTGACCATTAAAATTGTCACTAGTGTAAAGAAATTTTAATTCATAACTTTTTATGATCATTAGATTAATTCATACCTCCTTTTAATACAACTAGATCAATTCTATGTAAAATTTTAACTCATACTTTACTTTATAATTATTCATGTTTATTAAATTAATGCTTTTTTTTTTTTTGTAAATAGGACTAAATTAATGTCATATGACTACTTGCCATTAATTATTATAGTAGAAGTTTCAATTCATAGCTATTTAATTATGACCACTAGAATAATTTCATATGACCACTAATTAATTAAGTTTACCACTAGTATAGAGAAATTTTGGCGCATAACTATTTATAATCATTAGGTTAATTTATGCATTCTCTAACACTTTATTCACAATTATGATAATCTCATGAGAAATTTAAATGTAGAATATAAAATTAACACTTAGGAATTTTATGTATCTCATTACACTACATTTATACAAACTATTAAAAAAGAAAAATTCAAGAGATTAGTGTGTTTCATATTACACCTAATTCATACAACACACATAGAAATTTTGTGTATTTCATATCACACCTCATTAAGACAAGCCATTATAGATGAAAAATAAAAACACACTAAGAGATTAGTGAATTTCATGTTTTATCATCAATTCAAGTCATTAAGAATGAAAAATGAACTCTAAGAATTAGTGTATTTAAGTTACGCCTAATTAAGATAAGACACTTAAAATATAAATTTGATACTTAAGAACTTAATATATTTTATGTCACATCTTATTAATTAAAGCCATTAGAAAAAATAAATAAATTCTTAGAATATTATTGTATTTTATGTTAACTGATTAATATAAAATTACTTGAAATGTAAACCTAACACTTAGAACCTTAGAGGTTTAGTGCATTTTAGGTTATATATTTATATTTAGATACATATTTTTTAATTATTTTCTTTAAATAATTAGAACATTTTTAATTCAAATCTTAATTAATGATACATTAATCTTTTGGAGGTTTCTTAGATACTTTTAGTATTTATATAGTATGTCATACTACATAGAAATAGCCAATAAATGAATGACATGTGTATAAATTAACTGTTTTTAAGTTTGTTTAAAAAATTAAATAAATTATATTTTATATATAATAAAATATGAAAATTATGTATGCTTGCCACGTCAGTGTAGTATGATATACTTACGTAGTATCATAGAATTCTCATAATCTTTTTGGCCAATCAATAAAAAGTCCAATAAGAAAATAGTGCATTTTGGAGTCTAGAGAATTTTACTTCTTCGTCTTCTTCCCACAAACGGTGCAGCGCCGACGATGATGGGAGAAAGAGTAGCTGAGAGGGAAAAAAAGGGGTATTTTGCTAAGGTTTTTATCACAATCTAGATGTCTCTTCATTGAAACAGTAGAATATTGTAATTCCTTTATTGTATCGTAGCAGTGTTGCAGCACCAAACAATTATGTATGAGAGGTTTTCCACTGTGGTGGGCCTGTTTCAGGGCCTAAATATACTTGGCCCAGAGGAAATATTGGCCCAATAAAGCAGATAAGGCATCGGGTCACCCACCAGTTATTACGGGCGGCCCAATAACCCATCATGGGTAAACCGTAATGCCCAGTTCTATTTTCTATAAATAGCCCCTGGCACTCAAAGGTGAAGGGAACTTTTATCTTAGGCATATCACATTATTAGGCTCAAACTATACTGACTTGACCTTCGGAGCTCGGAAATAAAACACTGGTCCGCGTTTCAGGTAATCATTGAGCAACCGATCTCGAAGAAAACCCGACCTCATAGCGGACCGACCTCAGAAATAATCCGATCTCAGTGTAACCAGGTCTCAAGGCTTCGATGCTTTGCCCTGAATTCAAGCGCTAAGCTCTAATTTTCAACTCAGGCATTGTCATTTGGCGCCGTCTGTGGGAAACGAAGTTTTCTCCCAACACCTACAAATCTCATTGGTTGATCCTGAGTCCAACACCATGGGCACAAACGCCCCACCTACCCCTGGCATTCCGCCCACTCCTGTCCGGGCACGTCAGACCACACCCCCCAGGGACAACCAACCTTTGGGTAACTTGGAGACAATTTGCGAAACTCCTCTCGAAGAACTCCGCCCTGAACAAATAGGCGACACCTTGCAATGCCTTCTGAAAGAAATCCAAAACCTCAAACGGGAAAGAGCGGAAGATAAAGCCGAAATAGCTGACTTCAGAAGAAAGCAAGATTCTTCAAAGAACGAACAAACCGAAAATACCCCACTCTACCGACCTTCTGTCGAGATAATAGGCAGTGGCTCAAATTTTGCAAGTAGCCGACCAGGGACACTCCGGAGCGGCCCCGAAACCTCCTTTCACCCACGAAGAGACAGTTTCCCCTACCTTGAAGGCTCCCCCGGGCTCTCTCAGGCTAGCCCTGAAAAGCAGAAAAAAGTAGGCCGACATCCGTTCATCCAGCCTATCATAAATTACCCAGTACCAGTTGGGTTCCGATTGCCCCAGCTCGAGCCTTTCGATGGCTCCTCCGATCCTAGAGAGCATTTAGAAAATTTTAACTCTATTATGCTCCTAAGCAGATCAGCCGATGAGGTTATGTGCCGGGCTTTCCTCACTACCTTACGTCGGGCAGCCCTCCAATGGTTCTCAAATCTCCCTTCAAACAACATTTCTAACTTCAATCAAATGTCCGAACTCTTGGTAGCCCGCTTTTCCACTAGTATAACCCATCAGCGTTCCTCCGCCATCTTGGCCACCCTCAAACAAGGGGAACTGGAATCCTTGAAAGACTACATGAATCGTTACACCAAGCTCTCTTTGCAAATTCGGGACCTAACCGATTCGGTGGCAATGCATGCCATTCAGGCCGGACTCCGACCTGGTCGTCTTCACGAACAATTGACTTTTGACCCTCCCGAAAACCTGCCGGAACTTCTGACTATAACCTCCAAGCATATAAACTTAGAAGAAGTATTAGGGGAGTCAGACAAAAATAAGAAAGATAAAAAGCCTTCGGACGACCGCAAAGCAGGTCGGAAAGACAAATCCCCCATCCGTCCCCGTTTTGAGTCACTCACCCCCCTGAATCAATCAAAAGCTCGGATACTCGAGGAGATCTGTCAGACCAAACTAGCCCAACTACCACACCCAAAAGGGAACGTAGGAGCAGACAAAGAAAAGTATTGTGCTTTCCACCAAGGTCAGGGTCACGATACCAACGATTGTCGGCACCTTCGTAACCCCATTGAAGACCTGCTCCGAAGAGGATATTTGCAGAAATTCCAGGCTGAGAACTCGATCTCGGCCCCAAAGCAGTGGAGCAGTGATAACCAATATCCATCAAGGTCTCCTCAGAGGAATTCGTCTGTAAGAACGGGAAGGCAGAGAAGCCGATCCCCATTTCGCCGACAACCTCCTCCCACCGAGGACCCAAGACAGCGCCGCAGGAACAATAAATACCATTGCAGGAGGATTTGCAGGAGGAGGGGTATCGAAATCTTCTAGAAAGAGGCATGAGCGGGCAGCAGCTAGATACAAAAAAGAAATTCTCCACACCACTAGTTCATCTCGAAAAAATAAAAATATCACAGTCATATCTTTCTCAGATAATGACTACGCTAGCATTGACCGAGATCACGATGACCCCGTAGTCATAACTTGCTACGTGGCGAATTACGAGATTCGCAAAGTGCTAATCGACCAGGGAAGTTCGGCGGACGTTCTTTTTTACCGAACATTTCAGAAGCTCGGTATACCAAAGTCCGACCTAGAGTACTATCCCGGAGCCCTTGTAGGATTCTCAAGAGCCCAGGTCGAAGTTAAAGGAACTATTACCTTGCAAGTCACCATGGGGGAGTACCCCGACCTCGCCAACGCAATGGTTAGATTCTTGGTGGTAGAATGTCCGTCCGCGTATAATTTAATCCTTGGCCGACCTTCTCTTAACTCCTTAGAGGCCATAGTTTCAACCAAGCACCTCTTGCTTAAATTCCCGACCCAATCAGGAAAGGTCGGTCAAGCGCGGGGAGACCAGCTTTTGGGCAGAACTTGTTATAACATTAGTCTCGCCATAGACTATTCTCATCCTCCGAACAGCCCGGTAATAAACCAAAGTAAGACAAGCGCTCAAGTCTCCATTCAGGAGCTCGATAACAGAGAACCAACAGCTACACTGCGCCCAGAACCACAAGGGGACTTAAAACCCTTCCAGGTCGGATCAAATCAAAGTCAGATAATTCAGATAGGATCCTCCATGCCCCCCGAAAAGATTAAGAGACTTACCGACCTGCTAGCAGCTAACGCCGACTTATTCGCTTGGACGACCTCGGACATACCAGATATTGATCCAAGTTTTATCTGCCATAAGCTTGCTATAAATACAAACGCAAAACCTGTCTCCCAGAAAAAGCGAGTCGTCGGTCCCGAAAAGCAAAAAACAATTCAAGAAGAAGTGCGAAAATTGCTCGACGCTGGCTTTATCAGAGAAATACTTATGCGACCTGGCTTTCTAACGTCTTCATGGTCAAAAAACCAAACGGTAAGTGGCGAATGTGTGTGGATTTCTCCGACCTCAATAAAGCTTGCCCCAAAGATCCGTATCCACTACCTAACATCGACAAACTTGTTGACGAGGCTTCGGGATACAAATTTTTAAGTTTTATGGACGCTTACTCTGGCTACAATCAAATCAAAATGCATCCCGACGACGAGGACAAGACAACGTTCATTACCGAGAAGGCCATATACTGCTACACAGTAATGCCATTTGGTCTTAAGAACGCAGGAGCAACTTATCAGAGGTTGATAGATCGGGTACTAAAAAACCAAATCGGCAAAAATATAGAAGTATATGTCGATGACATGCTCGTCAAATCTAACACAGACGATGAACACATAGCACACGTGGAGGAAGCGTTTACCGAGCTCCAACGCCACAGCATACGATTAAATCCTTCCAAATGCGCCTTCGGAGTAGAGGCTGGGAAATTCCTCGGTTTCATGCTCACACATCGGGGGATCGAGGCTAATCCTGATAAGTGCCAAGCCATTATAACCATGGAGCCGCCAAAAAACATTCGCGAAGTCCAAAGACTTGCAGGAAGAATTGCCGCCCTGTCCAGATTTATGTCCAGGTCAGCAAACAAAGCGCTCCCTTTCTTCAAGGCACTCAAAAAGATTAAAGATTTCCAATGGACAGAAGAATGCCAGCGAGCTTTCAGTCAATTAAAAGAATACTTAAGCTGCCCGCCCATTCTTTCTAAACCAAAGCCTGGGGAAATACTGTTCCTATACTTAGCGAGCAGTCATCAGGCAGTAAGCTCAGCCCTAGTTCGAGAAGAAACAAATTCACAGTTCCCCATATATTACACGAGTCATGCCCTGCAAGCTTCCGAACTTAAATATCAAAAGATTGAGAAACTTGCTTACGCCCTCCTCCTCTCGGCGCGACGTTTGCGACCATACTTTCAGAACCACATCATAACTGTCCGTACCGATCAACCGATCCGGCAAATACTCCAGAAACCTGACTTAGCAGGTCGTATGCTGGGATGGTCTGTGGAACTCTCCGAGCACACAATTGTCTACGAACGAAGAGGAGCGATCAAAGCCCAAGCCCTTGCCGACTTCATAGTCGAACTTACCCGACCTAAAAGTCCCTCCTCCGACCCGGAAAAACAACCCGCATGGATACTATCAGTAGACGGATCTTCCAACCCCAAAGGAAGAGGGGCAGGAATAGTGGTTGAAGGACCAGAAGGATTACTGATCGAGCAGTCTCTGCATTTTGACTTCTCAGTCTCTAACAATCAAGCAGAATACGAGGCGCTCATAGCCGGCCTGCGTTTAGCTCTAGAACTAGGTGCCGAAACTCTCAAAATCCAAACCGACTCGCAGTTGGTCGCTAGTCAAATAAAGGGGGAATACCAGGCAAAAGACCCCCAAATGGTTAAGTATCTAGATAAAGTGAAAACTTGCATGGATAGCTTTAAAACAGCAGAAATACATCACATTCCGCGAGCAGAAAATACACGAGCTGACATCCTATCTAAACTTGCCAGTAGTAAAAAACCCGGACACAACCAGACGGTCATACAAGAAACCCTCATTCATCTGAGCATCGCGCACGATGAAATAATCGTCCTAGATAAAGAACCGCCGACTTGGATGACCCCTATTATCCATTATCTCAAAACGAGAATTTTACCTCAGCAGAAAATCGATGCTCGAAAATTACGAAGAATCGCATGCAACTACTGCTTAGAAAACGGCGTCCTCTATAAACGTGGATATTATACCCCACTTCTCAAGTGTTTGGCCCCAGAGCACTCCCTTTACGTCTTGTAGGAAATTCACTTAGGCATATGTGGTCACCATATAGGAGCACGTTCCTTGGCAACCAAGACCCTCCGATCAGGCTATTATTGGCCAACCTTGCGGGCTGACTCTGCAGAGCTTGTTAAAAAATGCGAAAAATGCCAAAAGTTTGCGCATATCCATCAGGTCCCGTCATCCGACCTATTCACCACGGTTGAACCTTGGCCGTTCTGTCGATGGGGCCTCGATCTCTTAGGTCCTTTCCCCATAGCGGCAGGACAAAAGAAATACTTAATTGTCGCAATAGACTACTTTTCTAAGTGGATTGAGACAGAACCTTTGGCCAAAATCACATCCAAAAATGCTAAAAAATTCCTCCAAACCTTTATCATTTGCAGGTTCAGAATTCCGCACACAATAACCACGGACACCGGAACCCAGTTCACCGATCAGGGGTTCCAATCTTTTTGCGCCGACTTGAAGATAAGGCTGAATTTTACTTCAGTTGAACATCCTCAAGCCAATGGACAAGTTGAGGCTGCAAACCGGATAATTTTGGACGGGCTAAAAAAGAGGTTGAACCACACCAAGGGCAACTGGACGGAAGAGCTCCCATGGGTATTTTGGTCTTACCGAACAACCCCTCAGACCCCAACTAAAGAATCGCCCTATAAACTTACATATGGGGCCGAAGCAATGATACCCGTTGAAGTCGGAGAACCGAGCTTCAGAAGAGAGCATTTCAACGATGACCAGAACCAATAGGCAATGTACACAAACTTGGAGCTGCTCGATGAAGAAAGAGAAAAGACGAAACTTAGAATATTAGCATATAAAGAAAGAATCACCAAGTATTACAACGCGAAAGTCTGACCTAGGGATTTCAAACCGGGCGAACTCGTCCTCCGAAAGGCCGCCATCACCAGAAAGCACCTCACAGAAGGCAAGCTGGCCCCCAACTGGGAGGGCCCATACAGAGTGCACGAGTCCCTCTGAAAGGGAGCATATAAACTCCTAACCATGGAAGGAGCGTCGATCCCTCGAACTTGGAATGTAAGCAACCTCCGTATATATGAAACATGATGTTTGTTTTTTCGGCAAACCGATATAAAAAATGTTTGTAACCTCCACCACAAGTGCAAATCGATCTAAAAAATGTTTGTAACCTCCATCGCGAGTGCAAATCGATCTAAAAAATGTTTGTAACCTCCACCGTGAGTGCAAACCGATCTAAAAAATGTTTGTAACCCCCATCACGATCACAAACCGATCTAAAAACTTGAAATCTGTCGCGAGTTCAAATTTGATCTAAAAAATCCACCTCTATGAGTACAGTCAAACGATCAACAAATAGGTTCTTACTTATTTTCTGTTTTATTTTTCTAATCAGAAATTTCTTATTCCAAAACTCGAGTAAGACCGATTTCTTACCTTTGTTAGAATTAACAAAAAAAGACCCATCACAACATTGTAAAAATAAAACTTAAAAGACAGGCAAAAGCGAACAGTTAAGTAAGATAGGAACCTGTTCATTCGCTATATTCAAAGAAAAATTACAAAGATTACTGCAAAAATAAATCCAAAATTACATCAGTTTCCCCCTCCGTCCTAGATAAAATATCATCCTCACCCTCAGAGGGGNAAAAAAGACCCATCACAACATTGTAAAAATAAAACTTAAAAGACAGGCAAAAGCGAACAGTTAAGTAAGATAGGAACCTGTTCATTCGCTATATTTAAAGAAAAATTACAAAGATTACTGCAAAAATAAATCCAAAATTACATCAGTTTCCCCCCTCCGCCCTAGATAAAATATCATCCTCACCCTCAGAGGGGGTATCATAATCTTCTAATGAGACCTCGAGCTGAAGAGCTGCATCTTCTCCTTCGGCCTCCTCACCTTCGCTCTCGTCAACCAGCTGACCATCTTTTATTTTCTTAAAATAGTCCATCTGGTCCCTCTCAAGATCAGAGAACTGCAACCTCGCCTGATTAACAGCATGGTCGAAACCTTCCTTAAAGGCAGTAGCATAGTTCTGCCCAATCTGAAGCTCGGCGCGGTCCCTCTGTCTCTGCTTCGATTGACGAGCACGATTGATTCGGCGAGTCATTTTGTTCCGCAGCTCGATCTCTCTCCTTTGCACCTCTTTAGCGAGAGATAGAGTTCGTTCTATCTCTCTGGTGCCCGCCTCATGGCGATCTTCCAGCTCTTTCATAGCAAGGCGAAGTTGTCTATTCTCCGCCTCGACTTTGTCCCGGGCTTCAAGGGCATGAGCCAATTGTTGAATTTCTAAATTCTCCTTCTCCTCCCTCAGAAGCCGGTTTTCATCCTCTGCTTTCTTCAGCGCCTCTAGAGCCGAATCTTTTTCGACCCGAAGCATTTCTTCCTCATCTTGCAGCTTCTGGAGGGCGGCGAGGTCTCCCATTCTTTTTTGTACCCCTCGAATGGCAGCAAGGTCTCGGGTAACATTGGCAAGGAGGTACTTCAGCAGTTGATCAACCGACGATTGATTGACTCTTTCCACGTCGGATACCGGTACGATAGTGTTTACCCTATCCTGAACAGGAAACAGGGTATTCCACAGTGAATGGCTGGCATGGCCATCATCACCAGTAAGTGCAGCAGAAAATAAATCAAGAGGTTTGACCTCAGCTGGAGCTTCCCGTCGAAGTCGGTTTGGCACTTCATTTCGAGGCCGGTTGGATGAGGAACCAGCTCGGGCAATCTCCGGGTGCGAGGGCTTGTGTTTTTTCGACCCACGCTCTCCCCGATCTCTTCGCCTAAGATCCGCAGCTGGGTCTTCCTCCACCGGACGTTTCCCTCGGGCCCGGTCTGCCGGCACCGTAGTCACCGGCTCAGCCGCAATGATCCTCCCGGGTTGAGGCGTAGGTGCCGGGATTTCTTCTACATCCCTGATAACCGGGCCGCCTCTAGGAACGACTCCACTAAACTTCGCCAGCTTAGATAGCCTCACCATCTCTTCCTTGTTGATTCTTTCGTCTACAGGCACAAAGGAAGACCCAGTTAGCTACATCAAAAAACTCATAATTAAGGTAACACGATAAACTGTATACCGACCAATTAAATCTTTTGCTTTCAGCTTGACTTGGCTGGATTTGTCGTACGTTAGCTCGGAAATAATTCTTATTATGCGACGAGCTTTTGGATCGTACTCATCCATAGAGCGTGCTCGTCCTTTATTTACATATCGAACCCACCTCAAAGGAAATCGGGGTTTCCCGTACTCATCCAAGAAAAATGCCTTATCCGGCCGAGGTACCCCATCCCATGATGGAACTGTCACTCGGAAGAATTGATCCTTCCACCCCTTAGCCGATTCCTCAAATAGCTTCATTAAGCATAATCGAGGTCGGCTAGCCACGTAAATAAATTCCTGATCAGAATCTTTCACGTCTTTTAAAGAAAAAAAGTGAAAAAAGACATCTACCCGGGGGTCTACTGTTAACAACACACACATGTTTTGAAAAGCACGAAGAAATCCCCACCCCGTTAGAATGAAGCTGTGAAGGAGCCATATTTATTGTTCGAAAGAAGTCTATTTCAAATTCAGTCAAGGGAAGCTCGGCTCTAGCCCTATCCATATATGCCAAGTTGAAAACAAAAAAATTGTCGTGAGGGCAGTTCTCACAAACCGGCGACTCCCTAGGGGAGCCTCTAAATCAAAATGGTGACAGTTCCAGTCTATTTCTGGAAAATTATTTTTTAAGTTTTCTCTATCCCTAGGACGAATAGAGGATTTAGTAGTCCTAATCGGAAAGCTAGCAAAAAAAGGAACAGAAAGCTGAGAAGAAGAGGAAACCTCAGCACCATTCCCTCTAGAGCATCCTGGATTATCTCTCCTAGAAGATCCCATTTTTTTGAAAAAAGTAACTCACCAAACGAGGATTTAGAACGGAGAAAGATTGGGCAGAAAAATCTACCTCTTTTTGCAAAACCGAGCTTCGGCTTGGTGAAGCGCAAGTCCTTAAAAGTTCACTCTGGTTCTCTCCGACCTAGCCAAAGTTTCAAAATTCCTTTTCGAAAACTTGGGCAAAATCAGAAGATTCTTTATTTATAATAAGAGGAGTTACAATCCATCCGTCCACATCTCATAAGATCCAACGGCCAGGGGAACGCCGTAACTGACTCGGGAAGTACAAACGTCGTATCCGCAGCAGCCTTTCACATCTCGAGATGCGCGATTTCCGGCGGCCATCATTTCCCCCATATCGGAAATACCAATAATAAATGTACACATAGCAAGCCAGAAGACGAAAAGACATCGGCAAGAAGTCTTTTTTATGCCGACCTACAACTCGGAGATTTTCTAAACTCTCCGAGCTCTTGAGGGGCAAGTGTGGTGGGCCTGTTTCAGGGCCCAAATATACTTGGCCCAGAGGAAACATTGGCCCAATAAAGCAGATAAGGCATCGGGTCACCCACCAGTTATTACGGGCGGCCCAATAACCCATCTTGGGTAAACCGTAATGCCCAGTTCTATTTTCTATAAATAGCCCCTGGCACTCAAAGGTGAAGGGAACTTTTATCTCAGGCATATCATATTATTAGGCTCAAACTATACTGACTTGACCTTCGGAGCTCGGAAATAAAACACCGGTCCGCGTTTCAGGTAATCATTGAGCAACCGATCTCGAAGAAAACCCGACCTCATAGCGGACCGACCTCGCAGTGGACCAACCTCAGAAATAATCCGATCTCAATGTAACCAGGTCTCAAGGCTTCGATGCTTTGCCCTGAATTCAAGCGCTAAGCTCTAATTCTCAACTCAGGCATCGTCATCCACCAACCTAACTTGCAGCTCTCACCTTTCTTCCATGGTTGATATTCTCCAAGGTATCCGTGTATGTAATTGTGCTCTAATGATTTGCTTGAAATTCATATGGAATTTGATGTGTTCCGTAGAGGGTGTTAATTAAGATAAATCGTAATGAAGGAGTGAATCATTTTCCCATGTTCCAAACAAGATTGGGAAAATCTGCTACAGTGAACCAATCTTCCATATGGCAATAGTTGTATTTGTTCTTGGTTGGGATCTTCAGTGAAGAATCAAATGATTTTTTTTTAATCTTTTCTGCACTTAAATGGGATGCTTTTCAAATTCCAAAATTAAGTGACTTTTTTATTAAATTCATACAAACCGGTTATTCTCAAGTAAAAGCACCATGTGCTCCTGACACACTCTTTATTATAAAAGGGGTGCTATGCTACACCCTGAAAGTGACATTTAAAAAAAAAAATTTATAGTTTGCTTTCGTAGCTTTTGGCAAGATTCATTATTTTTTAATGTTGGAGATAGCTATTATGACATTCCATTTTTTCCCCCTAAAAGTGATGTTCAATTTTATTTTTTTTTGTTGGAGTTTGCTACTCTTTTTAGCTTTTGACAGGATTTATTATTTTTTAAAGGATTGACTACTTGTTAAAATGGGAAAGATGGAAAGTATAAATAATTAAAAATTTAGGTGGAAGTTTTTAAAATTTACAAAGGTTGTCTAATTTCATTAAACAAAATGATGTTGTTTTGGGTAACCAAATTGGTGACCAAATCTAATACAAAATGCTGAATTGATCGTTTATGAACATGAGATCATTTATGTGATGATCTATCTATCACACAATCTAAGAGTGAAGAGAAAAAGATGTTCTACCATGAATAATTAATATGTGAATGAATATTTTTCCTATGTATATTTTTTTTTGCAATTATTGCATAATTTCATTTGGAAATTCAACTATGCTATGTATTTAATTTGACAAAGTTGGATCCAATGATTTAATTTCTTTATAGTGTTATCAATGTAGGTTTTTTTTCCCTTTTTTTTTTTTTTTTGCTNTTTTTTTTCCTTTTTTTTTTTTTTTTTGCTACTAGTGTTACCTTACCAATGTAGGTTGGACAACGAAAAATAATCTCCTCCCTTTCCTTTATTTTTTTTTCCTTTTTGTTGGATGGTTTGCTTTTAGAATTCTACTTTCATCTATATATATATATATAAAAGACTTATCAATTTAACCAACTCAGCAACTACTAAGTTTTTTGTCACTAAGTTTTTCTTTCCAAGTTGAAATATGAATTTAGCTACAGTTTAATATTATGTTTAGACATCTACAATAGAGAGGAAGATATAAAATTGAAATGGAAAAAATAACATTTCAATGTTTAGAAATTTTTTGAGTAAGATAAATTAATGAAATAGAAAAGGATTAGATTATATTTTATTGCTTTAAGTCCTCAAATTATTTTTTTCCTAAATCAGAGTGGAGGCAATGAAATGAAAAAAAAATTATTTAAAAATTACGAAATTATTATCATATCCCTTGAGTTATTTTCAAAATTTAAAACATAGATAATATATTAAAAATTAGTTTTTATAATTTATTTATTCTCTTTCACTTTCAATTTAATTTCCAAATCAAGAGAAGGTAGCTTCCCTCCCTTTCTAACTTAAACATTGAAACGAGCAAAAGATAACTTCTCCTCCCTTATATTTTTTTCATTCCCTTTATGATTCATTCTTCAAACTTCCTAAGTATTTTGATCAAGATGGAAACTTGACTCTTCAACAACTACATTAAAAAAAATGAAAATTAAATGTAAATGAATTGGTAATTAAATATCAAGTCATTAATAACTTGATTTTCATAGTGTAACAACAACTATTACATAATAATATAAATGACAATAGATTTTAGAAGAATATTTATTCTATGCTACTTAATTTTTACATAATTTTCTAGGCAAATTCTAATTATATTTGGCAAGTCTAGGAGCAGGAGTTCTTTCAAAACTGGAAGCTTGATGATCTGGGACTAATTTTGACTCTTATGGGATCATTGATTGCTATGTTGCACGGGGACAGGTACAAAACGTGGGGACGGCAATTTTTCAAAAAATAGGGTACGGGGACGCCACATGTATATACATATACATATACATATACATACATATATATATATATATATATCAAATAGAATAAATAATTTTAAAATTGTCAAATATTAAAAAAATCAACCATTAATCCTTAGTAAAAGAGAACAAAAGCATGACATCCTATGGCTAAGATTTATTTGTCCCCACTTCCCACCTCACACTTATCCATCCTCACTCCTCTCATATACCCTTTGTTTTCTGCAATGAGCTTTTTGTTTCCTTCTCTAGATATAGGCCCCACCACTTGGTAAAAACTTCTCTTTTCCGCTTAACATGGTCTTCTCTGCTCTGGTAGCCATAACCATTGGAATTAAAGATAGTTCCACCCCACTAACGAAGAGCTCGTGGTTCACTACCTCAAGAAGAAAGCCTCCTCTACTCCTCTCCCTGTCGCAATCAACGTCTCAGACTAGTGGAACGCGTTTTGCGCACATCCCCGAAACGGGTACGTGCTGGAATTTGCCATCTCAATGCTTCTAAGAATTTGATTGTATTGGCGAAATGCATATTTCAAATTAGGAGTTGTATATAATTTCAAATTTCTCAATTTTTTAAGGCCCCAAGCAAAAGAGAGCTATTTCAAATTTCAAATAATCAATTTTCTTGAACAAGCGTCCCTGAAATTTTAATAAAATTGCACAAACATTTTTTGTTATTTTAAAAATTGTGTAAATGTCTTTTTTGTTACATTTGAATTAAGGAACATTTTTACAATTTATAAAGGGAGTCGCTATTTTTTGCATCCTAATTTGCTAATGTCACATTCTCTTTAATATTTAAATATGATATAGACTAAATTACCCATATTTAAAAATAATTTTTTTTAAAATTAATTAATCATATATTCTATTTCTAACTAAAAGATGGGGTTACAATTAATATAAGTTAGAAATAATATCATAATTAGTTAAATTTTAAAAAATAGTTAAATTTTAAAAAAAATTTATTTTTGAATGAGGGTAATTTAGTCTATATCATATTTAAACATTTTTTTTTTGGTTAACAACGGGGCAAAAGCCTAGAAACACAAAAGAAACTAAACACTAATCATCCTATGCCAAGCGACACCCCTGAGATCATCTTGCAACAGCTCCAAAATGCAGCTTGGGGGTTCAAAGCACTGAGTAACGCTAAAGTCTCCATCATGGCCTCTTTGAGCAAAAGCGTCAGCACACCTATTACTCTCACGATAGGTATGTTTGATAACTAAGTCTCAACTCTGCTCCCGCATGTCTCGAATCTCCTGCACCAGATTAAAGCAAGAATGGTTTTTGCTGGTGCAATTTTGCAACAACTGGATACAACATAGGGAATCAGTTTCCACTTCCATCTTATTAATCCCCAAGGACCAAGCTATCCGAATGCCATACACTAACCCCTACAACTCTGCATGAGTAATTGTACACTGGCCTAACTTGCACCAAGAACCAGCTAGAAACGAACCAGATGCGTCTCTTAACAAGCCCCCACAAGCAGCGGTGTAAGAGGCCTCATGCATAGAACCATCAGTATTCAATTTCACCCATCCCTCCATAGGAAAAGTCCAGACACCTGCTGAGAGATTCTTGTCCTTGCTACCACATTGTTAAAATCACCAACACTAGAAACCCTATAATCCTTCACCCTCTCCAAAATGTGAAAGACGAGATCACCATGCACAACACCCTTTGCATTATAAAAAATGTAAGCATTACGATTCTGCCAAATAGCATGGATAGCAACTCCAAAGAGGCTTCCCCACTCAACTCCACATGCTCCCCAATCCTCAGAGAGATTCGAAGAGACCCACTCCAACAGCTGCAGATTAAAAAACCTACCCCACCTACTTGGATGGACCAAGCGCCACCAAACTTGTTTCACCGACTCACAATCCCTTAGAGCATGCAAAGTAGTCTCTAACTCCTTCCCACATTTAGAACATATGAGATCATCTGTAAGGTGTCTATAGAATCTTTGGGCATTAGTAAGAATACTATCGTGGTACACAAGCCAAAGAAAGGATCTGATTCTTTGAGGTCCGTCCCACTTCCAAATTCTCTTAAAAACCCCATTTACCAAGTCTGTATTTGATGCATGCAGGCTAGAGTATGCCGTCTTGAGAGAGAACTCCCCATCATTAGAAGGAAACCAAGCTACTTGATCTTCCCCACCCAACACAGAAGGGGGTTTGATGCCTGCCAAGCGGTCATAAACAAAATCAGGTAGCAACCCCTCTAACTTGGCCCAATCCCAGCCTTCACTAGAGGAGACAAAATGCGAAACTGATTGCTCCAACAACACAGCATCCAGATCCCTCACAAGACACGAGCTAAGAGCATGAATACTTGCTACCCAGTGGTCTTTCCAAAAAGAAACCCGTTGCCCATTGCCAAGCCTCCAAATCAAGTTCCTATTCAAAGGGGCCCAGGCTTTGCAAACCCCATGCCAAATATTAGAATTAGCTTGCCTAAGTCGCACCAAAGGAATAATAACTGACCCACAGTGATACTTGCTACGAAGCACCCTCACTCAAAGCTCATCCCTTCTATTAATAAGACCCCAACCCGCCTTCATCATGAAAGCGTATTAACTTGCTTCATATGTCTTAAGCCTAGCCCCCCACTAGCTTTGGGGCAACAAGCTGTATCCCATTTCACCAAATGAATTTTCTTTGCTCTTGGGAGGAGCCCCATAGAAAATTCCTGTTATGTTTATCAATCTCATTACAAGTACTCACAGGAAGAGAAATGGTTTGCATAGCATAACTTGGCATGACAGAAATAACTGATTAGCAGAGAGTAAGACGACCTGCTAAGGAGAGAGTGAAGGCTTTCCAAGTACTGAGACGTTTTAATAACTTTTTCTGTAATATAACTAAAAGAGCTTCTACAGCTGCGTTTATGGATTAAAGGAACCCCGAGGTATTTTCCCAAATCATAAGTGACACAAATACCTAACTTGTCAGCTAGCTCCTGCCTATGCACATGATTAACATTAGCAGAAAAACAAACTTTGGATTTTTCAATACTGACCCGTTGCCCTGAACTATCTGAGAACAGTTTAAACACTTATTCACAATATCTACTTGCTCTAATGAAGCGTCTCCAAAGAGAAACAAATCATCTGTAAACATAAGGTGAGTAAGAGGTAGCCCATTCTTAGAAAGGTACATTCGCTTCCAGAGATTCCCAGCAAGAGCATAATTAATAAGATGAGAAAGTCTTTCTACACAAAGAACAAATAGATAAGGAGACAAAGGATCCCCTTGGCGAATACCTCTAGATGGGGAAAAATCACTGGTTTTGGCCCCATTCCACATCACATTCATAGTTGTCGAAGAGATACTATGCCAAATAAGAGAAATAAGGTCTTCCTTCAGGCCAACATCCACCAACGTCTCCCTATGAACTCCCATTTTAGACGGTCATAAGCTTTCTCTAGATCAATCTTGATAGCCATGACCCTTTTCTTACCTTTTAGATATCTCATACTATGCACCACCTCTTGAGCAATGGCAATGTTATCAGATCCCTGGTGCCCAGGAATAAAGCTATACTGGGTAGGGGCAATAATATAACTCATAACTCTGCGTAGCCGGGTAGCTATCATTTTAGTGATAATCTTGTAGGCAACATTACACAAACTAATGGGTCTAAATTGAGAAATAGACTCAGGAATATCAACTTTAGGAATTAAAGTAATCAATGTACTGTTGATATCTTGGAGCTTCCTAGGGTCATCAATAATCTGAGCGATTAGAGAAAAAAGAGAAAGGCCAATCACTTCCCATTGACTCTGAAAAAATAAGGCATGAAGCCCATAAGGCCCTGGAGCCTTTAAACCACCCATATTGAAGATAGAAGACCTAACTTCCTGAAAAGAAATATTTCCATGCAAAAAACTCATATTAGCTTCGGAATACTAGGAAAACACCCCGAAATGAGGAAGGGAGTGAAGACACCATCATCCTGATATAAACTCTTGAAGAAAGACACAACCATATCACAGAGTTTGTTTTCATCAAAAACCCAATCTCCATGCTCATCTTTTAAAGCAGCTATTTTATTTCTTCTTCTTCTCATTACCGTCGTCCCGTGAAAATATTTAGTATTTCAATCCCCAAATTGAACCCATTTACACCGAGCTTTCTGCATCCACAACAACTCTTCCTCCTTGAGAACAATCTCTAAATCCCTCCAGAGTTGAGATTGAAGATTCTCAAGATAAAAATTAGGCCCCATGCTCAAAGAATTATGGATGCCCATCAATCTATTATAGAGCCGATTTTTCTTTCTATGAATATGCCCAAAAACCTCCAGATTCCAACTAGAAGCTTCCCTAGTGAACCTTTCAACATTATTCACCCAATTCACCTCCGTACTCTAAGAACGTTTCACCATATTAGAAAAATCAGCATGGAGCAACCAAGAAGCCAGAAATTTAAAAGGTTTCTTGCCTCGGTTAACTGGGGTGCTATTGTCAAAACGGAGCCATAAAGGATTGTGGTCCGACTTGTAGTGATGGAGGTGGATAATAGCCACTTTTTCAAAAGCAAGCCGCCATTCCACATTATGCACCACTTGGTCTAATATTTCTCTCACCCCATTACGTTGCCAAGTGAAGGGGGGCCCTTGAAACCCACCATCAATTAAATTACAATCCTCAAGACAACTAAAGAAAGCTTTGCAACTACTAGATCGTAAAACAGCACCCCCCATTTTCTCTGACGGATGAAGAAGAGAATTAAAGTCCCCTACCAAACACTACGGTCTTGAAATACAAGCCTGAATGCCTCAAATTCCTTGCCATAATTCAGCCCTAAGACTCGGAATAGGACTACCATAAACAACAGTGAGCATCCAGGGAGCATTAGAGTTGAAGCTAACTTTGAGATGAATAAATTGCCTGTGAGATTTAATAACAGAAACGTGCCACACCGCTGAGTCTTCCACATGATGCATAGCATCAAAACCAGACCGACGCATGAAAGCATCTGCTCTAGGCCCACTAATATGTGTTTTAAGAAGGGCAACAAGAGAAAGACAGAAACGGGAAGAGAGATCATGAACTAGCGCCTGAAAACTCTTACTACCAACACCTCTACAATTCCAAATCATCATATTTTTTTTTAAATCCATAAAAAAATTGATCAGAGAGAAAAGAACCCATACCAATGGAATCGAAGCTAAAGAGCTATCTTCAGATTGCTGGTGTAACTCCAGCGCTATCTTCAGAGAACAAACCTCTGTTATTTCCCTCCCCCACACCATGCAAGGCACTCACGATATGTTCACGAGAAAGGCCAGGGTCCGGAGGTTTTGGGTGGGCAACTTCTCTCACCCTATCTTCCCCGCCATCTAACATATTGCCACGCAGCATAGATATAGGGATGGACATTTGCATAAGATTACTCAACTCACGCATTGCTTCTTCCTTATTCTTGGGAGCCATTGACTTTAGAACAACTTGGTAGCCTGGGTCAGAGTAGCTAACTCGAGATGAAGATTTTATCTCTTTCTCCACAACTTTATTAATAGCAAGACTAACATTCTCTTTATCCATACTGCTGGACTTACTCACACCACCAGCTCGAACCTTAGCCATACCAGAAGAAAACTTTTTTGCACCACCTGTAAACGACCCATTTTTCTTGGATAGACCAAAAGAAACATGACTTGATTTAAGTCCAACAGCTCCTTTGTTAGCAGCAGTACGAGACAGTAATGATGGTTTGGGTCTACAGGAAGCTGGCCCATACTGGTTGACTTGGGGACTGTCCACCACATCATGTGTCTGGTCACATGAAGGAACTTCCTGACTTGGCATATTACTAGGAAGTTGATCTTCCTGATTATTAGCTAGAATTTCAAATCTTGAACCCCCTCCATTGTCAGATATATCTGTTGAGGGCATTTTCACCCCCATTCTCGGCTTATCTTTCTCCAAAAGGATGCTAGAATTTCGAACACTCCCCTGTTTGCATCTTGAAGGTTTTTGGGCTAACATCCAAGAACCGAATAACTTTGACCCATCACCATGATTATGATTCTCTCCCTTGGCATGATTGGCTCCCTTAGCCAAATTATTTGCGCCCTCCATAATCATAGTATCCCCATTACTATCCTCCGCCACTGGAACTTGCTCGGAAACTGCACCGAGAACCTCTAAAGGATGAAAAACTAGGCAAGAGTCACTTCAGTGGCCATACTTACCACATTTAAAACACACCATATGCAAGCCCTCATATTTGATAGCAATTTCTCGACCATATAGAAGAAACTTAGGCACCAAACTACGACGAAGATCAATCTCTACACATATTCTCACAAACTTGCCTCTAGAAATCTGAGAAGTGAGGTTGTCAACTCGAAGGGTAGTCCCAAGGATAGACCCTACACGCCACAAGAACTTCTCATTGTGAAACTCAATTGGCAATCCCGGAATACGAACCCAAACTACTACCCTCTTAACTTGCATATCATTAGGGTCAAACAAAGGTCGCCATCGATGAACGATAAGGTAGTGATCCAAAATCAGCCAAGGGCCTTCAGTAAGTGCAAAACGAAGGTCTTTTGGATCCGAGAAGGTAACCAGGAAATGGTCATCATTTAAATCCACCACCCTTAAAGTTCCATCTTGTTCCCACATCCGTTGTAATCTGTTAGTCATGACACGGAGCCCTAGTCTTTTGCTTAATAGTCTCACAATCAAGGATTGACGCCACGGATGACAGTATTCCTCATGTTTCTCCGACGAAACTTCAATGGCTGGGCATGGGTTGAAAGACGAATCATTCCCATCCAAGGAGTTGTTATCGTTGTCCCCATATAGAAGTTCTTCTTCCAAATCTCTCGGTTTCCATGGATTCTCCAGCAGCACCGTATCTCTTTTCAACCCCATCAACCATTCCAAATAAGAATCAGTTGTGGACTCATGGTTTGTACCCTCAGTCACTTTCTCCTTAGCTGCCATGCAGGAATCATGCACAAGTTCTGCGCAACAGCAACCACTGGTTCAGCTAGCGTTTCATTCACTATATCCATGGTTTCCTCGCTTTCACCGTCAGTCCCTCATTCCTCAATCTCTAGAGAATCCATCTCCAGCTCCACCACTAGTGCCCCCACTGTTTTAACCCTCTTACAGGAACGATCAAGCAAATCCTCCTCCTCCGCAGAGGGCGGAAAAGGGAGGTCGCTGCCCCTGTCAGTCATTCTCTTGCGGCTTGCCCTAGAGAATTCTCTCTGTCCCTTTATCTACAAAAGAGATAATAATAGATTTGATGATAGATGATGGATATATTTAAACATTAAAGAGGTATGACATTAACAAATTAAAGTGTAGAGATAACGACTCTCTTTATAAAGATATGACATTAACAAATTAAGATATTGAAATAACAGCTCCCTTTATAAAAGAAGATGTTTTTGCCTAAATCTTTTCTTTTTCCTGTTTTGAAGGAATATAATTAATTCTAGAGATCTTTTAAAAATAAAAATGCTAATCTTCACGACACTTTTTAACGAATTGGTTCATGAAAGTAAAACTTGATCTCACACTCATCATTGTTTAAATAGGTGGTCCCCAGTAAGAGAATAAAACTAATGGATATTGTTAATTCGGAATGAAATTTTTGTTACATATATTGCACTATTCTTTAACGATATCATTCTCATCCACATATTTCAAAAAAGAAGTCTAAAGGGAATAATGGGATAATCCGTTACCTTCCTTGTATTATTTAAAGTTTGAATTTTGTTCTTTGGGAAAAGTCCTAAAAACTCCCTTGAACTATGCTCTTATTGCACTTTACCTCTCATGCTTCAAAAACGTAGGAAAGACCTCCTTGAACTTTCTAAATGTGCACTTTACCCCTACAACCCTAACGTCCGTCCATTAATGGACGGAAGAAGGGATTTGAAAATTATAATTTGACCCCAAAATTCTTTGAATATTACTTTTTAATCCTACTTTTTATAACTTTATTTTCATTTATACTCCTATAAAATTACACTATGGCTCAGATTAATCACATTATGTGCACATTAATGGACGAACGTCAGGACCGGGGGTAAAGTGCACATTTTGAAAATTCAAAGAGGTATTTCCTATGTTTTTAAAGCATGGGGGGTAAAGTGCAACAAGAGCATAGTTGAAGGGGGTTTTTAAGACTTTTCCCTTGTTCTTTTGATAAGAAAAGTTTTGTTTGAATTTTTATTTTTTTCTACCTTTACATGTTTTATTTTTTAATACTTTTAATTATGATTCAAAATTTAAGCATAAAACTAAAAAAAAACTCTTAAAATAAATTTAATATCACTCGATCATATACTATTTAGTACATATAATCTTATTTACAATANCATTAATGGACGGAATAAGAGATTTGAAAATTATAATTTGACCCCAAAACTCTTTAAATATTACTTTTTAATCCTACTTTTTATAAATTTATTTTCATTTATACCCCTATAAAATTACACTATGGCCCAGATTAATCACATTATGTACACATTAATGGATGGACGTCAGGGTCGGGGGGTAAAGTGCACATTTTGAAAGTTCAAGGAGGTCTTTCCTACGTTTTTAAAGCATGGGGGGTAAAGTGTAACAAGAGCATAGTTGAAGGGGGTTTTTAAGACTTTTCCCTTATCTTTTTTAGTAACTTCAATATCGATAGCTAGTCACCTTTGAACACTAGATTTTCTGTCTTTGATCTTTATAAGTTGTATATTTAACTCGTGATAAAAATATATAGTGTCGCAACGTCCCTTTTGAAGCGCGAAATGGAGCGGCGAAACCCCCCACGAGAAAAATAAAAGATAGGGTGCTGGAAATGCAAGAACGAGAATGGAGTTGTCACCAATCGTTTTATTCCATTTTCAACAAATGGAATGGTGCGATTGGACACCTAAACAAAAATTTGGTCTATGTTTAGAGTTTGGATTTAGGGGTTGATTACGTATAGGGAAGGTATTAGCATCCTACAACGTCCGTTCTTAGAACGGTTACCCATTTAATCTTTTGTTATCTCTTAAAATGAATTAAATTGGTCCTAACATTATATTTTAAAATAAAGTAATACTTTGTTAGGTCCCACCAGTCCTTCTAGCAAAACCTAAAGGATGTCTCAAGACTATTGGGTAGAGACAGTGATTATCATTACAATTCTCTCCCAATCTATCATGTCATAGGAAAATTTTAACATTTTTATTATCTGATAAATAACTAGAAAATGTACAAAGTACAATTTATTATGCATGTTAGAAAATGAGTTTGAGATTTGTGGAAAAAAAAATTATTGAAGGTCTTTCTTTAGTTCACTAATACATCTGGAAATGCTAAAGGGACACTCCTCACCTCCGGAATGTCAAGGAGTCGTTGTCATCACAGTTATCCTTAATTATTCCCTCGTCGGTAATTTTAATCCACACTTCAAGGTAAATAAAAGTATAATATTATGCATAGAGAAAATTTTTCGAACAATTATGCATAGAAAATATTTTTATCAGGAGTTAGCCTCAAGCCTCACCAGTACTTCTGGCAAAACTAGAGAAATCCTTTTATCTTCGAAATGTTAAAATATTGCTATCATTATAGCTAATTTTGATTATTCTCTTGTCGGTAATCTTGTTCTAGCATAAGTAAAAAATAATGATAAGATGAATTACAATGTAGCAAATAAATGCTAGAAAGACAATAATTGAAAAAATAAAAGCGATATTGGAAATTTCATTGGTCACACCAGTATCTCTAGAATAACCAAGAAATTTATCCCTCACCTCCAGGAATATTAGGAAAAATTGTCAACACAATTATTTCCTAACTTAATTCGTCGTTGGGCTTTGATTTTATTTTATTCACAAGGTAAAATGAGAATAATCATGACAACATAACACATAGGGTAAATAAAAATAATAATTAAAAGCATAAAATAATAATAATAATAATTGAACTTAATCACTAAACNTAATTATCTGGTCTCTACAAAATCTCCAAATATAAGGATCATCCCACACATAATATTTAGCCTTACTCTTTAATTTATCTATCTGTGCGCGTGTGAGGTGTGAGGGTAAAACATGAACAACCAAATAATTCACAAGATCATCATACCAAGGAAACTCACCCTGCAGCCCTAAAAGCTACTTATCAGGAAATGAATCCTGAATGGGAAATAGATTAGAGGCTTTCTTTATTCTGCTCAAGTGATCAACAACCACATTTTCTGCTCCACTCCTATCTTTCAAGGTTAAACTCTTGGAGAATAAGCATCCATCTGATTAATCTAGGTTTGGCATCTGGCTTCTTTAGGAGGAACTTGAGAGCTGCATGGTCAGAGAAAATCACCACATGAGAACAAAGTAAATAAGATCTAAATTTATCTAAAGCAAAAACAATTGCTAAAAGCTCTTTCTCAGTTGTGGTGTAATTCGCTTAGGCAGAATCAAGTGTCCTCGAGGTATAGTAAATGACATGATGGGCCTTGCAAACCCTCTTAGCAAGGACTGCTCCCACTGCATAGTTGGATGCATGGCACATCAATTCAAATGGCAACGTCCAGTCGGGAAGTCAGATGATGGGAGTTAAAGTGAGAGTTGTCTTGAGATGATCAAATGCATCTTTGCAGGATTGGTTGAAGATGAAGTCCACATCCTTTTGCAATAAATTGGACAGCAGAACGACAATTTTCCTGAAGTCACGGATGAAGTGTCGATAGAATCCTGCATGGCCAAGAAAGGAACGAACTTCCCGCACACATGCGGGGTAAGGCAGAGAAGAAATAACATTAATCTTGGCAGGATCTACCTCTATGCCCTTGCTAGAGACTACATGTCCTAAAACTATACCTTGTTCTACCATAAAATGACATTTTTCAAAATTTAGAACAAGATTAGTTTCAATGCACCTATGTAAAACTCTAGACAAGCTATCTAAGCAGTCATCAAAGGAAGAGCCATAAACAGTGAAATCATCCATGAATACCTCCATACATTTCTCTATAAAATCAGAAAAGATACTAACCATGCAACATTGGAAGGTACCTGGAGCATTGCAAAAACCGAATGGCATCCTCCGGTATGCAAAAGTGCCAAACGGGCATGTGAATGTGGTCTTCTCCTGATCTTCTAGGGCTATATGTATCTCAAAGTAACCAATAAACCCATCCAGAAAATAGTAGTGTGACTTTCCTGCTAGCCGCTTCAACATCTGATCAATGAAGGGAAAAAGGTAATGATCTTTGCAGGTGACCTAATTGAGCCTGTTGTAATCGATACAAACTCTCTAGCTATTCTGAACTCGAGTGGGAATGAGCTTATTATGTTGGTTCTTCACCACTGTCACCCCTGACTTCTTTGGGACAACTCGCACTAGACTCACCCATTTGCTGTCTGAGATTGGATAGATGATACCAGCTTGAAGAAGCTTGGTTATTTCTTTTTTAACCACATCCAAAATCAAGGGGTTGAGTCTCCTCTGTGGCTGCCTCACAAACTTAGCATCTTCTTCAAGTAAAAATATGTGCATGCAAGTATAAAGGCTAATGCCATGTATATCTGCAAGTGTCCACCCAATTGCCTTCTTATGCTCTCTCAAAATTCTCAACAATTTGTCTTCTTGCTCAGGTTGAAGATTATGGGCTATAATGACTGGCAACTACTCATTCTCCTCTAAAAATGCATATTTCAGATGCTCAGGGAGGGGTTTAAGCTCTAGTTTAGGTGGCTGCTCTATGGAAGGAAGTAATGTCGTGGTTGCTGCCTCTATTGCACAAATCTTGGCATGCTCAACATCAACTACCACTGCAGCCTTTGTGACAAAATCATCACTCTCTAAGATGAAGTAATTTCAGAGCACGCAGAGCAAATAGAATCACCACCATAATTACAGCACATAGAATCATACAAAAACAGCAAGTCAGGAAATTCAGAGGGAAAGCTATCATAAACCTCATCGACTAGTTCATCAATAATATCAATGCAGTAAAGAGAATGGTCTTCCATGAGATATTTCATGGCATCAAGGATATTAAATTGAACAATACTATCACTAAACTCCATGGAAAGGGTTCCTGCATGCACATCTATCTTGGTTCTGACAATCTTGAGGAAAGGTCTCCCAAGAATGATTGGAGTCCCGCTGCTTGTTGACTTTCCCTCCATGTCTAGAATGTAGAAGTCTGTTAGGAAGATCAACTCATTAACTCAGACTAACACATCTTCAATTAGTCCGACAGAGTAAGCATTACTTCTATTGGCCAGTTGAATCACTACTCATGTTGGTTGCAAAGGTCCGAGTCCAAGTGACTGGAACACTGACTTTAGCATGACATTGATAAAAGCTCAAAGGTCCAGCATAACATTCTCAAATTTGCATTTTCTAGTGACACAGGGTATAGTAAAAGTCCTAGGATCTTGGCACTTCTGAGGCATACGTTGAATGAGGGCAAAAACATTATGGCCCATACTGACTCGTTCATTGCCCTTTAACTTCCTTTTATGAGTGCACAACTCCTTCAAGAACTTCGCATACTTTGGAATCTACTTGATTGCCTCTAGCATTGTGATGTTGATTTCAACTCTTCTAAAAGTCTCCAAAAGCTCTCTCTCTTTCTCTACCTCATCCAATTTTCTGGATTGGATAGCTCTCTGTGGGAAAGGCAGAGGGACAAAATAAGTATTCTTCTGCTGCTGTGGCATCTCTGGAGTAGGACTCTGGCCGGAACTGCTAGGGTCAGCAATAGGTTTAACCGGCATATTTAGTTTACTCTGAACTGTAGGTGCAGGGTCTAGAATTGACTTGCCACTCCTAAGAATGATTGCACTCACGTTCCCTTTTAGATTGGGAATGGTTTGTGAGGGAAGTCGGCCAAAACCTTGAGCTTGCAGTTAACTAATTGATGAAGCTAGTTGGCCAATTTGAGTCTCCAAATTCTGTATGGTAGCTCCAGTGCTCTGCTAGAATTAAAGGTTATTGGCTGCTAACTGCTTCATGAGCTATTCTAGGTTAGGTTCAGATTAGCCAGAGGTGGTGGCTTGCTGCTTGGCAAGTTGGAATGGTTGTCTATTTTGGGATCCTGGTAGCCTTTGGTATGACTAGAAAGGTTGAGAATTATCAAAATTTGATCAGAATTATCGCTATCTAATTAAATTAAACCAAATCCCCTATAAAGAATGCAATACAGGGATGATCCGGGAAGTTTCTCAGGGAATACAATGACTAATTAACTACTTCAAGATTACTAACTGTGGATTTTTAACACAAATTATATTACCAAATTGTAAATTGCAGAATTAAACAGGGATTAAATTAGTTGATAAAAACGTAACTTATCTAGACATCCATCAAGAATTGGTTTGATTCATCCTAGATTGAACATGATTAATCAAGTCTTAAGGCAACACTGCTAATTGAGTTTAGTCATAACCAAAATCTCTAATTATAACTAAGTGTTCTTACTGAATTATCATTCAGAATTCCATTTAATCACATACATCACTAATCCTTGTAATCACACAGAATTAGTAATTAGTTGTTTGACCTAAAACCGAACATCAATTAGCACAAAGCTTCTCTAGATTCATGCAACAGATTAAAGATCAATCAATCTAAATTCTATTTCATACCTCAACATTCATAAGAACAATAGAAATCTCCATAATCCATATAAAAATCAAGGCAAGGCAGAAATCCATAGAAGAATAGAATTGCATTAAACTTGAATCAAATAAATACAGAATCTCAAAATCAAACCGAATTCAATTAGGAGTCTAGCTTGGTTACAAAAGTTCTACTCCTCCATGGTCATCAAATCCAAGCTCCAATGGAGAAGGAAAACAATAGAATAGTGAGTCTCCAGAATGAACAAAAGAGGTAAAGAAAAATTGTCTAGTCTAGAATGTCAAAAGTGTCTACCTCCTTAACCTACTTGTAACACCCTAAATTAATTGCACACCCAGATTACCCCTAGGTGAGAATTAATCCTCTGGACTTTAGCTTTAATTGGGCTTGGAATGAGAGAGTTAGGATCAATCTACTCTTAACAGCTTTCTGGACTGATCAGTTGACTTCAAGGGCCAATAGAACCATCAAAACGCCATAGTTTGGAGAAGTGGTATTCATAAAAGTTGACTCTTTATGTCTTAGCTATCCAATGGTACTAGTTTCAGGTCCAGAAGACACCCACAACCCAAGTTCTGGCCCAATTTCTTCATATGGGTCAGGGTCCAGTGACAGCATCTCTGCTCTGACTTCCAAGCCAAAAATGACCTATTGGACGTCCGAATTAGCTTTGGAGATCTGAATCAAAGTTGTAGATAATTCTCTCAGATTTCGTACAAGGTAAGATTCAAAATTAGAAGATGTCTAGAACTCAAGTTATGCTCAAAATACAGAGACAGTGTAAAGTTCCCAAAAATGCTGAAATACATAATTAAGCCCAATTGGAAGCCAACTAATGAAATGCGGCCCAAGCCCAATCAAATCAGCCCAAAAGAGGTTTAAGAGACTAAATATGAGGGTTAATTACTGTATAAAAAGTGTGTTTATCAGTGTGCCTGCAATTGAGTACTGAGCAACAATGCCATCTTCTTGAAGGAATTTAGCAAATGGACCTAGTGCTTGTCCCTTTTTCTGTGTATCTACCATAATATTCACCACCCATGTCTGATATTACTATCTTTATTTTATTTTCTTTTTATTTCTCCACCTCTGTTTTGAAAACCTTAAAGGCATCAAGTGCCTCTGACTTATCAGACAAGAGATAAAGATACATATATCTTGAATGGTCATCATTGAATGAGAAAAAATATCTCTAACCATTTAGACATGGGGTAGGAAAAGGACCACAAATATCAGTATGTATGATCTCAAGAAGCTCACTACTTCTTTTGGCACTTTTAGTGGACTTGTTAGTCTGCTTACCCTTTGTGCAGTCTACACAAGTGCCAAAGTTGGTAAAATTAAGATCCTTTAGAATTCCTTTTTTTACTAACCTTTTGATTCTCTCAATGGAGATATGTCCTGATCTCCTGTGTCAGAATAAAGAGAAACTTTCATTTGCAATAGTTTGCTTAACACTAATATTGGTGGTATGTAGGGTTGATAGACTTGACTCAAAAGTGGGGTCTAATTCAATTTTAAATAAATTGTCAATCATAGCTCCAAAACCAACAACTTTATTATCCTTCAAAATGTCAAATGAAATACCATGAAAATTAAAACAATATCCAAAACGAGTAAGTCTTGAAATTGAAATTAAATTCTTAGAAAATGAAGAAACATAAAATATATTTTCAAGATCTAAACAAAATCCAGATTTTAAGACAAGTCTATAAGTCCCCAATGCTTCCACATGTGAACACATCCGGTTTCCTGAATAGATGCTTTGTTTTTCACTTCCCACGAGATTCTGCAGGTTTTGGAAGCCCTGCAAATGATTAGCAACGTGAATTGTAGAACCAGAATCAATCCACTGTGTTGCTAGGAGTTTCTATGAAACAAGATTCATAACATGTAAAGGTAAAATTACCTTTCTTAGCAAGTCATTTCTTGTACTTGGTACAATTCTCTTTATGTGTCTAGGCTTCTTGTAGAAATAGCATGTTGCTATATAGCCATTTGGCTTTTGCACAGATAAGTATTTTCCTTTTCCAAGAACATTTTTTATCTTTCTTGGCATTTCCTTTATCATGAGCCACTAGGTGAACACTTTTAGGTGTCTCATGCTTCAACCTCTCTTCCTCTTGAACACTTGGAGTCAAAAGTTCATTGATTGACCACTTTTCCTTATGTGTGTTATAGGAAATTTTAAAAGGTCCATACTCTACAAGAAGAGAGTTGAGAATGAAATACACCAAGAATGACTCAGATATTTCAACCTCAAGGGATGTTAATTTGGCAATAGTGTCCCTCATTTTCATAATGTGCTCATGCACACTCCTGCTTTTGTCATGCTTCATGCCCGAAAGCTTCTTCATTAGGGTGCTGGCTAATGCCTTTTCAGAGCTCACAAATTGCTCTTCAATTGCCCTCATATAAGTAGTAGCTATATCACATTGAGGAATAGAACCCTTAATTCTCTTGCTTATATGAGACTTGATGAGCATTAAGCTTAAGCGATTAGATTGCTTCCATTGCTCATAATGAGCTCTTTGTCTTGGGTACTTTCTTCCATGGGAACAAGTAGTATCTCATCCACACGGAATGCCAAGTCCAAATCCCAACATCCAAGAGTCAAAAGAATTTGCTCTTTCTAGTCAGAATAATTATCACCAGTCAACATTGGAACATGAGTATTATCATTGATATAAGCACTAGTAAGAAAAACTACATGTATCAAGGAAAAACATACATAAATACTATGAAACAAAATAACTTTATAATTGAATTATCTAATGACAATCCAATAATAAATAAATTCTAACCTTCATGTGGGTGGAGGTCGCAAAACATGCATAGAATTTATACAAAGCTTTAACAATAAGACTAATGGACATAACATCAAAACAAAATATTCCACACCCAGGTATAGTAAAGAATTCTATCTCAATGCCTTATCCATTATCTTACTCCAATTAACTCACCAAAATAATCACTTCCTTGTGGGGCCAAATAACTATATTAATTAGTTAATTGCATCATATTATATATCATCTTTATTAATCACTAAGGTTTTATGTGACTAGAAGCATACATCATCATAAACATAAGATGCTATGGCTACTCTTAAGAATAAGATGATTAAACCTTTTAATGAAATCTAATTTATTAAAATATATATAGTTTGCCTGAAGCGCAACATACAAATCCTCATTTTTCTATCATAACATGCTAAAAAAAAAACATATATTACAACTTAATAACATATTGCATCAACTATCAATTAGCATGTCAAGAAATGCAAGAATTCAGTCAAAGAGCAAATTATATAGACCAAAAAACAAAACTAGAGGATAAGAATAGAGCAAACAACATGTGTATAAACCAAGACTCACCACTAAAACTTCTTACTATACACAAAAGCCAAACAACATGTGTAACTAATAAATATATTAATAAAACTTAATTGGGTACACATGCAACCCATTAAGAGTCAAACGGAAATAACAGCAAGAGTGAAAAACCCAATTGGCTACAATGAGTGAATATTTAATTAATTATCATATGACAAAAACCAAATAGCCATGTCTTTTACTTTTTTGTCTTAGGCCTTTCTCTAGTTATAGACCTACAACTTTAGGCTTTCTCTAGTAGCCATTGAATGGACAAATAAGAATTCGGTTAGAGTAGCCATGTCCTTTACCATAAAATAGAACATGTATAGGCTAGGGATATAGGCTGAATCCTTACAATAAAATATAGAACATGTTAAATATTAATTAAACTCACACAAAAGGTAAACCTGCTAAAACTGAGACTAGGAAAGACAAATCCTTTAGCAAAAGGACTAGCTATTGATGACAGTTCTCTCAACTACCAACAAGCCACAAGGTAAACCGGCATAGAGAGAGTAAAACAAATAGGAAATACATGTGCCTCTCTATTCTTTCAAATAGCATAGCTTTTAAGCTATGAAGACATAGTTGGTCCTCGGCACAACAAATAGGAGATATATTAATAGATCTCCAATAGGCAAAGAAGCAGTCATGGAAATGCGAAAAGGTAGAGGTATCAGCAAGCTTTAATAGCAAATGTAAGAATAAATCTAATACACATGTAAATCTAATGCGGAATTCCTTGTGTAGGTATGCTCCTAGAAAAGGTGAATAGGAGATAAAAGGAATAATAATGTGGAATTACATATTAAAACAATTTATGGTATAACCAGTTTATGCTCAAAACTTGTTTCAAAGCTGGTTATACAAACCCATAAAATCTTTGCAGACGCTAAAGATTGAAACTTGAATTCGAGAACTAAGAGCATAAACCAGAGAACCACTTAGAATAATAGATCAGAAGATTTAGATTCTTGCAAATAAAAATATAAGAATTTATCAAACAAGAATCATCAAGCTAATAAAGAAATAGAATTCACAGCAAGCTTAACAGGCACAAAACATCAGAGCTAGTTATGTAGCAATAGATCATATACTAGCAGAATATTACAGAGAGAATGGTAGAAAGATTGAGCCCAGAAATTTTATAGTGGTTCGGCCAATAACAGAGCCTACATTCACTCTCCCAAGGCTAGGCTTCAACTATTAACAAGGTTATTTGTCCAAGCTTCTCCAAGCACTAGTTTTACAAAGAGCTTAACTAGAAAACTCTCTCTCTAGTTTCTTATAGAGCTCACTAGAAACTCTCACCTTCTGTCAAATAAAAATTGAAGTCACTCCCCAGATTTCTCAATGAAATCCGTTACAAATTCTTGAAAGAATATGACACCCATAGCTTTACAACTCTCTCAAAGAATTAACACATAAGAAGTATAGAGTTAGTAAAAGAGATAGACAACTAGTTTCTGACATAGAGCTTTTTCTTTAAGTGATTCAATGGATTCTCTTCTCTTGTTTTCCAAACCTTGGGTCTTCGAATTTATAGCAGAAGGTTAAAGATGATAGTTGCCAATAGGCTAGGCTTCTCCTTGCTTGATTTGAGGTCTTAATGACCTAATTTGAGATCATATCTCTAATTGAGAAATAATCTCATTTTTTTCAAATAATTTCCTTGTATAGCACTTGTTTCCTTTCTTGTTGCTAAATCTTCTCTAATTCAAATTTCTCTTGTGGGCTTTCTTTCAATGTCTCTGAACTCCATTAACTAGTCCAAATGGATTTGGGCTTCAGCCTTGGTTGGTCCACAAATTTTGGGGCTTTTATATTAGCAAGTAGATCTAATTATTTAACTTCAAGCTGGTTCTTTAAACTAGGAAACCGGTTGTGCTTCAGACCCAAGATTATCACTTAACATGTTCACTTACAGTAAACACTTGAACAAACATATTAAGCTTAGTGATAAGCAAGGCTATTTATTATCATCAAAACTAGGGTTGGAGAACCATGGGGTCAACAATCTCCATTTTTTTTTTATGATGACAAATGCCTAGAAAGATCTCTCCCTAGAAATATGCTTACTTTTGAAACTAGTTTTACAACTAGTTCAGAAAGTAGTTTTCACAAGTAGTTTCATAACATAGGAGTTTTTCCAAAAACATTTTAAGAGCAGTTCATTTAGATTATCTCAAATGTCAGAGCATATGAAAATGTGGAAAGATAATTCATCTAGACTATTTCAGATATTAAAGCAAAAACATAAAGTTCTAGATGATATTTCCAAATCTTTCTCCCCTTTATCATATCGAAAAGGACTGGGAGGAAAGAAGCTAATACCAAAGAGACTGGTTCCTACAGAAGGCTTAGTAAGCAGTTTATAAGCATAAACAATTTCAAACCAAATGCATATGTCATGAAATGAAATTTCCAAATGTTTAAGGTTACGGCCTAGAGAACTAAAAGTCAAGTCCAAATGATAAAATCCAAAAGATAACAATTTAGAGATATAGCAGCATAGACAAATCAACTTGAGGAGGGCTTCAAAGCAACAAGCTCCATCTCTGCATTAGCAAGCCTTTCTTTTGTTGTAGCCAGTTTAAACTTGAGCTCAGCCATTGCAACATCTATAGCAACAAGTCTGGTTGAGAACTAGATAATTTGGCTCTGCTGGTGGTTAAGCCTTTGACCCAGTTCTTCCTCCTCTTCATTTAGCCTTGACTAAGTGCTTCCTACGGATCCACCATGGGAGTGTCTTGATCTGCATGCATGAGCTCCTTGCCCTTGGCACTTGGGCCACCAACCTTGGTACTTCATTCCATAGACTGGTGGAAAGAATTAGTACTCTTTTCTAAGGAAGAAGACTCTGAAACAACAATGGCAGTTTTCGGTGTGTTGCTAGAAGTTTTTTTTTTCCCTTTTCTTCACATTCACCAAGAGTGTCTGAGGCGGTTTTCGAATCTCATTGTCTCTGTCACTTACTTTATGGATAGGTTTAGAGAAGTTAAAAGCAGTTTATAGGTCTGATTGAAAACTAATTAAGGAGAGTTGTAAGAATTTAGGAAATAGGGAGCTCAGTATTGGGGTTAATGGAGAAATTCTGGGAATTCTGTAGAACTAGTTTAGAAAAGAAGAAGGGTTAGGAAATTGAAAGGTCAACTGCTTCTGCGCACCATTTTACATAGGCAGGAAGGAAAGGTTTTAATAAAACGGGGTGTTTTGGCTAGTGGATCAGCATAAACATAGAGGCCCATAAGAGAAAATGCCATATGGATTTATTATATTAGCTTATTTTGGCTATAAGTTTCATGCTTTGTTGTTTCATTCTTACCCACATTTGAGTGAATTTGCTTAAATATGGTATTTAAATCCTTATATTTGTGTTAACAGGTGCTATTCGTATTGTTCAAGCAAAAGGAATGATTACAGGGAATTTCTGGAGCAAAGTGCAGAGAAAACAGTGAAGTATGAAGTCCAGACAAGGGACGTGGCTTTAGATACGGCCATGTGTATGCCCGTGTCAAGGTTCCAAAAGTACATGCTCAACTTGCTGAAGAACACAACCATGATTGTTACAGCACACACCCGTGTTGGATGTTGTGTTAGTCAACAAGAGACCACCCTGAAGTGAACATGACTTTAGCCAGAGAAGGACGAGCCATGTTGAGATGAACACACCCTGAAGACTGAACAGACACAATCATGTCTGAGTTTGTGTCTACAGTCCAGAATTCCTACTTAAGTGACACGCCCAGTCCCATAAGTGAACACGGCCCGTGTCTAGCCAGTGTTCGAACTATTGAAGGCTAAACCCAAGGGTTCCGAACACTATACATATGAACCTTAAAGGGGAAGGACGGGAGAGACTTTTGACATCAAAAACAAGGACAACAATCAGACTTTGAAGGTTTTGGAGAGGAAACAAGATAGAGGACTGAACCTTTGAAGGAATTCATAAGAATGAGTTTTTCTTATTCTGTCATTTTTTCTATGTATTCTTTTAGTGTAGTTTTTATTATCATTATGAATTAAATTCTAAAGGTCTAGATAGGATGAACCCTAGAATCAAATTTGTACTCTTCTTCCTTTAATTCAATAAGAATTACATCTTTCCTTTCTTAGAATTGTCTATGATTCTTATTTGTTATT